>JALBCR010001167.1:210000-413353 GCA_030710515.1 Abscondita cerata
TAGGTTAGAGTGAAATTTTCTTTAATTAATTAATAATTTTTTAGTTTAAATTTTAATTAAAACCGACGTATTACGGTGCACAAAGTTTTGACATGATTTTAGAGTTTTTCTTTGAATCACGGAAATTTTTGATGATCATGAAGATGATTCTAATTTGGAAATCATTTTTATAGGTTAGAGTGAAATTTTCTTTAATTAATTAATAATTTTTGGTTTAAATTTTAATTAAAACCGACGTATTTCGATTCATAAAGTTTCAACATGATTTTTTAGATTTTTTTGATTCACGGAAATTTTTGATGATGATGAAGATGATTTTCATTTGGAATTCGTTTTTATAGGTTACAGTAAAATTTTCTTTAATTAATTAATTAATTTTTGGTTTAAATTTTAATTAAAACTGACGTATTTCGATACATAAAGTTTCAACATGATTTTTAGATTTTTTTGATTCACGGAAATTTTTGATGATGATGAAGATGATTCTAATTTGGAAATCATTTTTATAGGTTAGAGTGAAATTTTCTTTAATTAATTAATAATTTTTGGTTTAAATTTTAATTAAAACCGACGTATTTCGATACATAAAGTTTCGACATGATTTTTGAGATTTTTTGATTCACGGAAATTTTTGATGATGATGAACACGATTCTAATTTGGAAATCGTTTTTATAGGTTAGAGTGAAATTTTCTTTAATTAATTAATAATTTTTTAGTTTAAATTTTAATTAAAACCGACGTATTACGGTGCACAAAGTTTTGACATGATTTTTGAGGTTTTCTTTGAATCACGGAAATTTTTGATGATCATGAAGATGATTCTAATTTGGAAATCATTTTTATAGGTTAGAGTGAAATTTTCTTTAATTAATTAATAATTTTTGGTTTAAATTTTAATTAAAACCGACGTATTTCGATACATAAAGTTTCAACATGATTTTTTAGATTTTTTGATTCACGGAAATTTTTGATGATGATGAAGATGATTTTCATTTGGAATTCGTTTTTATAGGTTACAGTGAAATTTTCTTTAATTAATTAATTAATTTTTGGTTTAAATTTTAATTAAAACTGACGTATTTCGATACATAAAGTTTCAACATGATTTTTTAGATTTTTTGATTCACGGAAATTTTTGATGATGATGAAGATGATTCTAATTTGGAAATCGTTTTTATAGGTTAGAGTGAAATTTTCTTTAATTAATTAATTAATTTTTGGTTTAAATTTTAATTAAAACCGACGTATTTCGATGCATAAAGTTTCGACATGATTTTTGAGTTTTTCTTTGAATCACGGAAATTTTTGATATGATGAAGATGATTTTCATTTGGAATTCGTTTTTATAGGTTAGAGTGAAATTTTCTTTAATTAATTAATAATTTTTTGGTTTAAATTTTAATTAAAACCGACGTATTACGGTGCACAAAGTTTTTACATGATTTTTGAGTTTTTCTTTGAATCACGGAAATTTTTGATGATGATGAAGATGATTCTAATTTGGAAATCATTTTTATAGGTTAGAGTGAAATTTTCTTTAATTAATTAATAATTTTTGGTTTAAATTTTAATTAAAACCGACGTATTTCGATACATAAAGTTTCGACATGATTTTTGAGATTTTTTGATTCACGGAAATTTTTGATGATGATGAACACGATTCTAATTTGGAAATCGTTTTTATAGGTTAGAGTGAAATTTTCTTTAATTAATTAATAATTTTTAGTTTAAATTTTAATTAAAACCGACGTATTACGGTGCACAAAGTTTTGACATGATTTTTGAGTTTTTCTTTGAATCACGGAAATTTTTGATGATCATGAAGATGATTCTAATTTGGAAATCATTTTTATAGGTTAGAGTGAAATTTTCTTTAATTAATTAATAATTTTTGGTTTAAATTTTAATTAAAACCGACGTATTTCGATACATAAAGTTTCAACATGATTTTTTAGATTTTTTTGATTCACGGAAATTTTTGATGATGATGAAGATGATTTTCATTTGGAATTCGTTTTTATAGGTTACAATGAAATTTTCTTTAATTAATTAATTAATTTTTGGTTTAAATTTTAATTAAAACTGACGTATTTCGATACATAAAGTTTCAACATGATTTTTAGATTTTTTTGATTCACGGAAATTTTTGATGATGATGAAGATGATTCTAATTTGGAAATCGTTTTTATAGGTTAGAGTGAAATTTTCTTTAATTAATTAATTAATTTTTGGTTTAAATTTTAATTAAAACCGACGTATTTCGATGCATAAAGTTTCGACATGATTTTTGAGTTTTTCTTTGAATCACGGAAATTTTTGATATGATGAAGATGATTTTCATTTGGAATTCGTTTTTATAGGTTAGAGTGAAATTTTCTTTAATTAATTAATTAATTTTTGGTTTAAATTTTAATTAAAACCGACGTATTACGGTGCACAAAGTTTTGACATGATTTTTGAGTTTTTCTTTGAATCACGGAAATTTTTGATGATGATGAAGATGATTCTAATTTGGAAATCATTTTTATAGGTTAGAGTGAAATTTTCTTTAATTAATTAATAATTTTTTGGTTTAAATTTTAATTAAAACCGACGTATTTCGATACATAAAGTTTCGACATGATTTTTGAGATTTTTTTGATTCACGGAAATTTTTGATGATGATGAACACGATTCTAATTTGGAAATCGTTTTTATAGGTTAGAGTGAAATTTTCTTTAATTAATTAATAATTTTTTGGTTTAAATTTTAATTAAAACCGACGTATTACGGTGCACAAAGTTTTGACATGATTTTTGAGTTTTTCTTTGAATCACGGAAATTTTTGATGATCATGAAGATGATTCTAATTTGGAAATCATTTTTATAGGTTAGAGTGAAATTTTCTTTAATTAATTAATAATTTTTTGGTTTAAATTTTAATTAAAACCGACGTATTTCGATACATAAAGTTTCAACATGATTTTTTAGATTTTTTTGATTCACGGAAATTTTTGATGATGATGAAGATGATTTTCATTTGGAATTCGTTTTTATAGGTTACAGTGAAATTTTCTTTAATTAATTAATTAATTTTTGGTTTAAATTTTAATTAAAACTGACGTATTTCGATACATAAAGTTTCAACATGATTTTTTAGATTTTTTGATTCACGGAAATTTTTGATGATGATGAAGATGATTCTAATTTGGAAATCGTTTTTATAGGTTAGAGTGAAATTTTCTTTAATTAATTAATTAATTTTTGGTTTAAATTTTAATTAAAACCGACGTATTTCGATGCATAAAGTTTCGACATGATTTTTGAGTTTTTCTTTGAATCACGGAAATTTTTGATATGATGAAGATGATTTTCATTTGGAATTCGTTTTTATAGGTTAGAGTGAAATTTTCTTTAATTAATTAATAATTTTTTGGTTTAAATTTTAATTAAAACCGACGTATTTCGATACATATAGTTTCAACATGATTTTTGAGATTTTTTTGATTCACGGAAATTTTTGATGATGATGAACACGATTCTAATTTGGAAATCGTTTTTATAGGTTAGAGTGAAATTTTCTTTAATTAATTAATTAATTTTTGGTTTAAATTTTAATTAAAACCGACGTATTTCGATACATAAAGTTTCGACATGATTTTTGAGATTTTTTTGATTCACGGAAATTTTTGAGTGATGATGAACACGATTCTAATTTGGAAATCGTTTTTATAGGTTAGAGTGAAATTTTCTTGAATTAATTAATAATTTTTTGGTTTAAATTTTAATAAAAACCGACGTATTTCGATGCATAAAGTTTCGACATGATTTTTGAGTTTTTCTTTGAATCACGGAAATTTTTGATGATGATGAAGATGATTTTCATTTGGAATTCGTTTTTATAGGTTACAGTGAAATTTTCTTTAATTAATTAATAATTTTTTGGTTTAAATTTTAATTAAAACCGACGTATTTCGATACATAAAGTTTCGACATGGTTTTTGAGATTTTTTTGATTCACGGAAATTATTGATGATGATAAAGATGATTCTAATTTGGAAACCGTTTTTCATAGCTTACAGTAAAACTTTCTTTAATTAATTAATCAATTTTTGGTTTAAATTTTAATTAAAATCGACGTATTTCGATGCAATAAAAGTTCAGAACTGCGTCAATATAAACGGCCTCAAAATTTTTACTTAAAATTTTGCTGTAAAAAAACGTTGCAATAATTATCGTAGTCACGTAATGTCCAATCTGTTTTCTTGATTATTTTTTGTATGTGACATCATCAAAAAAATTGTAATAAAAAAAGTCCCAATATTTTTAAACAACTTTTATTTAAAATTTTGATGTAAAATAAAATGTTGTCAAGATTTTCGTAGTCGCGTGATGTTCAATGGTTTTTTATAGAATTTTTTTGTATGTAACTGATAAAAAAATGTGGCAATATACAGGGTGTCCAGAAACTCTCCTGACAAACCGAGACCGGAGATTCCTCAGATAATTTTAAGACAATTTAACCCAATTTACCTAGTCCGAAAATGCTTCCCAAAGGAGCTAGAGATCTTTGAAGATGGCGTCTGGTAAAGTAAAAAATTAAAAGATAAACTTCGCGAACTGACAACAATTTGACAATGAAAAACGTAGGTTTTACTTTTGTTGGCAGTTCAGAGCCAACTAGTGCAAAAAATATAAATTTCACTTTAATGACAAAAAAACAAAAAATTTTTAAATCCATTTTTCTAGAAAACGGTGTATCCTAATGACTTAAAGTATGAGTATCTTTTAGTACTAGAATACATGAAAATTTAATAATCTAGTGTCACAAATGCTTAAAAGTTAAAGACAAAAAAGTTATGCGTTAAAGTAACCGTTGATGATGTTCAATCGTTTTTATTTACAATTTCATTTTCTAAGTATGCGAGTTGATTAAACAACTTAGGCAACAAAAACTGACCATAA
Source organism: Abscondita cerata (assembly GCA_030710515.1). Taxonomy (NCBI): domain Eukaryota; kingdom Metazoa; phylum Arthropoda; class Insecta; order Coleoptera; family Lampyridae; genus Abscondita; species Abscondita cerata. The sequence continues at coordinate 214,946 of JALBCR010001167.1, forward strand.
ACTTACAAAAATATTTACTGAAACATTTTATTGGAAAATAAAAAAATTGTCAAGATTTTCGTAGTCACGTGATATTTAAGCGCTTTTTTTACAATTTTTTTTTAAGTATGCGAGTTGATTCAACTAATTAGGCAACAAAAACTGCCCATAACATTTCAAAAACATTTACTTAAAAATTTTATAAAAAAATTTAAAATTTATAAAGATTTTCGTAGTCACGTAGTTTTCAAGCGCTTTTCTTACAATTTCTATTAAGCATGCTAGTTGATTAAACAAGTTAGGCAACAAAAACTGGCCATAAACTTTCAAGAACATTCACTTAAAAGTTTTATTAAAAAATTAAAAAATTGTCAAGATTTTCGTAGTCAGGTGATATTCAAGCGCTTTTCATACAATTTCTTTTAAGCATGCGAGTTGATTATAATCAAGTTAGGCAACAAAAACTGACCATAAACTTTCAAAAACGTTCACTTACAGGTTTTATAGAAAAATTTAGAAATTGTCAAAATTTTTGTAGTCACTTGATATTCAAGCACTTTTTTTACAATTTTCTTTAAGTATTCAAGTTGATTGAACAGGTCAGGCAACAAAAACCGTCCATTAATTTTCAAGAAAATTCACATAAAAATTTTATAGAAAAATAAAAAAAAGATTTTCGTAGTCACATGATATTCAACTGCATTTTGTACAATTTTTTTAAGTATACGACTTGCTTAAACAAGTTAGGCAACAAAAACTGTCCGTAAACTTTCAAAAACATTCACTTAAAAGCTTTATAGAAAAATTTAGAAATTGTCAAGATTTTTGTAGTCACGTGATATTTAAGCGCTTTTCTTATAATTTCTTTTAAGCATGCGACTTGATTAAACAAGTTAGGCAACAAAAACTGGCCATAAACCTTCAAGAACGTTCACTTAAAAGTTTTATAAAAAAATTAAGAAATTGTCATGATTTTCGTAGTCACGTGATATTTAAGCGCTTTTCTTATAATTTCTTTTAAGCATGCGACTTGATTAAACAAGTTAGGCAACAAAAACTGGCCATAAACCTTCAAGAACGTTCACTTAAAAGTTTTATAAAAAATTAAGAAATTGTCATGATTTTCGTAGTCACGTGATATTCAAGCGCTTTCTTATAATTTTTTTAAGCATGCGAGTTGATTATAATCAAGTTAGACAACGAAAACTGGCCATAAACTTTCAAGAACGTTCACTTAAAAGTTTTATGAAAAAATTAAGAAATTGTCAAGATTTTCGTAGTCACGTGATATTTAAGCGTTTTTCTTATAATTTCTTTTAAGCATGCGAGTTGATTATAATCAAGTTAGGCAACGAAAACTGGCCATAAACCTTCAAGAACGTTCACTTAAAAGTTTTATAAAAAAATTAAGAAATTGTCATGATTTTCGTAGTCACGTGATATTCAAGCGCTTTCTTTATAATTTTTTTAAGCATGCGAGTTGATTATAATCAAGTTAGACAACGAAAACTGGCCATAAACTTTCAAGAACGTTCACTTAAAAGTTTTATGAAAAATTAAGAAATTGTCAAGATTTTCGTAGTCACGTGATATCCAAGTGCTTTTTTTACAATTTCTTTTAAGCATGCGACTTGATTAAACAAGTTAGGCAACAAAAACTGGCCATAAACCTTCAAGAACGTTCACTTAAAAGTTTTATAAAAAAATTAAGAAATTGTCATGATTTTCGTAGTCACGTGATATTTAAGCGTTTTTCTTATAATTTCTTTTAAGCATGCGAGTTGATTATAATCAAGTTAGGCAACGAAAACTGGCCATAAACTTTCAAAAATGTTCACTTAAAAGTTTTATATAAAAATTTAGAAATTGTCAAGATTTTCGTAGTCACGTGATATTTAAGTAACTTTGTTTACAATTTCTTTTAAGCATGCGAGTTAATTAAACAAGTTAGGCAATAAAAAGTGGCCATAAACCTTCAAGAACGTTCACTTAAAAGTTTTATAAAAAAATTAAGAAATTGTCAAGATTTTCGTAGTCACGTGATATTCAAGCGCTTTTCTTATAATTTCTTTTAAGCATGCGACTTGATTAAACAAGTTAGGCAACAAAAGTAGCCATAAACTTTAAAGAACGTTCACTTAAAAGTTTTATAAAAAATTAATAATTGTCATGATTTTCGTAGTCACGTGATATTTAAGCGCTTTTCCTATAATTTCTTTTAAGCATGCGTGTTGATTATAATCAAGTTAGGCAACAAAACTGGCCATAAACTTTCAAGAACGTTCACTTAAAAGTTTTATAAAAAATTAAGAAATTGTCAAGATTTTCGTAGTCACGTGATATTTAAGCGCTTTTCTTATAATTTCTTTTAAGCATGCGACTTGATTAAACAAGTTAGGCAACAAAAGTAGCCATAAACTTTAAAGAACGTTCACTTAAAAGTTTTATAAAAAAATTAATAATTGTCATGATTTTCGTAGTCACGTGATATTTAAGCGCTTTTCCTATAATTTCTTTTAAGCATGCGTGTTGATTATAATCAAGTTAGGCAACAAAACTGGCCATAAACTTTCAAGAACGTTCACTTAAAAGTTTTATAAAAAATTAAGAAATTGTCAAGATTTTCGTAGTCACGTGATATCCAAGCGCTTTTTTACAATTTCTTTTAAGCATGCGACTTGATTGAACAAGTTAGGCAACAAAAACTGGCCATAAACCTTCAAGAACGTTCACTTAAAAGTTTTATAAAAAATTAAGAAATTGTCAAGATTTTCGTAGTCACGTGATATTTAAGCGCTTTTCTTATAATTTCTTTTAAGCATGCGTGTTGATTATAATCAAGTTAGGCAACAAAACTGGCCATAAACTTTCAAGAACGTTCACTTAAAAGTTTTATAAAAAATTAAGAAATTGTCAAGATTTTCGTAGTCACGTGATATTTAAGCGCTTTTCTTATAATTTCTTTTAAGCATGCGACTTGATTAAACAAGTTAGGCAACAAAAAGTAGCCATAAACTTTAAAGAACGTTCACTTAAAAGTTTTATAAAAAAATTAATAATTGTCATGATTTTCGTAGTCACGTGATATTTAAGCGCTTTTCTTATAATTTCTTTTAAGCATGCGTGTTGATTATAATCAAGTTAGGCAACAAAAACTGGCCATAAACTTTCAAGAACGTTCACTTAAAAGTTTTATAAAAAAATTAAGAAATTGTCAAGATTTTCGTAGTCACGTGATATTTAAGCGCTTTTCTTATAATTTCTTTTAAGCATGCGAGTTGATTATAATCAAGTTAGGCAACGAAAACTGGCCATAAACTTTCAAGAACGTTCACTTAAAAGTTTTATAAAAAAATTAAGAAATTGTCAAGATTTTCGTAGTCACGTGATATTTAAGCGCTTTTCTTATAATTTCTTTTAAGCATGCGACTTGATTAAACAAGTTAGGCAACAAAAAGTAGCCATAAACTTTAAAGAACGTTCACTTAAAAGTTTTATAAAAAAATTAATAATTGTCATGATTTTCGTAGTCACGTGATATTTAAGCGCTTTTCCTATAATTTCTTTTAAGCATGCGTGTTGATTATAATCAAGTTAGGCAACAAAAACTGGCCATAAACTTTCAAGAACGTTCACTTAAAAGTTTTATAAAAAATTAAGAAATTGTCAAGATTTTCGTAGTCACGTGATATTTAAGCGCTTTTCTTATAATTTCTTTTAAGCATGCGACTTGATTAAACAAGTTAGGCAACAAAAAGTAGCCATAAACTTTAAAGAACGTTCACTTAAAAGTTTTATAAAAAAATTAATAATTGTCATGATTTTCGTAGTCACGTGATATTTAAGCGCTTTTCCTATAATTTCTTTTAAGCATGCGTGTTGATTATAATCAAGTTAGGCAACAAAAACTGGCCATAAACTTTCAAGAACGTTCACTTAAAAGTTTTATAAAAAAATTAAGAAATTGTCAAGATTTTCGTAGTCACGTGATATCCAAGCGCTTTTTTTACAATTTCTTTTAAGCATGCGACTTGATTGAACAAGTTAGGCAACAAAAACTGGCCATAAACCTTCAAGAACGTTCACTTAAAAGTTTTATAAAAAAATTAAGAAATTGTCATGATTTTCGTAGTCATGTGATATTTAAGCGTTTTTCTTATAATTTCTTTTAAGCATGCGAGTTGATTATAATCAAGTTAGGCAACGAAAACTGGCCATAAACTTTCAAGAACGTTCACTTAAACGTTTTATAAAAAAATTAAAAAATTGACGAAATTTCTGTAGTCACGTGATATTCAAGCGCTTTTCTTACAATTTCTTTTAAGCATTGCGAGTTGATTATAATCAAGTTAGGCAACGAAAACTGGCCATAAACTTTCAAGAACGTTCACTTAAAAGTTTTATTAAAAAATTAAAAAATTGTCAAGATTTTCGTAGTCAGGTGATATTCAAGCGCTTTTTTTACAATTTCTTTTAAGCATGCGACTTGATTAAACAAGTTAGGCAACAAAAACTGGCTATAAACTTTCAAGAACGTTCCCTTAAAAGTTTTATAAAAAAATTAAGAAATTGTCAAGATTTTCGTAGTCACGTGATATTAAAGCGCATTTTTTTTAACTTTTGAACAACACGTCGCGAATGCACGTGCGTCTTGTGTATATTTTACAAATCTAATTAATTTATTAATTTTATTGTCTGACTTTTACATACATTTCTTGTAAATATACATGTGGAAAGTGACGTTTAGTTTACGGACTGATTAATTAATAAACTTGTAAATAATAGTGAATGCTGTTTGTTGCTGGCCTTGATTCAAGGTTGACACGTACACTTTCATTCATATAGTAACATTATCAACTTATCTACAATGTCAAGTTCGCGCAATTGAATAAGGATAAGAAATCACCGCACTTTAATCCCATAATTTAAAGTTACGAAATCTAATTGCACTTAACCAAGAGGAATATTTAAGTTATGATGAAGCATTTGAAACTGAAAAAATACACAGCGACAAGTTACTTAAAAAATATAAAGATCATTAAAATCAGAAATAAGTGACTTAAAAATTGATATCACAATTAGATTGGTAAATAATGAAATTTTGTTTAACGTACGCATATACAGAATTGTTAGTAGTTATATGGTGCCGTTTCTGGCCCACTTTTGGCGGGAAATTTGAATTTCGTTTTTGTCGAGGGCGTGCGCGCATGTTCGGCAACGTTCGCGATGATTAGTGGGAGTTGAGTTTGAAAATTTGAATCATCATTTACAAATCATTTCGTTCTCAACGTTCAATTAAACTGGACGTGTAAACTTTTTAGATGTTGAATCAAAATCTTCAGTCAAAGACTTTGGAAGTTTGAAATTTTTAAAAAATCTATTAGACTAACAATTCTGTAATACGTACATTAAACAAAGTTTTATTATTTACTAATTTATTGTAATATTGGTATAAAAAACAATCGTACAAACAACCTTAATAAATATCTTTATGAATCACTCAATGGAAAAAACAATTACATTGATAGTTGATATCAAACACTTTACTAGACAATGGAAAATTAAAAATTCTAGAATACATTACATAAAATACTAGTAAGTTTGAGAAAAATCTGTTGAAAAATCAGTTTCATCGCACACACGAATAGTCAATACTCTAGTATTTAGTTCACCATGGAGATAGAAGGTGAACAGCAACTGGCTTTCTTAGATGTGCTCGTGAGAAAATGAGGAAAGAAAGTACATAGTTTATAGACAACCTACACACACATAAGCAAGTACTTGGCTAAATAGTGTTGGTGATCCAAGAACGCTCCCTATTGGTTTTCTCTTATGGATCTCGCGGCAACCCGTAAAACTTTGAAGAAATAGCTTTGGTCTCAAAATTCGTTTTTCATTATCTTCCGGTAGAGAAAGTTGCCTAGTTTTTTTTGACATGCCTTATCAGTCTCAATAGCTTTTTCATCAAAAATCTCTACGACAAAACTGGCCAATTTCTTAGAACATGAACGGTAATTCAACACCCTAGTATCTAGTTCACCATGGAGATAGAGATGACAACTGTCTTTCTTTTTTAAATAACTACTTTTTAGACAACTACCTATACTTCTAATAGTTTGGTACCCTCTTTGTTTTTATACTGCAACCCTAACTTTAAATATTTTCTCAAAATTCTTTTTTATTTTCCTAGTTCTTTTTTTACATCTTATCGTCTCAATGCTTCTCTCAAATTCTCTATGACAAACTGCCGTTCTTCGACACAAACTAATTCAACCCCTTCTTCACCATATAAATCTACAACTTTTTATTCTCGTAAAAATAAAGACTCTGTTTCACCTCACCCCTCTCTAATATTTACCAACCCCTATTGTTCTCTATATCTCCCCCCTACTTACCTCCATTCTTTCATTTTTCCAAGTTCCTAATTTTACATCCTTATCAGTCTCAATAGCTTTTCATCAAAAAATCTCTACGACAAAACTGGCCAATTTCTTAGGACATGAACGGTAATTCAACACCCTAGTATCTAGTTCACCATGGAGATAGAAGATGAGCTACAACTGTCTTTCTTAGATGTGCTCGTGAGAAAATGAGGAAAGAAACTACATAGTTTATAGACAACCTACACACACATAAGCAAGTACTTGGCTAAATAGTGTTGGTGATCCAAGAACGCTCCCTATTGTTTCTCTCTTATGGATCTCGCGGCAACCCGTAAAACTTTGGAGAAACAGCTTTGGTCTCAAAATTCGTTTTTCATTATCTTCCGGTAGAGAAAGTTGGCTAGTTTCTTTGACATGCCTTATCAGTCTCAATGACAACAGCACATTTTCAAATTTCTAAAACTTACGAACAATAAAATTAACAAAGATACATTCAAACAGAGCCCTAAATTTTGTGCACAAAGTCTGCTGAGTCCTTAACGTAGCAGTTTGCCTTTTTTATATGTGGTTTGAGTAGCGATGCTAAGTACTTGGCTGAATATTGGATCTTAGGTAACCCATAAAGCCTTGTAGGAGCAACTTCGGTTTCGAAATCTCGTTTTTGAATATCTTCTGATACAGAATATTAACCAGTTTCTTCGACACATAAATAGTCCACACCATAGTATCCAGTTCACTATGAAGATAGAAGGTGAACAACGACTGGCCAAAAGTTTGGAATCATCAAGACCCTGACAGAACGTGCTCGATGGATTTGTGAACCAGAGAATTTTCAAACACTGCCTTTGAGGCTAACGAGTGCACCGGAAGGGAGATTGAAAGATCAATGAGGTCAAAAAAATCAAGAGCACCGGAATGTTGGCTCTCGGTTGGTTCATTACCGGCCACGCATATTTTCCATAGATACCAAAAGTCACAGACCGCATAGAAAAAGATTCAACAAATCTTTACATCAAGAAGCACCACTAAGACCCTCTCTTAGCAGCCAGATTTGATCGTATACATTGACTTATGGCGGACGAAGACGCCCCTGACCCCGCCCCTGAATGGAAATTTCCCGTTGGTTTTAAGGCAAGACCCATCGGCATGTCAAATTTCAAGTCTCTATACGACGTCTGGAAGTACCCGTTTAATTTCAGAAACAGACATGAAAAAAATATATAAGATTATTCTAGTAGTATACAGACCACCAAGTGGTGATGTAGTCAGCTTTTTTCGTATTTTTCAAAATTTGTTGAACGAGATTTCTGATTAAAAAAATGTACTTATTATTGCGGGTGATTTCAATATTAATTTACTGGATAAAAACAAAACATTTCTTGATTTGGCAGCCTCGTTTGGTTTAATTGTTATGATCGGTAAACCGACTCGTATTTGTAACCAATCCCCGAGTTGTATTGATAATTTTCCGGTCTCTAAAGACGTATCTTCATGCAACATCTATAACATCAACTTATCACTATCAGATCATTACATACAACTATTGCCGCTACCTGTTAAAATCAAAAACACAAAATATCTAAATAACACTAAAAATAATTATGAAAACTCCCTTTCCTGCCAAACTTGGGAAACAGTTCTTAATTGTGTAAATCCTGACAAAGCTTGAAGGCTTTTCTTGATATTTTTAATCCTAACTTTCCTTTAAAGCTGTACTCACTTAGTCGTAATAGTAGATGTCGCTGGGTAACTAATAGTCTTCATAAACTTAAATCCACACTTATACTGTACAATAATCTTTCAAAGTTTCGTCCAGAATTTAGAGAACTACACAATCAAAAGAGCTCTAATGCGGCGAACTTGTTCTAGATTTTACAAACAAAATAGTAATTACAATTTAATGTCTGATACTAATGTAACACGTGTTGCCACCTATCGGCAACTTCGGGAAGTTCATAGAATCATCTAGGCTTTATATATTCTGAAGGAGATGATGTATTTTTGCTAATACTGACTGTATACCAATGTTATCGTCGTCTCTTATATAATCTCTATTATAAATAGCTTAAGATCGTCCTCGTCATGTGGTTACGATGAAATTAGTACAATTGTGTTAAAGAACTGCAAATATGCAATTGCTGATCCATTATGTTTCATTGTTAATTTATGCTTTCGTACTGGTCTATTTCCCTCTAGGCTAAAATTCACGTCCGTAAAGCTACATCCCCATATCACCAATTTTGAAACTGAAGGTCTAGGAATTATGTACCTTTATGAACTAGGAAATGAGAAAAGACCTGGTACAGTAAGGTCTTTCCCTTAGAAGATATGGGGAATGAAGACTTCATCGATTCTAAGCGTCTAGTGATATACATACGATATCATCTAACGACACCAAGTGATGAATATATAGTGATGAGGAGAAATGTGGTAATTAGATAGGTATAGGTGAAACGGGTAACAAGGGAGAGGGAAAAAGAAAAGAATTTCTGAAATGTATTTTTTTTTAAAAATTATGGTTAGTAAAAAGGTGGTCATATCTCCGAAAAAGAGAGAAAAAAAAATAGAAGAAATGGGTACGAGTAGGGAAGTGAAAAAAGAAGAATATGGAGGGTTAATGGGACTGTGCAAAGAGATGTTACAAGAGATAAAATCAATAAAATCAGTACAGGAAAAAACAAATGAAGAAATAAAAGAAATACAGGAGGAAATAAATAAAATTAGTGGAAAGTGGGAAGAGAAACTTAAGAATCTAGAAGAAAGAATAGAAAACTTAGAAAGAAGAATGGAAAAACATGAAAGAGAAAAAAGAAAGAAAAATTTAGTGATTAAAGTGCTAGAGGTTCGCGGAGGAAGAATGGACGTGAAGAATCAGGTAGAGGATATGTTGAAGAATAAGATGGGAGTACAAAAGCAGCAACAGAAATAAAGAAAGGAATAGTGATAATAAAGGTAAAAATATGGAAGAAAAAATAAGTATCTTAAAAATAAAAGAAAGTTACGAGGAACGAGGATATATGTAGATGATGACCTGAGAAGAAGAGAAAGAGATATACAGAAGAATATAAGGGAGGAAGCAAAACAATTGGAAAAAGAAGGGAAAAGGGTGAGTATATGGTACATGAAACTGTGGGTCGACGGAGAGGAGAGAAGGTGAAGGAGAAAGACAACTAAAAAATGGTGTTCAAAAATCTAGAAAGTGGGGGCGAAGAGGGAGAGGGAAAATAATAAAAGTTATAAAGACCATAGAAACAAAGTGGGGGAAAAGTGTGAACATAGAACAATAAAGCTACAGAGTAAAATATTATTTTGGAATGTGGCTGGAATAAAAATAAAGGACAAGATTTTGGAATTATTTAGAGGGTTTCAAAATGGTGGGGTTAATGGAGACCTGGCTAGAAGAAAAGGACTGGGAAAACTGGAAAAAGAGGCTACCAGGAGAATATGTGTGGAGGGTTCAGTTTGCGGAAAGAAATCAGAAAAAAGGAGAGATAATTACTGGAGTGAAAAGGATTAGGAAAGTAAAGATGAGAAGGAAGAGAAACAAGTGCAAGGAATTGTTAAAAGGCTTATGAAAACAAACAAAGGAGAAAATTACGAAATTTTTACGATATATGGGAAGGAAATGAGCAATACTAAAGAAATTTTAGATGAGGTAATTAAAGAAAGAGAGGAAAAAAATCATTATTGGAGGGATTTCAATGCCAGAATTGGGGAAAAGGGGGATGATAATAAATAGGGAACAAAAAGAGAAATTCCAAGGACTAACAAATAAACGAGCAAGGCAGAAAACTTTTAGAAATGTGTGAAGAGAGAGGATGGACAATATTAAATGGAAACATGGAGGAAGACGAAAAGGAGAATTAACATACATAGGGGAAGGGGAGGATCAGTTATAAATTATGTAATTGTAAATGATACTAGTAAAGAAGATATATAATATATACGAATAGGAGATGAAGTGGACTCGGATCACCAACCGATAGAAGTAATTTTAATAGGAGAGGAAGAACTAAAGAGGGAAGAAAATGCAGAATGGGGAGAAAGAAAAATATGGACTGAAGAAAGTAAGGAAAGATATAAGAAAAAGTGGAAGAAGAACAAGAATTATCAGAAGAGGTAGAAGAAGAGATAAAGAATATAATAGATGTAATGGAGAAGGCAAAGGAGAAGATAAAGTTTAAGAAAGGAAAAGAGAAAATGGGAATAAAGACAGAATGGTGGAACGGAGAATGTGAGAGGGCAAAGGAGAAATGAGAAAAGGAATAAGAAAATACAGAAAAGAGAAAATAAGTGTAGAGTTCAAAAAAGTATGTGAAAAGAGAAAAGTGAAATATAGAAAGGTGATAGAACAGAAGATCAAGCAAATCAGGTATGAAGGGCACAGGCATGGGAATTAGTAAAGTGGAGAAAACAAGAGGAAAAAGGAGAGAGGTAACATTAGATGAAGAAACATGGAAAAAACACATAAAAAGTATACTACAAAGAAAGGAAGAGAAGTACATAGTGGAAAGCAGAAAAATGGAAGAAAAAGAAAAAGAGTAGGAGGAATAAGAAAGGAGGAATTGAATGAAGCCTTGAGAAAATTGAAGAGAGGAAAAGCCGGAGGTACTGATGGAACGTAAGGGGAACAGTGGAAATATACAGGAGAAAAAATGGGAGAAAGAATAAGGAAAGTATTAGAAAAGATATGGCAAGGTGAAGGGTTTCCAGAAAGATGGAGAGAAGCTATTATATGTCCAATTTATAAAGGAAGGGATACACAAGAAGCTAAAAACTACAAAGTAGTGAGCTTAACGAACGTAGGGTACAAAATATACGGAGAGATATTAAGAACAAGATTGGAAAAAGAGGTAGAAGAAAAAAAAATAAAACCAGATTGGTAAACAGGTTTTAGAAAAGGAAGGGGACAATAGACAACATCTACATACTAAAACAAGTTATAAATAAAGAAATAGGGAAGAAAGGAGGAAAAGTTTTTGCGGTGTTTATAGACATAAAAGCTGCATTTGACCGAGTGGAACGAAGGATACTATGGGAAGTGATGAATGAAAACGGGATAAGTAAAGACATAATAAAAGCAATAGAAGAGATATTAATATGGAAACAAGATGCAGAGTAAGAGTAACGGAAAAACTAGGGAAAGTGTTTTGGACAGAGAAGGGGCTAAAACAAGGTTGTCCACTAAGCCCAATGTAATTTAATCTGTATATAAAAGATTTGGAGGAGGAACTACGGAAAGGTCAAGTTGGAGAAATAACTGTGGGAAGAAAAAGTCTAATAATTTTAGCATATGCAGACGATATAGTACTATTTACAAGGAATGAAAAAGAGATAAGGAAAGCAATAAATATAACCAAGAGATATTTAGAGAAAAAAGAACTGGAGGTAAACGTAAAAAAAACAAAAATAATAATATTCAAGACGAATAAAGGGAGGGAGACAAAGGACAAATAGTGGTGGGGAAGTGAAGAAATCGAAAAAGTAGATATAAATACCTAGGATACGTCTTAAGATATGACAATAGAGACAATGACCAGATAAAAGATTTAAGACAGAAAGGAAACAAAATAATAGTGCAAATATGGGGGATAGGAGAAAAGTATTTGGGCATGATATAGAAAGGAGAAAATGGTTATTCGAGAGACTGGTTAAAAGTTATGGGGCATAAATTTGGGGATGGAAAGAATGGGAAGAGTTCTGGAAAGAAAAACACCGGGATACTTAATAGAAGAGGAAATGAAATTAGAGAAGATAAGAATAGAAACAGGAAGGAGAGCGTTAAGGTTTGAGGAGATGATGGAGGAAAGAAAAGAAAATGAAATATTATATGAATGTTGGAAGGAGATGGAATTTCAAAAATTTAAACATAGAGAAGAAGAAAGAAAAGTATATTATAGAAGAGGAGGTGACGCGAGAGAAGAAGTAAGAAGATTAAAAAGAGAAGGAAGATAGTTGTAAGAAGAAATAACACAAAGAGACAAAGATAATCAGCTACAAGAACGAAGAATGAAGATTAGAGAAGGAATTACAAGGATATAATGGGGGTAAGGATACCACAGTACATAACAGGAGGATTGACGATACAAGAAAAAAGGACAATAGCTAGATTTAGATTAGGAAATGAGGATAAAGAAAATCAGTATTGGAAGAAAGATGAAGAGAGATTGTGTAGAATGTGTGGGAATGATTGGGAAAACATAAAACATCTTACAGAAGACTGTGTGGAATTGAGAGAGGAAGAAAGAAGAAATAAGATTTTACTTGGGGAAAAAGGAGAAGGTTTAAACTGGATGAAAGAAGTAGTAAAAAGAAGGAAATGGTTGGAAGAAAGAAAACGGAAAATAATGAAAATAGAATAAAAGCTAAATTTAATATAGAAGATTAAGTTAAAGGACAAAGAAAATTTTAGCTTTGAACATTTAAGCCGAATTCATTTGTTAATTTGAAAGGACAAATAAATTGATTGATTGATACTACATGATTCATTTAAAAAAATAAAGTTGATGCCATTTCAGCTTAAACCGGAAGTCAGCCATTTTGTACAAAGTTTGGAAAATACTCATCTTGTATACTTGTAAAACTTTTCTTAATAAACTTTTTGTCTATCATGGATAATAAAAGAGTAAATCAAGTGGGCTTGAATTTACAACCAACCTGTATATATGTATCATTTATTTTTTTGTACTTATTGACAATTGTTTTATGCTCTTGTTACATTTTTCATTTGTACAACGATGCATTACAGCAAAATAAATATTATTAGTATGCGAGTTGATTAAACAAGTTAGGCAACAAAAACTGCCCATAACCTCCGCTCACGATGACATTTTCGCGCATGCGCACCAATAATTTACTCTCGGTTTTAAGTGGCCTTGATACTAACAGGTGATCAATTTTTGAGATTATCTTCACGCCGAGTTAGGTATTATTAGAATCGTCAAGTACTCGTTCATTCAAAATATTACAAATATATACAGGGTTTTTTATTTTTCAAGAACCTACCAACAGGTAATTTATTTCGAAACATTTAATTCTAATCAAAATGTTAATTTGTAGATTTAATCAAAATTTCATAGCCTACTTGTACGCTTTTATATTTGTTAAAGATTTTACTACATTCTCGATTTTTGTCGGAAACTGATGTAAAGAAAACTATTACGGGAAGCGCGTGAGTTTAGGTAATAAAATATAACTACTGACGCGACGGGGAAAGGCGCCACTGACTTTAAATGATATTGATCAGATGTTAATACAAACGATAAGCGACGAAAAATTAAAAAAGACACAATTATTACAAGAGAAAAAAGAGAGAATTAACTTGTAACATCTGATGCCATCTATTAATACTAAGGCGAGTTGACTAATCGCCTGGAAAATTGGTTACAGTTTCTTACAGTATTTATCGTTTGAATGAAAAGTCATCTACCAAATTAAGTTATAAAAACTAACCTTACACTTTTTTTAACTAACCTCAATGTTTTCAATCTTGTTCAAACAGTCTACTTTGTTACAAAAACAATAACTTTTTTTGTTATTTTTCTAGACAAGCTAACTGTAATTTTTATAGATACTTTCTTTAATCAAAATTAATCCCATTTTAATCGAACCTAAATTTAGCTCTACAAAATATTATCATTTTTTTCCTTTTTCCAATCTTGTGGGGCCTTCTGGTAGGGGTAAAAACTAAATGTTCAATTTATGACTCCATGTAGTGCCGACGTTTCGGTCAAGTTGTCTGACCTATTTTAAAGCTTTTATCATTTTTCACCAAGCAGACATAGATGTTTTTCACCAATAAAACTTCATTTTATGGATCTAACCTCAATTTTAACATCAAACAAGCCACTTATGTCAATTGTTTTAGCCAAACTAACTTTGAGAACAAAAACCTCAATTTTATTTGACCAACTAACCTAACTTTCTAAACTTGCCCAAATTGATTTCTAAGTATTTGGAATAACTTGAGGATAGAATAATATCATTTAGATTCTCTCTGGTTTAGGTTTTTGGTGTTTTGGTGAAGCGCCATCTATCGGACGCATTTAATGGATTTAGTACAACGAGTTGCAGAGAGCCTTCAATTTTTAACCAGACGGTTGTTAATTTTTATAATATGACACTCTTGTTAGTTATTTTAGCGGAACTAACCTTGAGTTTTATCAGGTAACCAACAACAATTTGTTTGCTGGACTAAACCTAATTTTTTTCCAAATTAATCAATTCAATTCAATATTTATTTTGTCTTAAAAATTTCTATAACAAAAGATTCAGTTTTTTTCTTTACAAAAAATAAACAAAAAACAACATAATATTTCATTAAATTATAATTCAACTAATTCCTGTTTCCTTCTTCAACCTTCCATCCTTCTCTTCTCTAAACTTTCAGTATTTTTCTTTTCCTCTCCTCCATCCCTTTCCTCCTCTCCAACACTTTCCTCATCCATTGTTTTCCTTCCTCTTTCTCTCCTAGTAGTAACTTCCATTCCTTTTACTAATGTCTTGTTTCCCTGCATCCCTCTTTTATATGTATTATATTTTCCCATTCATCCCCACACAACCTGCATACTCTCTCCTCATCACTCAACCAATATTTATTTTTATTTTCTTCATTACCCATTCTGAACCTTGCAATCATTCTTATTTCATTCATTCCTTTTCTTTCTGTTATGTACCTTGGTGTCTTGTCTGTCATTATTTTTATGTATTTCTGGTTATATTTTCCTTCCTTTATTTTGCCCCTCTTTCCTGCTTCTGAGTATCTTTATCTCTTGCAATTATTTCCTCTTCCATCTTTCTCCCCCCTCTTAATCTCTTTATCTCTTCTCTCGCGTATCCCACTCTTTCATAGTATCTATTTTCTTCTTTCTTCTGTCCCATATTTTATCTTCTGTGCCTCGATCTCTTTCCAAACTTCATAAAGTATTTTATTTTCCTTCCTACTTTCCATTTTTCTTCATACCTTACTGCAATTCTTCCTGCTTGTATCCTTATTTTTCTATTTCTAGCTCTTCTTCCACTATATACCCCGGTGTCTCTTTCTCTAGTCCTAACGTCCACCTCCAATATTTCTCCTGTATCTTCTCCAGCTCTTGCCATTCCCTCCAACCCCAAATCTCCGCTCCATACAGTACCACACTTCTTACCAACTTTTCAAACATCCATCTCCTTTTCTCTATATCTTTACCAAGTATCCTTTTCCCTAACCCCCATACTTGTCCTACTATTCTTTTCCTTTCATTTTCATCTCTTTTATATGGTCTCCATCTTTGTTATCATATCTGATGTTGTAACCTAAGTATCTATACTTGTCTACTCTCTCTACCTCCTCTTCCCCCCACCACCATTTCACCTCCTTTCGTCTTCCTTTTCTTTTTTTAAATTCCATAATTTTTGTTTTCCCGATATTTGCTGCTAGTTTTTTATTTTCTAGGTATTTCTTCATAAATTTAACT
The DNA here is from genome assembly GCA_030710515.1 of Abscondita cerata. Taxonomy (NCBI): domain Eukaryota; kingdom Metazoa; phylum Arthropoda; class Insecta; order Coleoptera; family Lampyridae; genus Abscondita; species Abscondita cerata. The sequence goes on from JALBCR010001167.1 coordinate 230,763, forward strand.
ACTCCTCTCATCTCTTCTTCATTTCTCGCTATTGCCACAATGTCATCCGCATAATCTAACACCTATATCTTTCTCCTTCCTACTACTATTCCTCCTACTTGATTTTTTCCATTTCCTCCTCAAGATCACTAATGTATATCGAGAATAAGATTGCGGGCTTAGCGGACATCTTTGTTTTAGTCCTTTTTCCGTTCTAAATTCTCTACCTAGCTTCCTCCGTACCCTCGTTCTACACCTTGTTTCTTCGTATATTTCCTCTATTGCATTTTTATATCTCTGTTTATTCCTACCTCCTCCATCCTTTTCCATAATCCCCCTCTTTCCACATTATCAAATGCCGCTTTAATGTCTAGAAATATTGCGTACATCTTTCCTCCTTTCTTTGCTAACTCTTTATTAATTATGTGCTTTAATATGTATATATTGTCTATCGTTCCTCTTCCTTTCGTAAATCCTGCTTGCCAATTCGGTATTACATTCTTTTCTTCTTTTTCTTTTTCCAATTTTTTCTAACCATTTCCGCATATATCTTATAGCCCGCATTCATTATACTCACTCCTCTATAGTTGTTCGCTTTCTTCCTATCTCCCCCTTGTAAATTGGGCATATTATTGCCTCTCTCCATTTTCTGGAAAACCTTCTCCTTTCCATATTCTCTCGAATACTTCTCTTACTTTTCTCTCATTCCTTCTCCGATGTACCTCCATTGTTCTCTTTGTATTCCATCCGTCCCTTCTGCTTTTCCTTTTTTACTTTATTTATTGCTCTCTCCATTTCTTCTTTTCCTATTCCACCCTCTCTGTGTCTTATCCTTTTTTCCAACTTCTTCATTTCTTGCTGTTTTTTCACTCTCTCCTACTAACTTCTTACAGTGTTCTTCTCATTTTTCCCCATCTATATTTGCTTCCATCTTTCCTCCTTTTTTCCTCTTTTTATTAATGAATTCCCATACTTGTCCTTCATTTTTAATTTCTCTAATCTTTATCTCGGTTTGTTTTTTATGTTCTTCTTTATTTTTACACATATTTCCTTAAAATTTTCTTTTAACCTTTTGTATTCATCTATCTCTATCTTTCCTTTTTTCCATTTCCTTCTTCCTTTTCTTAATTCTTTTTCCCCTTATCGCATTCTCCGTTCCACCAATCTTTTCCCTAATTCTTGTTTTTTTAATCTATACTTTATCTTCTCTGTTGCCAATTCCATCCTGGCTGTAATTCTCTCCATCTCTTCCTCCACCTCTCCTTTAGTATTTACTTCCTCTTCCATTTCCTCTTTATATCTTTTTATACTCTCTTCAGTCCATACTTTCTTTTTCTCCATACCTCTTTTTGTTCTTGTACCTCTTTCTCTCCCTCTTCCATCATGAGTACTTCTAGCGGCTGATGGTCTGATTCTATCTTCTCTCCTATTCTTAGTGTTTCTATGACCTCCTTACTTTTTTCGTTTATAATCACATAATCTATTACTGACTGGCCTCTTTCTCCCACATATATAAATTCCCCTTTTCCTTTTTCTTCCAAATTTCCGTTCATTATTGTCCAACCTCTTTCTTCACATAGTTCTATCAAAATTTTTCCTTGTCAATTTATTTTCTTATCCATTGATATCCTATTTCTTATCTCTCCATTTACCATTATTTCTCCCTCCTCTTCTATCCTAGCATTCAAATCTCCTCCTATAATCAACTTGCCTTCTATTGCCTTTTCTATATTTGCTTTTGTTGTGTCCATTTTCTTTCCATATATCGTAAAAATATTATACTTTTCCCCTTTTTCCGTCTTTACTCTAATTTTAATCATCCCCTCTACATTTTCTTCTTCTATTTCCTTTTCTATTTCCCATTCTTTTCTTACCCCCACTATTAGTCCTCCTTTCCCCTTCCCTTCCTCTCTTTTCTTTTTGCATACTGAATTTCCCATACATATTCTTTCGGCATCTTATCTTTCCATGTACTCCATTCTTTTTCCTCCATCCAAGTTTCTACTAAACCTACCATTTTAAAACCCTTTATATAGTTCCAAAAATCTACACTTTTGTTTTTTATCCTCGCAATGTTCCAAAAAGAATCTTATTTTTCTCTTTATTTTTCCAAATTAATCTAAATTTCTAAACCTGAGCCAACTTAATTCTAAGTATTTGGAATAATATGAGGTTAGAAATGCTTTCATTTAGATTTTTTGCGGTTTGTGCTTTGAGTGTTTTGGTGAAGCACAATCTGTCGGACTTATTTAATCGCCATTAATCTTTAACCAGACGGATGTTAATTCTTCAAATCATATTACTATTTTGACGACCAACGTGGACCCATAAAGTTCTGGTGTTTTTTTCTGAACAATTTTGTTTTTGTTGCTATAAGTCAAATCTTATATATAGACAAAATGATTGTTGCTTGCACGTTCAATATAGTAATTTTTTTTAAATTGGTTTTGGTTAATAGTCTTATTTAGCTCTTATACACGTGAGAATTACGATACTGTTTAAATTTTGATCTAGGAATAGTTTCTCGTTTACCGTTTAGTTTCTAATTCACCTCTCAGTTTTTAATTCACCTTTGGAGTTTAATTCACCATCCCACCTAAAAGTTACGTTTTTTCTTATTTATGATAATTTATATTTTTTTAATTCAATTCGTTTTCATCATTACAGTATGTGCGCAATAGTGCTTATTAATTTTATTGACCTACTAAATCTTGTGTAAAAATGATGGTGCACAAAGAACAGTTTTAACCTAAATTTCTAAACCTGAGTCAACTTGATTCTAAGTATTTGGAATAATATGAGGTTAGAAATGACCAACGTGGACCCACAAAGTTCTGGTGTTTTTTTTGAATAATTTCGTTCTTCTTGTTATAAGTCAACTCTTATAGACAAAATTATTGTTACTTGGACGCTCAACATAGTAATTTTTTCGAATTAGTTTTGGTTAATAGTCTTATTTAGCTCTTATACACGTGAGAATTACGATACTGTTTAAATTTTGATCTAAGAATAATTTCTAATTCACCTCTTAGTTTTTAATTCACCTTTGGATTTTAATTCACCTCCCTAGCTAAAAGTTAGGCTTTTTCTTACTTATGATGATTTATATTTTTTAATTCAATTCGTTTCATGATTAGTGTATTTGCGCACTAGTGCTTATTAATTTTATTGACCTACACTAAATCTTGTGTAAAATTGACGGTGAACGAAAAACAGTTTTACTTCTTAAATGCAATAGCCGCATTAAGAACACTCAAACTTGTACGCATAACCTACAAGAAAAAACATTAACGAGTTTGACAGAACGTCTTGTCTAACCTCTCGTACTTTCGTGAACATCTCCAAATCCATATTAAACATACCGCCGGCGGAGATTGTCATATCGTTTTGCGCCTTCTGTATCACATTGATGACGTCTCGTTTCACATCAATCGGAGCGTCAATCCACCAGGATGCGTGAAAAATAGCGGCCGAAATTTTCGAACTCTATAAAAGTTTAAAAAAACAGACGCAATTATAAATTTGTTCGATTCTCACTTGTTTGGTTATTTTCGCACCGGCTAGGCAATAACAAAACAATTGGCCGAAGACCGAAAGTAAATACACGGCGTGCGGCGCAACAAAGCCGAATGTGATGTTTCTGAAACCTTATAATTTTAAACACTCGCTCTCTTAAGACTGCAACTTACTCGGCCGAAATTAAAACCAGCATCCCCATGCACATCATAAACATGTTTGATAACAACTGATTTAAGAACAGCATCAGAAATATGGAGTTCAAATCTGAGACGCAACTGAAAATTGGGCGTAAAAACGTAGTTTGTAAGATGTGTCCATTTTACCTCAAGATCAAATTGTGATGGTCGACAATCTCGCTGAAACGTTTCGTGTTTTTATCACCGATGGTGTAACGTTCGAACTGATCGGTAACAATCATAAGTTCGTAGTAAATACAGACAATGAAAGAAAAAAATAGAATATCGAGTCCCAACTCTACGATGGCCATGAACGCGTATTGAACACCTTCGAGTAGGTAGAAAATTTCGTAAAACGGTGATTCAGTTTCGTTACTGAAAGCATAGAGCGGCACTGGTAGATCGCCCACATTCATCATCAGGGGCCTTAAAATTATCAAAGTAACGCATAGACAACCATTACCGAGGTACAACTTAAGGGCGACACTCCACTTTCTGAAGGCGGCACCCAATTTCTCCCTCAGACGTAAATCTAAGCTTTCAAATGTTTTGAACTGAAGCATTTTCAAGATTAAATGATTGAGTTTATCTCGATTCACGACCGTGATCAGCAATTTTCCAAAACACTACAAATATTAGTTTGGTTATGAAAAAAGGGGGGAAAAGTTATGACAGCAACCTACTTGATAATGGCTTAATGCGTATTCTCCGACGTTTTCAAAAGTTTTCACACCTTCCCAATTTGACAGTGATTCGTATACCAACAGAATTGCGTGAATTATTAATAAAACGGTTCCAATCCAGCGAAAGATAGATCCGGCACGATTTCGTTTCGTCGGGCTTAAATCTACCGTTTGTAGTAGGCTTTGACTTATTTCTAGCAGTCGCCTCTCGGACATCTTGACGCGTTCTGAAAACGTGTCGTTTTTAATTTATGCATCTCTATTGACCCACAGAATGTTTTAATTGGTTCAATGCTTTTCTATAACGTCTAACGAAAACAGCCGATTAAATTCATTAAATAAACATTGGCATTAGTTTACCCTTCTTTTTTCAATAGTGTCCGAAATTTGAATAAAATTAAAAAAAATTGCTTCCGCAACCTTACGCTTCCTTTAAATATATTTTTCTATTTCAACTTATCTTAACTTAACCTAACATAACCTAAACCAACTTAATCTAACCTAACATAACCTAACCCAAACTAAACTAACACAACTAATTATTATAAAACTAACTTAATAAAACCTAACCTAACAACAGTTTCGGCAATTCTACAACTGGACGTATTCTGTCAAAAGTTTAAAAGAGAGGCAATAAATTAAATATTCCAATACACAACATAAGAAAATAATAAACCTTTGAACCAAAAATTTCCTAAAAAGAGATTCATATCATTGTACGTAAAGGAAGATTTTCTATCAATACATAAAAAAAATGTAAGTAGCTAAGAAAACTAGAGCCCAATTTTCACTTAAAATTTTGGTATCAGTTAAAGAAATTGTTATGTGAACTTGATTTGTTTAAATATCAAACGATTAATAAAATTGATAACAAAAACTATTCTAAGATTTAAAAAAATATTAACTTGAACATTTATGTGTAAGGTTACCATTTTAAGAAATATCACGTGACTACGAAAATTTGGACAATTTATAATTTTGCTATGAAATTATTACATAAATATTAATCAAACTATAAGTGCAGTTTTAGTTGCCGAATATGTTTAAACAACTCGCACATTTTTAAATAAAAAGCGCTTGAATATCACGAGACTACGAAAATCTTAACAATTTTTAATTCATTTATAAAACTTTAAAGTAACTGTTTTTAAAAGTTTATGAGCAGTTCTTGTTGCATAACTTGTTTAATCAACTCGCAATTTTAAAAGAACTTGTTAGAAAAGCACTTGAATATCACGCGACTACAAAAATCTTAACAATTTTTAATTCTATTATAAAACTATTAAGTGAATGTTTTTAAAAGTTAAGAGCAGTTTTGTTATTTAACATGTTTAATCAACTTGCATTTTTAAAAAAATTCTAAGTAAAGCGCCTGAATATCACGTGACTACGAAAATCTAAAAATTTTTTTAATTTTCTTATAAAACTTTTAAGTGAAAGTTTATAAGCAATTTTTGTTGCCTAACTTGTTTAATCTATTTGCATTTTTAAAAGAAATTGTAAGAAAAACGCTTGAATTTCACGCGACTACGAAAATCTTGACATTATTTGAATTTACCAATAAAATTATTAAGCAAATCTTCTTAAAAATTTATAGGCAGTTTTTGTTGTTTAACTTGTTTAATCAACTCGCATACAAAAAAGAAATTGTAAGAAAAACGTTTGAATTTCACGCGACTACGAAAATCTTGACATTATTTGAATTTACCAATAAAATTATTAAGCAAATCTTCTTAAAAATTTATAGGCAGTTTTTGTTGCTTAACTTGTTTAATCAACTCGCATACAAAAAGAAATTGTAAGAAAAACGTTTGAATTTCACGCGACTACGAAAATCTTGACATTATTTGATTTACCAATAAAATTATTAAGCAAATATTCTTAAAAATTTATAGGCAGTTTTGTTACTTAACTTGTAAAACTTAACTTAACTCGCATACAAAAAAGAAATTGTAAGAAAAACGCTTGAATTTCACGCGACTACGAAAATCTTGACATTATTTAAATTTACCAATAAAATTATTAAGCAAATATTCTTAAAAGCTTATGGGCAGTTTTTGTTGCTTAACTTGTAAAATCAATTCGCATACTTAGAAGAAATTGTAAGAAAAGCGCTTGAATTTCACGCGACTACGAAAATCTTGATATTATTTAAATTTACCAATAAAATTATTAAGCAAATGTTCTTGAAAGTTTATGGACAGTTTTTGTTGCTTAACTTGATTAATCAATTCGCATTTTTAAAATAATTGTAAGAAAAGCGCTTGAATATCACGAGACTACGAAAATCTTGACATTATTTAAATTTACCAATAAAATTATTAAGCAAATGTTCTTGAAAGTTCATGGACAGTTTTTGTTGCTTAACTTGTTTAATCAATTCGCATTTTTAAAACAAATTGTAAGAAAAGCGCTTGAATATCGCGCGACTACGAAAATCTTGATATTATTTAAATTTACCTTAAAAATTATTAAGCAAATCTTCTTAAAACTTTATGGGCAGTTTTTGTTGCTTAACTTGTTTAATCAATTCGCATTTTTAAAAGAAATTGTAAGAAAAGCGCTTGAATTTCACGCGACTACGAAAATCTTGACATTATTTAAATTTACCAATAAAATTATTAAGCAAATCTTCTTAAAAGTTTATGGGCAGTTTTTGTTGCTTAACTTATTTAATCAACTCGCATACTTAAAAGAAATTGTAAGAAAAGCGCTTGAATATCGCGCGACTACGAAAATCTTGACATTATTTAAATTAACCAATAAAATTATTAAGCAAATCTTCTTAAAAGTTTATGGGCAGTTTTTGTTGCTTAACTTGTTTAATCAATTCGCATTTTTAAAAGAAATTGTAAGAAAAGCGCTTGAATTTCGCGCGACTACGAAAATCTTGACATTATTTAAATTTTCGAAGAAAATTATTAACAAATCTTCTTAAAAGTTTATGGGCAGTTTTGTTGCTTAACTTGTTTAATTAATTCGCATTTTTAAAAGAAATTGTAAGAAAAGCGCTTGAATTTCGCGCGACTACGAAAATCTTGACATTATTTAAATTTTCGAAGAAAATTATTAAGCAAATCTTCTTAAAAGTTTATGGGCAGTTTTTGTTGCTTAACTTGTTTAATCAATTTGCATTTTTAAAAGAAATTGTAAGAAAAGCGTTTGAATATCACGCGACTACGAAAATCTTCCCATTATTTAAATTTACCAATAAAATTATTAAGCAAATGTTCTTGAAAGTTTATAGGTAGTTTTGTTGCATAACTTGTTTAATCAACTCGCATACTTAAAAGAAATTGTAAGAAAAGAGCTTTATTTTAACGTGACTACGAAAATCTTAACAATTTTGAATATTTTTATAAAACTTTTAAGTTAATGTTCTTGAAAGTTTATTAACAGTTTTGTTGTCTAACTTGTTTAATCAACTTGCAGTTTTAAAAAGAAATTATAGGAAACACGCTTGAATATCGCGCGACTACGAAAATCTTGACATTATTTAAATTTAGCAATAAAATTATTAAGCAAATCTTCTTAAAAGTTTATGGGCAGTTTTGTTGCTTAACTTGTTTAATCAATTTGCATTTTAAAAGAAATTGTAAGAAAAGCGTTTGAATATCACGCGACTACGAAAATCTTCCCATTATTTAAATTTACCAATAAAATTATTAAGCAAATGTTCTTGAAAGTTTATAGGCAGTTTTGTTGCATAACTTGTTTAATCAACTCGCATACTTAAAAAGAAATTGTAAGAAAAGAGCTTTATTTTAACGTGACTACGAAAATCTTAACAATTTTTGAATTTTTTATAAAACTTTTAAGTTAATGTTCTTGAAAGTTTATTAACAGTTTTGTTGTCTAACTTGTTTAATCAACTTGCAGTTTTAAAAAGAAATCGTAGGAAAAACGCTTGAATATCACGTGACTACGAAATTCTGGACATTTTAAATTTTGTTATAAAACTTTTAAGTGAATGTTCTTGAAAGTTTATGAACAGTTTTGTTGTCTAACTTGTTTAATCAATTTGCAGTTTTAAAAGAAATTGTAAGAAAAGCGCTTAAATATCACGCAACTACGAAAATCTTGACATTATTTAAATTTACCAATAAAATTATTAAACAAATCTTTTGAAAGTTTATGAGCAGTTGTTGTTGCTTTACTTGTTTAGTCAACTCGCAATTTTAAAAGAAATTGTAAGAAAAAGCGTTTGAATATCACGTGACTACGAAAATCTTGACATTTTAAACTTTTTTATAAAACTTTTAAGTGAATGTTCTTGAAAGTTTATAAACAGTTTTTGTTGCCTAACTTGTTTAATCAACTTGCAGTTTTAAAAGAAATTGTAAGAAAAGCGCTTGAAGATCACGCGACTACGAAAATCTTGATATTATTTAAATTTACCAATAAAATTATTAAGTAAATGTTCTTGAAAGTGTATGGGTAATTTTTGTTGCTTAACTTGTTTAATCAACTTGCGTTTAAAAAAAAAATTGTAAGAAAAGCGCTTGAATATCACGCGACTACGAAAATCTTGACATTATTTAAATTTAGCAATAAAATTATTAAGCAAATCTTCTTAAAAGTTTATGGGCAGTTTTGTTGCTTAACTTGTTTAATCAATTCGCATTTTTAAAAGAAATTGTAAGAAAAGCGCTTGAATTTCGCGCGACTACGAAAATCTTGACATTATTTAAATTTTCGAAGAAAATTATTAAGCAAATCTTCTTAAAAGTTTATGGGCAGTTTTTTGTTGCTTAACTTGTTTAATCAATTTGCATTTTTAAAAGAAATTGTAAGAAAAGCGTTTGAATATCACGCGACTACGAAAATCTTCCCATTATTTAAATTTACCAATAAAATTATTAAGCAAATGTTCTTGAAAGTTTATAGGCAGTTTTTGTTGCATAACTTGTTTAATCAACTCGCATACTTAAAAGAAATTGTAAGAAAAGAGCTTTATTTTAACGTGACTACGAAAATCTTAACAATTTTTGAATATTTTTATAAAACTTTTAAGTTAATGTTCTTGAAAGTTTATTAACAGTTTTTGTTGTCTAACTTGTTTAATCAACTTGCAGTTTTAAAAGAAATTGTAGGAAAAACGCTTGAATATCACGTGACTACGAAATTCTGGACATTTTTAAATTTTGTTATAAAACTTTTAAGTGAATGTTCTTGAAAGTTTATGAACAGTTTTTGTTGTCTAACTTGTTTAATCAATTTGCAGTTTTAAAAGAAATTGTAAGAAAAGCGCTTAAATATCACGCAACTACGAAAATCTTGACATTATTTAAATTTACCAATAAAATTATTAAGCAAATGTTTTTGAAAGTTTATGAGCAGTTGTTGTTGCTTTACTTGTTTAGTCAACTCGCAATTTTAAAAGAAATTGTAAGAAAAGCGTTTGAATATCACGTGACTACGAAAATCTTGACATTTTTAAACTTTTTTATAAAACTTTTAAGTGAATGTTCTTGAAAGTTTATAAACAGTTTTGTTGCCTAACTTGTTTAATTAACTTGCAGTTTTAAAAGAAATTGTAAGAAAAGCGCTTGAAGATCACGCGACTACGAAAATCTTGATATTATTTAAATTTACCAATAAAATTATTAAGTAAATGTTCTTGAAAGTGTATGGGTAATTTTGTTGCTTAACTTGTTTAATCAACTTGCATTTTAAAAAAAAATTGTAAGAAAAGCGCTTGAATATCACGCGACTACGAAAATTTTAACAATTTTTTAATTTTTTTATAAAATTTTTAAATGAATGTTTTTGAAAATTTATGGGCAGTTTTTGTTGCCTAACTTGTTTAATCAACTTACAGTTTTAAAAGAAATTGGAAGAAAAGCGCTTGAAGATCACGCGACTACGAAAATCTTGACATTATATAAATTTACCAATAAAATTATTAAGAAAATGGTCTTGAAAGTTTCTTTACAATTTCTAAATTTTTCTATAAAATCAACAACGTTTACTTAATAATTTTGTTTAAAAATGTTACGATTTTCGTAGTCACGTGATATTGCAGCGCTTTTCTTAAAATTTATTTTAAAAATGTGAGTTGATTAAACAAGTTAGGCAACAAAACTGCCCATAAATTTTCAAAAACATTCATTTAAAAATTTTATAAAAAATTTAAAAACTGTTAAGATTTTCGTAGTCACGTGATATTCAAGCGCTTTTCTTACAAATTCTTTTAATTATGCAAGTTGATTAAACAAGTTAGGCAATAAAACTGGTCATAAACTTTCAAGAACATTGACTTAAAACTTTTATAGAAAAATTTAGATTTTGTTAAGATTTTCGTAGTCACGTGATATTCAAACCTTTTTTTACAATTTATTTTAAGTATGCGAGTTGATTAAACAAACTTTCACTTAAAAGTTTCATAAAAAAAGTTAAAAAAAGTAAAGATTTTGGTAGCCACGTGACATTAAACTGCAATTTGTAGAATTTCTTTTAAGTATTTTTTAATATGACTAAAAAATTAATCAATATTAGTATTCCCAGCACAACCAATAACGAATTACCATTAAATGATTATGTCCAGGAACTAGAAGATAGATTTCGTGGCATAACAAATGATTTTGTACCTACTTTCCGGATTAATACAGCAATAATTAGTAAAAAAGGGACACATACAGAATATATAAGCAATATACATCCCAAAATTATTATAACTGTTTTAAAAAAGATAGAGCTCATGCTTAATTTCCTTGCAATCAGAGATGAAAAAGCATTTTTGTCGTTCACTGAGGAATCGATTAGGAGTGATTCAAACAATTTTTTCAGATATATTAATAAATTAAGTTCAAGTAATTCCATTCCTTCATTTGGCCGATGAAATTGCCGATAATGAACACTGAACAGGATGTAGCCAACTTATTCCCGAAGAAGTTTAGTGGCGTTTATTCTATGAGAGATCTAAGTAATACGGATTTCCTTTTTAAAACTAACGATTTTTACAACAATATTACCTTGACTTCTGAAGAATTTGATGAATGCATTTATAGATTGAAACCTTACAATAGCCCTGGCCTTAATAAAAAACACCCTCTTATAATTATTAAATGTAGTAATGCGATCAAACATTGGTTACCTGACTTGTTCAATATTTCACTGAAACATGGCGTGTTTCCGCATTGATGGATTTTTTTTCTTTCACCATTCTTCAAGCGAGGAATTTATGCAGATATCCATAATTATAGACCGATTAATAAATATAAAGTTTTTGCAAAAATGTTTTTAAACAATTGTCACTTAAAATTTTGCTATAAAATAAAAAGGTGTCAAGATGTTCGTAGTCGCGTGATGTTCAATCGTTTCCATTAGAATTTTTCTTGTATGTAACTGATAAAAAAAGTGTAGCAATGAAAACTGTCCCAAAATTTTCAACAATTTACACTTAAAACTTTCCTGAAAAATAAAAAGCTGCGGTCAAACAAATGTGTTAATAAAAACGGCCTCAAAATTTTTAAACAATTTTCACTTAAAATTTTTCTGTAAAATAAAAAATTGCCAAGATTTTCGTAGTCACGTAATGTTTAATCGTTTCCATTAGAATTTTTCTTGTATGTAACCGATAAAAAAAGTGTGGCAGTGAAAACTGTCCCAAAATTTTCAGGCAATTTTCAAGAATTTTCTATTAAAACTTTACTGAAAAATAAAAAGTTACGATCAAACAAATGTGTCAATAAAAACGGCCTCAAAATTTTTAATCAATTTTCACTTAAAATTTTGTTGCAAAGTAAAAAATTGCCAAGAATTTCGTAGTCGCGTGATGTTCAATCGTGTCCATTAGAATTTTTCTTGTATTTAACTGATAAAAAAAGTGTAGCAATGAAAACTGTCCCAAAATTTTCAACAATTTACACTTAAAACTTTCCTGAAAAATAAAAAGCTGCGGTCAAACAAATGTGTCAATAAAAACGGCCTCAAAATTTTTAATCAATTTTCACTTAAAATTTTTCTGTAAAATAAAAAATTGCCAAGATTTTCGTAGTCACGTAATGTTCAATCGTTTCCATTAGAATTTTTCTTGTATGTAACCGATAAAAAAAGTGTGGCAATGAAAACTGTCCCAAAATTTTCAGGCAATTTTCAAGAATTTTCTATTAAAACTTTACTGAAAAATAAAAAGTTACGATCAAACAAATGTGTCAATAAAAACGGCTTCAAAATTTTTAATCAATTTTCACTTAAAATTTTTCTGTAAAATAAAAAAAGTTGCCAAGATTTTCGTAGTCGCGTGATGTTCAATCTTTCCGTTAGAATTTTTCTTGTATGTAACTGATAAAAAAAGTGTGGCAATGAAAATTGTTCAAAAATTTTCCCGCAATTTTCAACAATTTTCACTTAAATTTTTCCTGAAAAATAAAAAGTTGCGATTAAACAAATGTGTCAATAAAAACGGCTTCAAAATTATACGAGTTGGTTAAGCAAGTTAGACAACAAAAACTGCCCATAAACATTCAAGAACAATCACTTAAATTTCAGAGAAACATTAAAAAATTGGTAAGATTTTCGTAGTCGCGTGATATTCTAGCGCTTAAGTATGTCAGTTGATTAAGCAGGTTAATCAACAAAAACTGTTTATTAACTTTTAAGAACATTCACTTAAAGGTTTAAAGGAAAAATTAAAAAGTTGTCAAGATTTTAGAGTTTTATTTAAATGTGAAAGCTGTTTAAACAAATTTGGCAACAAAAACTGCACTTACAGTTTGATTAATATTCACGTATTAATTTCATAGCAAATTTTAAAATTGTCAAAATTTTCGTAGTCACTGGATATTTCTTAAACTGGTGAAGGTCACGTTACTACGATGATCTCTACAAGTACTTACCTTACACAAAAATGTTTAAGTTATTATTTTTTTTTAAAATTTAGAACAGTTTTTGTTATCAATTTTATTAATCATGTCATATGTTTAAACAAATCAAGTTCACGTAACAATTTTTTTAATTGATTCCAAAATTTAAGTGAAAATTGGGCTCAACTTTTTTTAGCTACATACATCTTTTGTATGTATCGATAGAAAATCTTCCTTGTTTAGGAAATTTGTTGTTCAATGATTTATTATTTATTTATGTTTTTAATTAATTGCATCTCTTTTAAACTTTTGTTTTGCGGTACTTTTATTAATTAAATTAATTTCAGATTATGTCAGAATACATCCAGTTGTAGAATTGCCGAAACTGTTGTTAGGTTAGGTTATATTAAGTTAGTTTAATAATAATAATTGGTTGTATTAGGTTAGGTTGGTTTAGGTTATGTTAGGTTAAGTTAAGATAAGTTGAAATGGAAAAATATATTTCAAGTTAGCGTAAGGTTGCGGAAGCAATTTTATTTTAATTTTATTCAAATTTCGGACACCATTGAAAAAAGAAGGGTAAATTAATGTCAATGTTTATTTAATGAATTTAATCGGCTGTTTTCGTTAGACGTTATAGAAAAGCATTGAACCAATTAAAACACTCTGTGGGTCAATAAAAATGCATAAATTAAAAACGACACGTTTTCAGAACGCATCGAGATGTCCGGAAGGCGAGTGCTAGAAACAAGTCAAAGCCTACTACAAACGATAGATTTAAGCCCGATGAAACGAAATCGTGCCGGATCTATCTTTCGCTGGATTGGAACCGTTTTATTAATAATTCACGCAATTCTGTCGGTATACGAATCACTGTCGAATTGGGAAGGTGTGAAAACTTTTGAAAACGTCGGAGAATACGCAGTAAGCCATTATGAAGTAGGTTGCTGTCAAAACTTTTCCCCCCTTTTTTCATAACCAAACTAATATTTGTAGAGTTTTGGAAAACTTTTCACGCATCGTGGTGGATTGACGCTCCGATTGATGTGAAACGAAACGTCATCAATGTGGTACAGAATGCGCAAAACATAATGACGATCTCCGCCGGCGGTATGTTTGATATGGATTTGGAGCTGTGCACGAACGTACGAGAGGTTAGAAAAGACGGTCTTTCAAACTCGTTAATGTTTTTTCTTGTACCTAGATTATGTGTACAACTTTGAGTGTTCTTAACGCGGCTATTGCATTTAAAAAGTAAAACTGTTTTTCGTGCACTCTCAATTTTACACAAGATTTAGTGTAGGTCAATAAAATTAATAATCACTAGTGCGTAAATACTGTAATGATGAAACGAATTGAATTAAAAAAATATAAATCATCCTAAGTAAGAAAAAGCCTAACTTTTAGCTAGGGAGGTGAATTAAAATCCAAAGGTGAATTAAAAACTAAGAGGTGAATTAGAAATTATTCTTAGACCAAAATTTAAACAGTATCATAATTCTCACGTGTATAAGAGCTAAATAAGACTATTAACCAAAACCAATTCGAATAATTTGTCTATAGTTGACTTATAACAAGAAGAACGAAATTATTAAAAAAAAAACACCAGAAGTTTGTGGGTCCACGTTGGTCATTTCTAACCTCATATTATTCCAAATACTTAGAATCAAGTTGACTCAGGTTTAGAAATTTAGGTTAATTTGGAAAAAAGTTAGGTAAGTTTGGCAAATTAAATTGAGACTATTGGTTTTCGGATAAAACTCAAGGTTAGTTCCTCTAAAATAATTAACAAGAATGTCGTATTATAAAAATTAACTTCCGTGTGGTTAAAGATTAAAAGCTCTCTGCAACTAAGACCATTAAATGCGCCCTACAGATGGCGCTTCACCAAAACCCCCAAAACTTTAACCGCAAAGAATTTAAATGAAATTATTTTAACCTCAAGTTATTTCAACCACTTAAAATGAAGATGGCCCTGATTTAGAAATTTAAGTTAATTTGGAAAAAGATTAAATTAGTTCGGTAAACAAAATTGAGGTTGGTTATTTGATAAAACTCAAGGTTAATTTTGCAAAAGTAACTAACAATAGTATCATATTATTAAAATTAAGATTCGTCTGGTTAAAGATTGAAGGCTCTCTAGAACCCGTTGCACTAAAACCATTAAATGCGTTCGACAGATGGCGCTTTACCAAAACACCTAAAACCTGAACCGCAGAAAATCGAAATGAAATTATTCTAACCTTAAATTATTCCAAATACTTAGAATCAAGGTTATTTATTGATGAAAAACATCTACATATACCTGTTTGGTGGAAAAACAATAAAAACCTACTTGACTGAAACGTTTGCATAAGTACATAGAGTCATAATTTAATCATTTACTTCCTACTCCTACTAGAAGGCTCCATAAGATTGGGAAAAAGAAAAAATAATAATATTTTGTAGAGCTAAATTTAGATTCGCTTAAAATGGGATCAATTTTGATTAAAAAAGTGTCTATAAAAATTGTAGTTAGCTTGTTTAGAAAAATCACGATAGATTGAACAAAAAAGTTAATATTAATAAAATCCGTTTGTTTTTGTAATAAAGTAGACTGTTTGAACAAGATTGAAGACGTTGAGGTTAGTTCAAAAAAATGTAAGGTTAGTTTTATAACTTAATCTGGTAGTTGACGTTTTATTTAATCTGAAAAGATTTGCTCTATAAAAGTGCATATAAAAGAGGAGGTCAGTTTGGTTAAACAATTTGTTGAGGTTATATTATCCTCGAGTCGGTCAATACTGTAACCAATTTTCCAGGCGATTAGTCAACTCGCCTTAGTATTAATAGATGGCATCAGAAGTTACGAATTAATTCTCTTTTTTTTTCTCTTGTAGTAATTGTGTAATTTTTCGTTGCTTATCGGTTGTGTTAACATCTGGCCAATATCTTTTAAAGTAAGTGGCGCCTTTTTTACTTATTTTATTACTTAAACATCGCTCGCTTCCCGTAATAGTTTTCTTTATATCACCTTCCAACAAAAATAAACAATTACAAAAGCAGTACAAGTAAGCTATGAAAAATTAAAAAATCAATTTGATTCGGATCAAATCAATTTCGTTGCCGCTTGAAAAATAAAAGACCCTGTATATTTGTAATATTTTGAATGAACGAATACTTGGCAATTCTAATAATACTTAACTCGGCTTGAAGATAATCTCAAAAATTGATCACCTGTTAGTAGGTACTGCGTACCTCCTCCCAAAACAACAGGTTACATTTTTGAGGGTTGAAAAGTGGTCAGAAAATAATGTAAGCGGATCTCGAT
The DNA here is from genome assembly GCA_030710515.1 of Abscondita cerata. NCBI lineage: Eukaryota > Metazoa > Arthropoda > Insecta > Coleoptera > Lampyridae > Abscondita > Abscondita cerata. The sequence continues at coordinate 247,237 of JALBCR010001167.1, forward strand.
ATAAAAATTTAATTTTGCAACAACGGTACGTCATAAAAACTATACTTTGTATATACAATTATCGCCTACAAAGCCACAACTAAAGAAACATATTGAGGAGTTGCAAACCGGTTTCATATTCGATCTCTTGCCCATGCCTTGCTTCGCTCACGAACTTGTTGTCGTCACAAATGTTCTTAAGTTTACTGAAACAACTACGTTCTAACAAGAAAAAAATGAGCGACACTTACCTCATTCGAATCAGTTCAAATGAAACTTCTTTTAAGCTTATCCACGCTAGATGGCGGTTGTCCAAAAGTTCAGCTACTCCCTGAAAATGATCGCTTGTCGAAACACTAAAAAACAACTTAACGACGTTTTTTTGCTGCAAAAAAATCGGCAATCGCATATCGATGTGTGCGGAAAAATAAAAATTCTTACGCTCAAGTAAGGTTGAAGCCTCTTTTCCGTATTGGACTCAAAAACCCACTTGCTCGTTCTTACGCTTTTATAAAAATGGTTGTAACTCTTCGGCTTGACTACGAAAAACAAAGTACGCATCGATGTATTCGAACCGGAGGCGTTCGGAAAATTTCGGTTGAAACCGCGTTTATCGTATAAATCGTGGAACTGTTGTAGAGTTGATTTTGGACGAACGTTCACAAATAATCTGGGCATAACGCCCACACCTTGAGGTTGCGGCCAATTTAATGCAATTTCTTCGTCGCACAACGCGTCCTTTGTCGCGTTAAATAATTCCCATTCGTACTTGTTGAATTCGTAGCCGGGATTCGCAATTTTCTTCCAAACGATTTCTCGTAGCACCATCGAGAACGATTTAAGTTTCGGTTTTCCGATGCTTTTGTACGTTGCGTGTTCGTACATCAAGGCCACCTGAAACCGAGAGTAAATTATCGGTGCGCATGCGCGAAAATCTCACCGTGAGCGGAGTGACGATTGTGCCGAAGAAAATGGGCGAAGGAGGATGATTCGTGTTTGCGTAGTCTTCATAAATGATGCAGTAGGCTTGATTCTTCGGTAAAGGTGAGACGCCCAACGCGGACGACTTATCAAAAGCTATTTGTTGTTGCTCCCTGAATTCGAATAAGTTTTGCGTGACAAAAATTAAAATCAAACGAATAGATAGAGGCACACAGATCTACACATTTTCTAACTGCAGTTAAAAACAAATAAAAAAAAAATTCACTTGTCGTCAGTGTCAAGGTGACTAACCGTTATGTTACGTATTTCAAATTTTTCGTCAGAGTTTTTGTGGATCAATGTAGTCATCCATGATTTAAAAATGTAAGTTGAATCAGTGTGACAAACCGTTACATTATCAAAAGCTATTTCTTGTTGTTCCCAGAATTCGATTAAGTTTTGCGTGACTAAAAATTAAAAGAAGAGAGTGACGTAACCTCAATGTCTGATTCAGTTGTCATACGAATAGATGGAGGCACACAGATCTACACATTTTCTAACTGCACTTAAAAACAAATAAAAAAATCATTCACTTGCCGTCAGTGACAGTGTGACTAACCGTTACGTTACGTATTTCAAATTTATTGTGAGATTTAAAAATGTGAGTTGACTTAGTGGGACTAACCGTTACGTTACGCATTTTCAAATTTTTGTCAGATTTTTTGTGGATCAGTGTAGCCACCCCTAATTTAAAATATGAGTCGAGTTATTAGTGTCAGTGTCAATGTGACCAACGTAACATTAATCTCACCTAACAAAACAGATGTTTGTGTAGCAGCCAGACGTCAGATTTTTTTTGTGGATTAAAGTGGCCACCCATGATATAAAAATGTGAATTGAGTTATTGCCGTCAGTGTCAGTGTGATTAACCGTTACATTCCGTATTTCAAATTATTTGTTAGATTTTCTTTATGGATGAACGTGGCCACCCATGATTAGAAAATGTGAGTTAAGTTATTGCTCTCAATGTTAATGTGACTAACCATTACGTTACGCATTTCTAATTTTTTATCAGATTCTTCTTGTGGATTATTGTGGCCACCCATGATTTAAAGTATGAGTCAAGTTATTGCTGTCAGCGTCAGTGTGACTAATCGTTACGTTACACATTCTAAATTTTTCTTCAATTTTTTTGTAAATCAATTGGCCATCTACAGTTTCAAAATGTGAGTTGAGTTAGGGTGACTTACCGTTACGTTACGGATATCAAATTTCTTGTCAGCTTGTTTTTTTGAACCAGTGTGGAAATCCATGATTAGAAAATGTGAGTTGAGTTATTGGTGTCAATCTTAGTGTGAGTAGAGTTATTGGTATCAGTGTCAGTCTGACTAACAGTCAAGTTACGTATTTCAAATTTTTTGTCTTTTTTTTTGTTTTGAGGATCAATATGGCCACTCAGGATTTAAAATGTGAGTTGTGATTTCGCTGTCAGTGTCAGTGTGACTAAGCGTTACTTTACAGATTTTAAATTTGTCAGATTTTTTTGTGGATCAGTATGGCCCCCCATAATTTAAAAAATCAGACGAGTTATTACTGCCAGTGTGACTAATCGTTACGTTACGCATTATAAATTTTTTCTCACATTTTTTTTGGGAATTATCGTTACGTTGTGGATTTCAAATTTTTCGTCAAATTGTTTTGTGAGTCAGTGTGGACACCCATGATTAGAAAATATGAGGTTGAGTTATTGCTGTAAATATTAGAGTGAGTTGAGTTATTGGTGTCAGTATCAGTGTGATTAACCGTTATTTTACTCTTTTCAAATCTTTGGTAGGATTTTTCTTGTGGATCAAAGTTACCACCCATGGTTTAATAATGTGAGTTGAGTTATTGCCGTCAGTGTCAGTGTGACTAACCGTTACGTTACGCATTTCAAATTTTTAGTCAGATTTTTTTTGTAAGTCAATATGGCCAACCGTGATTTAAAATTCAAGTTGAGTTATTGCTGTCAGTTTTAGTGTGACTAACCGTCACGTAACGGGTTTAAATTTGTTGTCAGATTTTTTTGTGGATCAATGTGGCCACCCATGATTTTAAAATATAAGTCGAGATATTTTCAAATTGTTTGTTAAATTTTTGTAGATCAGTGTGACCATGGTTTAAAATATGAGTCGAGTTACTGCCGTCAGTATCAGTGTGACTAACCGTTACGTTACGCATTTCAAATTTTTAGTCAAATTTTTTTTGTGGGTCAATATGGCCAACCGTGATTTAAAATGCAAGTTGAGTTATTGCTGCACGTGTTAGTGTGACTAACCGTCACGTTACGGATTTTAAATTTGTTGTCAGATTTTTTGTCGATCAATGTGGCCACACATGATTTAAAAATGCAAGTCTAGTTGTTGCTGTTAGCGTCAGTGTGAGTAACCGTTACGTTACCCATTTCTAATTGTTTTCAGATTTTTCTTGTGGATCAAAGTGGCCACCTATGATTTATTATTATATTATTATTATTATTAACCTTTATGTTACGGATTTCAAGTTTTTCGTCAGATTGTTTTAGTGGATCAATGTGACCAACCATGATTTAAAAATGTGACTTGACTTAGTGTGACTAACCGTTACGTTACCCATTTCAAATTTTTCGTCAGATTTTTTTGTGAATCAATATGGCCAACCGTGATTTAAAATGCAAGTTAAATTATTGTTGTCAGTGTCAGTGTGACTAACCGTTACGTTATGAATTTTAAATTTGTTGTCAGTTTTTTTTGTGGATCAATATGGCCACCCATGATTTTAAAATATAAGTCGAGATATTTTCAAATTGTTTGTTAAATTTTTGTAGATCAGTGTGGCCATGATTTAAAATATGAGTCAAGTTATTGCCCTCAGTATCAGTGTGACTAACCGTTATGTTACGTATTTCAAATTTTTGTCAGATTTTTCTTTGTGGATCAATGTGGTCACCCATGTTTCAGAATGTGAGTCGAGTTATTGCTGTTAATCATAGTGTGAGTTGAGTTATTAGTATCAGTGTCAGTCTGACTAACCGTCACGTTACGTATTTCAAATTTTTCGTCAGATTTTTTTTGTTTTGAGGATCAATATGGCTACTCAGTGTGAGTTGAGATATCGCTGTCAGTGTCAGTGTGACTAACCGTTATGGCCCCCCATGATTTAAAATGTGAGACGAGTTATTGCTGCCAGTGTGACTAATCGTTACGTTACGCATTATAACTTTTTCCTCACATTTTTTTGGGAATTATCGTTACGTTACGGATTTCAAATTTTTCGTCAAATTTTTTTTGTGGATGAATGTGACCACCCATGATTAGAAAATGTGAGTTTAGTTATTGCTGTCAATGTTTGTGTGAGTAACTGTTACGTTACGGATTTCAAATTTTTCGTCAAATTGTTTTTGTGAGTCAGTGTGGACACCCATGATTAGAAAATGTGAGGTCGAGTTATTGCTGTAAATCTTAGTGTGAGTTGAGTTATTGGTGTCAGTGTCAGTGTGACTAACCGTTACGTTACGCATTTCAAATGTTTTGTCAGATTTTTTTGTGAATCACTGTAGCCACTCCTAATTTAAAAATATGAGTCGAGTTATTGTGTCAGTGTCAGTGTGACTAACGTAACATTAATCTCACCTAACAAAACAGATGTTTGTGTAACAGCCAGACGTCAACACCGCTTTAACTACCGGCCAACAGTCCGAATTCTGATTAAAATGTTTTGTCTTCCCGAGCTTGTGCAGGTTTATCAAGCCGAGGCCTCGCAATTGAGACAAAAGGTCGCCGCGTATCTCGTGCACCATTTCCATTGCGTGCCAGTTAACACACTGCTCTTCATCATTAATGTATCTTTTCGTCACCCTCAAGTTCTAGAAAAACACGTCAGATACAAACCGCATACGCTTACGTTTGTGCTTACCTGCCACGCTTGATAAATTTTTATAAGAACCAAATGATCGCTCAAATAATCTCCCGCGTATTCGGCTAAAGGCACGACGTTACTCAAGGCCACGCGTTGCGGCAACACAATCGGATTTCTGCAAAACCAAACGATTTAATTTCGTAAGCGCGCGATGTCAATCAACTTACTTGTAAGCCAGACATGCAACTATAGTTAAAATCGGATCCAGACACTTGAAGATTACCGAATAGACAAGCATTTTTCCCAATCTCGGCTCGACCGACAGTTGAGCGAGCAAATATCCAAGTTTGCTGAGCCCCGCGTTCCAGTGTAACGCGCCGAGAATCATTAAGTCCCAAACCGCTTTGTTCACGTCTTTTTGACTCGGAGGTTTAGGCACCAACTTGAAGAATTTGTTCGCGTTATCTGTGGGCGATGATAAGAGCTTGATGCGCAGACAGCTTCCCTGAAAGTGAAAACCAAATTATAGGTAACCAACTTCGGTCGTTTTCGGATACAAACGTGCAAAGGCGATCGCAACGGTTCTCGTTTTTTCAACGTTTCGTAAAAGTTTTTCGGGTAAAGGTGGAAGCACGTACCGTTGTTAGCAGCTTTATTAGCCCGCCGGATCGCAACTTCTTCAGAAATCCAGTTGATTTCTGACATGTTGATCTATAACGATTCAGGTTCGTTCGTCGTTTAGTTCGTGAACCGATACTCACCGATTTGTTTTCGGTTCTTCCGATGTCGATGACTACAGCAACGTTCGGAATTAGCACGCCGTTTTCGGTTGCGTTCGTGCTGAATATAATTTTATGCTTGTTTTCGCAAACTTCCAAGGCACGTTGACACAATTTAGGATCCATGCCTTCGTACATGATCACGAGTTCGTATTCAGCGAGATCTATCGGTAGAGACAGCAACAAACTTTCTTGCGTGACGATTAAGTCTTCGTAACTTGGCAGGTACACTAAAGTCGCGCCCTTTTTCTGCGCATGAGCGTGAATAATTATTTTTGTGATCAGAGGTACGTCGATGTCGGCGTCCGAATTGGTCGATGTATGGCAATCGAAATTCGCTCCCAAACGCATCAGTAACTTCACCAAGTCGTCTCGCCCGGTGATCTTCGCCAAAGTCAGCGGCGTCAATCCCTTCCTCGACCTCTTATTCGCGTACGCGTTGTTCGCGTAAATCAATCTAATTAGCAGATCGAAATTTTTTTTGTCATGTTGCCACGCTAAGCAGTCATCCATCGTCTTCTCAAACAGCGCGTCCGCATCCAGACGTTCGGCATCGTAAAACATTTCGAGCACGTCCTCCAAATACAAGCGAGTAACTTCACAACGTTTCGTTTCTACAAAGAACGTGCGCCAGTTTACAAAAAATGTGGAAATGAGCTCCAAGTCTTTTTCGTTGGTCGTGAGTATGACCTTCAAGTTCTTATTCGTCTTAAGATGCTCCCTCAAGAACACTAACAGTAGACAGCAGCAAAGATCGTGTTCGTGCGCGTCGCTGATGATGATGTGGGTGATCTTCCGTAAATAACCTGCGTTGTAGTGCATGAGCGTGTTGAGCAAGATGTCGTTGGTGCAGTAAATCAAACCGGATGTCAACCCATATTGAAAATTCAGTTTGATTTGGTTACCAACGGCGCTGCCCACGTTCTCGCCTCTGTCTTCTGCGACGCGAGCTGAAGAATAAAAAGTCGCAAGTTGTGTTGATTGGGCACATATAATCCTGCAACTGAGCTCGCGGTCACACGCTTCCTCCAAAATAAACTGAGGCAGTTGGGTGTTGCTTTCGGTGGCGGGCTCGGCGACAACGATCACCACCTGGTTTTCGTGAACGGCGCGCAAGAAGTCGTCCTTGATAGCGCGAAACGGAAGGTTCCGAATCGATAGAGGGGGGGAAACGAGTACGGGCGACGTCATTCCTAAGGTGTTAAACGCTCTTCCATATTTTTGCGTCGGTCTCGGAAACGTTCCCAACTCGTTCAACACTTGGGGATGTCGACGAGGGTGGACCTATTCGCAAATCGCGCAAAAGTTTCCGAGGTCAACTCGATTTCCATAGCTGTAAACGAAGAGTTGTACACTCACGCAAAAAAAAATCGGGACTAAAAAAATTATTTTTACGAACATTGTACACTCATGTAAATGAAACTCAAGACAGTTAAACATTCTTTTTGTCAAAGGCTACTTATAATTTAAATATTGATTTTAAACCAGCCATTAAAAAATATTGTACACTCATGTAAATTAAAGTCGAGACACTTAAAACTTCTTTCTCTCAAAGGCTACTGATAATTTAAACATTGATTTTAAAAGCAACTCTTAAGAATTTATTTACACTCTTGTAAATTAAATCAAGAGATTTTTGCTAAGAACCACTTTTAAGAATTTTTTTACATTTATGTAAACAAAAAAAGAGACACTTGTAAATGAAAGTTGAGACACTTAAATTTTGTTTTTGTCAAACGCTACTTGTTATTAAAATATTGATCTTAAAATCCACTTTTACGAATTTTTTACACTCATGTAGATGAAAATCTAGACACTTAAAAATTAATTTTGTCAAAAGCTTCTGATAATTTAAATATTGATTTAAAAAGCCAATTTTTGTACACTCGAAGTTCGAATATAAATAAATTTATTTTGTTAATTTGCAAAATTAATCAAGGTGGGGTTGCAATTTAAATTTCCGCGCCTACATTGTACTTTTTCGCGTTTACTTTTAAAGTAAAATTAATAGTGAAGCTTTTAACATTTTTAAACTAAACGGTCACTCAACAAACATGGCGGACTTAGTTGCTTGTGACGCGACGCCATCTTGTCATCACGCTAAAAAGACGTTATATATTGAAAGCGTAGGCGGCGTAGATAAAACAAAATCTAATCGATCGTTTAAACGTTTGCAAGCTATAGACATACAGCCGACACATCAAAAACGCAACTATAAGCAACCGTCTTAAGAGAATTTAGAAAATAAAATTAAATCAAAATGGTCGGTGACTTAAGCGCGTTCTTTATTTCAAAGAGAATCGGAAAACACGACAAAAAATAAAACAAACGCACACGTATTTTGTTGTTAAAATAAAATTGCATGACTTACTTCGATTTAAAACAATTGCAAGATGTCACCGTAAACACTTCACCTTAGTAGATGCTCGCGAGGGAGTATGATGCAGTCAATTGAGAAAAGAAAGCGTAGTGGGAGCGAACAATAATTTTTTATTGAATTATCGCGGATTCTATCTCGTGAATTTTAACGAAGCATCGATGATTGATCTTAAATATATAAACGCGCGAAATTTTAAATGAGTTCATATTTTTCCGTCATGGGCGAGTTTTACTGTAGGTGAGTCGGAATGATTGAATTTTAATTACGCAATTTACTGGGGAAAAAATTCGATTGATCACGGTTAACCGTGATTTATTACGTAACCGAAAGGTCGTAAGCAAAAAATTTCGCGTTTTGTGTAGAATAAAGTGATCCAAATTGAGCAATTTTATAAATTACATCCGCCTCAGGTGTGATAAATAGACGATATTACGTATTTGTGTTCGATAATCGATCAAGATGAAGCTGTACATTCTGATGCTGGTGTTGATGGCCATAATTTTGGGGGTAAGTGTGCTTTGAGTTGCAAACAAAAAATGAACGTTGTTTTTTTCAGGCTTACGCTCAAATTAATTTGAGGATGGCGGGAACAATTCCGGTTTCGACGACAGTTTCTGCCGAATCGACCAAGTTTGACGAACAACGATCTAGCTCGAATTTGAAAACGCCAGAAATCAATTAGGTTTACTTTAAAAATTTTTTAAATAAACAAATCTACATAAACTTTTAAATTTGGCGCCATATTAACCTAACCTGAGATACTGTTATCTACTACCTCAACTTATTATAGTAAAAAAAATTAAAGTATTTTACGAAATTTTCTTAGAGGTTAACAACAAATAATTTCAAAAATTATATCGCAGTTGGCCAATTACAAATTGTCACAATATAGATGTAACCTTTCATTGGAAAGCCTTGAATACAATATTTGCTCAGTGCTTCTAACTTATGTAAATAAAAATCAAGACACTTGAGAAGAGTTTGTACATGACACACTATTTCGTTGGCTGCCTAACCAACCAATTTGATGACAACTGATAAAATTACTATAAAGTAGCTGGTTAGCTGGATTTGTTATTGAATAATTATTTAGTCGAGTGTGCTGATAACTATAACTAATACGTAAGTCGTGAATTTGTTAGCTGCACTGGTGTACAAGCTAATAAACTTAATAATTAGCTGCTTAGTTTCAAATTATTTAGTTGGTTAACAATTTGACTGTCTGTGAAGTTGATCATATAAAGACTAAAGTCTCATGGTTTATTAATTACCGGTTGTTAACTGGCTAGCTAATTAGCTTGTTGACTGCTGTTTCAATTAATGACTAATTACTGTGGTTATTTGCCACATGAATCATCAAATTATTAAAAAGTTAAATAACCGGTTAGTTAAATTATTAGCTGCCTGATTTTTTTGGTTATTGTCTCAATATGGATCTAAGTGACTGCTTACCAGTTAGCTGTTTGTCCAAAGTGTTCAATATGAGTTAAGTAGAGTTAATTGATTGTTTTGAACAATTTAACTATTTGACTGTCTGAGCAGTTGATCATTTCAAGACTAAAGTCTTAACTGGCTAGCTAATTGGCTTGATTGACTACATAATTTCTTGGCTGCATTTTCAAGTCATGACTAATTATAACTTGGTTATAAGGTACAGGAATAAACTGATGATTGAATTAATGACTGATTAGCTTGATTATTGCTCACATGAATCTACTGCTCAATGAAAAGTTAATTAACCGGCTAGTTAATTTTGTAGCTGCCCGATTAATTTGGTTATTACCTCAATATAGAACTGAGTTACTGCTTAGCAGTTAGCTGTTTGTCTAAAATGTTCAATATGCCTTAAGTAGTTAGTTGATTCTTTTGATCAGTTTAACTGTCTGAGCAGTTGATCACATAAAGACTAATGTTTACCAATTACTGGCTAAATAATTAGCTTATTACTGTTGTACAATTAATGACTGATTAGTGGGATAATTTGCCACATGAATCTACTGGTTATCAAAAATTAATTACTTGGCTAGCTAATTTCTTAGGTGCCCGACTAATTTGTTTATTGCTTCTATACAGAACTAAGTTACTGCTTAGCAGTTAGCTGTTTGTCTAACATGTTCAATATTACTTAAGTCGTTAGTTGACTCTTTTGATCAATTTAACTATTTGACTACCTGAGCAGTAGATCATATAAAAACTAAAGTACCGGTTTATTAACCACTGTTTTAGCTAGTTCGCTAATTAGCTAATTGAGTCCTTTGATCAATTTAACTATTTGTTAGTCTGAGCAGTTGATCAGATAAAGACTAAAGAACTAGTTTGTTAACTACGGTTTTAACTTGTTAGCTAATTAAGCTTGTTTCAATTAATGACTGATTTGCCCAATGAATCTACTGATTAATAAAAAGTTAATTAATCGGGTAGCTAATTTCTTAGCTGTGTGACTAATTTGTGTATTGCCTTAATATAGAACTAAGCTACTGTTAGCAGTTAACTGTTTGTCTAAAATGTTCAATATGACTTAAGTAGTTAAATGATTTCTTTAATCAGTTTAACTGTCTGAGCAGTTGATCACATAAAGACTAATGTATTGGTTTACTAATTACTGGCTAAATAATTAGCTAATTACTGTTGTACAATTAATGACTGATTGGTGAGATAATTTGCCACACGAATCTGCTGGTTATTAAAAAATTAATTACCTGTCTAGCTAATTTCTCAGCTGCCCGACTAATTTGTGTATTGCTTCAATACAGAACTAAGTTACTGCTTAGCAGTTAGCTGTTTGTCTAAAATGTTTTATATGATTTAAATGTAGTTAGTTGACTCTTTTGATCAATTTAACTATTTGACAGCCTGAGTAGTAGATCATATAAAAACTAAAGTACCGGTTTATTAACCACTGTTTTGGCTAGTTCGCTAATTAGCTAATTGATTCCTTTGATCAATTTAACTATTTGTTAGTCTGAGCAGTTTATCAGATAAAGACTAAAGTACTAGTTTGTTAACTACGGTTTTAACTTGTTAGCTAATTAAGCTTGTTTCAATTAATGACTGGTTTGCCCAATGAATCTACTGATTAATAAAAAGTTAATTAACCAGATAGCTAATTTCTTAGCTGAGAGACTAATTTGTGTATTTCCTTAATATAGATGAACTAAGTTACTGCTTAGCAGTTAACTGTTTGTCTAAAATGTTCAATATGACTTAAGTAGTTAATTGATTCCTTTGATCAATTTAACTATTTGACTGTCTGAGAAGTTGATCATATAAAGACTAAAGTACTGGTTTTTTATTTACGGTTTTAACTGCTTAGATAGTGAGCTTGTTTACTGTTGTTTTAATTAATGACCGATTAGCTTGATTATTCGCCACATGAATCAACTGATTAATAAAAAGTGAATTAACCGGCTAGCAAATTTCTTAGCTGCCCGATTAACTTACTGTCTCAATATAAACTTAGCAGTTAGCTGTTTCTCGGAAATGTTCAATATGATTCAGGCACTTAATTGATTCTTTTGACCAATTTAATTATTTGACTGTCTGAGCTGTTGATCATGTAAAGAATGGCTTATTAATTACCGTTTCAACTGCTTAGCTAATTAGCTTGTTGACTGTTGTTTCATTTTAGGCATGATTACTTTGATTGTTGTTTACATGCATCTACTGATTATTAACAAATTAATTAACCGGCTAGCTAATTTCTTAGCTGTCCGACTAATTTGGTTATTGCCTAAATAGGGAACTAAATAACTGCTCAAATGTAAGCTGCTTGTCTAAAATGTTCAATATGACTTAAGTAGATAAATGATTCTTTTGATCAGTTTAACTGTCTGAGCAGTTGATCACATAAAGACTAATGTATTGGTTTACTAATTACTGGCTAAATAATTAGCTTATTACTGTTGTACAATTAATGACTGATTGGTGGGATAATTTGCCGCATGAATCTACTGGTTATTAAAAATTAATTACCTGGATAGCTAATTTCTTAGCTGCCCGACTAATTTGTGTATTGCTTCAATACAGAACTAAGTTACTGCTTAGCAGTTAGCTGTTTGTCTAAAATGTTCTATATGACTTAAAAGTAGTTAGTTGAATCTTTTGATCAATTTAACTATTTGACTACCTGAGCAGTAGATCATATAAAAACTAAAGTACCTGTTTATTAACTACCTTTTTAACTGTTTAGCTAATTAGCATGTTTTAATTAATGACCGATTAGCTTGATCATTTGCCATTTGAATCTACTGATCAATAAAAAGTGTTTTAACCGGTTAGTTAATTTCTTAGCTGTACCATTAATTTGGTTATTGCCTCAATATAGAACCAAGTTATTGCTTAGCAGTTAGCTGTTTGTCTAACAAGTTCAATATTACTTAAGTCGTTAGTTGACTCTTTTGATCAATTTAACTATTTGACGGCCTGAGTAGTAGGTCATATAAAAAATAAAGAATCGGTTTATTAACCACCGTTTTAGCTGGTTCGCTAATTAGCTTATTGACTGTTGTTTCAATTAATGACAACTCAGCTTGCTCATTCTGATTAATGAAAAAATAATTAACCGACTAGCTAACTTCTTAGCTGCCCGACTAATTTTGTTATTGCCTTAACATAAAACTAAGTTACTGCTTAGCAGTTAGCTGTTTGTCTAAAACGTTCAAAATGACTTAAGTAGTTAATAAATTCCCTTGAAAAATTTAACTATTGGACTGCCTGGGCAGTAGATCATATGAAGACTAAAGTACTGGTTTATTAACTAGTTAGCTGATTAGCTTGTTGGCTGTTGTTTTAATTCAGGACCGATTAGCTTGATTATTGCCTACATGAATCTATTGATCAATGAAAAGCTAATTAACCGGCTAGTTAATTTTTTAGCTGCCCGATTAATTTAGTTATTACCTCATTATAGAACTAAGTTACTGTTAGCAGTTAGCGTTTGTCTAAAATGTTCAATATGACTTAAGTAGTTAATAGATTCATTTAATTAGATTTAACTATTGGACTCCTGGGCAGTAGATCATATGAAGACTAAAGTACTGGTTTATTAACTAGTTAGCTGATTAGCTTGTTAACTGTTGTATTAATTCAATGACCGATTAGCTTGATTATTGCCTACATGAATCTACTGATCAATGAAAAGCTAATTAACCGGCTAGTTAATTTTTAGCTGCCCGATTAATTTGGTTATTGCCTCAATATAGAACCAAGTTACTCTTAGCAGTTAGCTGTTTGTCTAACATGTTAAATATTACTTAAGTCGTTAGTTGCCTTTTGATCAATTTAATTATTTGAACGGCCTGGGTAGTAGATCATATAAAAACTAAAGTACCGGTTTATTAACCACTGTTTTAGCTGGTTCGCTAATTAACTTATTGACCTTGTTTCAATTAATGACAACCAGCTTGATCATTTGCCACACGAATCAACTGATTAATGAAAAGATAATTAACCGACTAGCAACTTCTTAGCTGCCCGACTAATTTTGTTATTGCCTCAACATAAAACTAAGTTACTGCTTAGCAGTTAGCTGTTTGTTTAAAACGTTCAAAATGACTTAAGTAGTTAATAAATTCTCTTGAAAAATTTAACTATTGGACTGCCTGGGCAGTAGATCATATGAAGACTAAAGTACTGGTTTAATTAACTAGTTAGCTGATTAGAGCTTATTTACTGTTGTTATAATTAATGACCGATTAACTGATCATTTGCCATTTGAATCTACTGATCAATAAAAAGTTCATTTAACCGGTTGGTTAATTTCTTAGCTGTACGATTAATTTGGTTATTGCCTCAATATAGAACCAAGTTACTGCTTAACAGTTAGCTGTTTGTCTAACATGTTAAATATTACTTAAGTCGTTAGTTGACTCTTTTGATCAATTTAATTATTTGACGGCGTGAGTAGTAGATCATATAAAAACTAAAGTACCGGTTTATTAACCACCGTTTTAGCTGGTATTAGCTTATTGACTGTTGTTTCAATTAATGACAACTCAGCTTGATCATTCGCCACATGAATCAACTGATTAATGAAAAGATAATTAACCGACTAGTTAACTTATTAGCTGCCCGACTAATTTTGTTATTGCCTCAACATAAAACTAAGTTACTGCTTAGCAGTTAGCTGTTTGTCTAAAATGTTCAATATGACTTAAGTAGTTAATAAATTCATTTAATTAATTTAACTATTGGACTGCCTGGGCAGTAGATCATATGAAGACTAAAGTACTGGTTTATTAACTAGTTAGCTGATTAGCTTGTTAACTGTTGTATTAATTCATGACCGATTAGCTTGATTATTGCCCACATGAATCTACTGATCAATGAAAAGCTAATTAACCGGCTAGTTAATTTTTTAGCTGCCCGATTAATTTGGTTATTGCCTCAATATAGAACTAAGTTACTGCTTAGCAGTTAGCTGTTTGTCTAAAATGTTCAATATGACTTAAGTATAGTTAATAGATTCATTTAATTAATTTAACTAATGAACTGCCTGGGCAGTAGATCATATGAAGACTAAAGTATCGCGTTTATTAACTACCGTTTTAACTGTTTAGCTAATTAGCTTGTTGACTGTTGTTTCAATTAATAACCGATTTGCTTGATCATTCACCACATGAATCTACTCATCAATGAAAAGTAAATTAACTGGTTAGCTAATTTCTTAGCTGTCCGACTAATTTTGTTATTGCCTCAACATAAAACTAAGTTACTGCTTAGCAGTTAGCTGTTTGTCTAAAACGTTTAAAATGACTTAAGTAGTTAATAAATTCCCTTGAAAAATTTAACTATTGGACTGCCTGGGCAGTAGATCATATGAAGACTAAAGTACTGGTTTATTAACTAGTTAGCTGATTAGCTTGTTGACTGTTGTTTTAATTCATAACCGATTAGCTTGATTATTGCCCACATAAATCTAGTGATCAATAAAAAGCTAATTAATTTTTAGCTGCCCGATTAATTTGGTTATTGCCTCAATATAGAACTAAGTTACTGCTTAGCAGTTAGCTGTTTGTCTAAAATGTTCAATATGACTTAAGTAGTTAATAGATTCATTTAATTAATTTAACTATTGAATTGCCTGGGCAGTAGATCATATGAAGACTAAAGTATCGCGTTTATTAACTACCGTTTTAACTGTTTAGCTTGTTGACTGTGGTTTCAATTAATAACCGATTTGCTTGATCATTCACCACATGAATCTACTGATCAATGAAAAGTTAATTAACCGGTTAGCTAATTTCTTAGCTGTCTGACTAATTTGGTTATTGCCTCAATATAGAACTAAGGGACTGTTCAGCAGTTTAGCTGTTTGTCTAAAATGTTTAATTTTTTTTAAATTATGGTTAAGTTTTTCGAAATAAAAAAATTTTTATAATTTTTTAAAAATTTTGTAACCGGTTATCAATAAACATGGTAACCGGTTAAGATTGATACTGAAAAGTTGGTAGCACTCTGTGGTCCATTTAAAAAATTTAAATATTTTTAATTTACAGTAACCCGTAATAGCGTTGTCCTTTGTAAGACAAGGATAATTAAAAAGAGATGGTTTGTTCTACCAATCTAGGGATTTTAAGAAGTAACTGTTGGTTAGATCAACACAGTGTAAGAAACAACAATTCATAAAAATCACTAAAAATGTAGAATCCTCTATTTAGTTTTTGTTTCTTATGGGTGTCTTACTGATCTAACTAACAGTTACTTCTTAAAATCCCTAGATTGGTAGAACAAACCATCTCTTTTAATTATCCTTGTCTTACAAAGGACAACGCTATTGCTGAAATTTGTAACCGGTTATATTAATGAAAATATTAGTCTTTTTCTTAAATTGAAAAAAATGTAACCGTAAATAATTTACTAGTAAAAAATGGATTTTAAAAATTTTGCAGTCTGTTATTAATGGAAAATAGTAACCGGTTAATGTTGTACAGTTAGTTGAGGTTACGACAGTTTTACTAAATATAAGAATAACCTCACTAACCTAATTTAAAAAATGCAAATATTTTTAAATTGGAGTAACGATTTTGATGAATATAGTAACCGGTTAAATTTCTTTAAATACAATGAAAATGTATTTTTTTAAATGAATTTGAAGTAACCGGTTAAAATTTTTGTTTAATATTGTAATTAAAATTTTCACGGTACCCCAATTGCAACTTTTATTTGTAACAAAAATAAATCGAACTACTTAACAAACTTAACAATCATATAATGGCACTATTCTCTGGCTAACACGACTGCTGTTCGGCAAGGTATATATATCTAGAAACAAATGATTCAATTACTCGAACGACCAATCATATTTACGTACCAAGAACGACCACCTCCTTCCGGCGAATCCTTCCGATCGCGTGAAATACGGAACGTTCTTATCGATTCGGTTATGTCCGCCGTACTCGGAATCGTCCGACGACAACACGATCGTGTATTTACCGGCTTCGTGTACGCCGACCGGATAATCGGGAAAACTTTTGTTCGGATTGAAATTGAACACGAACACGAGACCGGCGCGTTCGAAGGCGATGACTTTATCGTCTTGGTGTTTCCAACTCACGTAACCGGGATCGGCGTGCAACCAACCGTGACGTTGTTCGAGGTGATTCATACGCGCGTCGAAAGCGTTCAGGTACTTGTATTTGAGCATTTCGTCGTCGACCAAATTCCACTGCCTGCGCGCGTAATGGTACGAACTGTTGTTGCCGGCGCGTGGAAAATCCAACCACTCGGGATGACCGAATTCGTTGCCGATGAAATTCAAGTATGCCTCGCCTCCGAGGCCGTGCGTTAATAACCGAATCATTTTGTGAAGGGCGATTCCGCGATCGATGATCGGCGAACAATCCGACATCGTGCTCATGTGCGTATACATCTCTTTGTCCATCAACCAAAACGCTATGGTTTTGTCGCCGACCAGAGCTTGATCGTGCGACTCCGCGTACGCAACGTTCGGCTCCATCCATCTTCGGTTGCTCAACGTGTGCACGATGTTTCCCATGTTCCAGTCGTCGTCGCTCACTTCCTTCAACAGTTCGATCCACTTATCGGGTATCGCCATGGCTAAACGATAATCAAAGCCTAAACCGCCTTCGGAAACCGGTCGGCAAGTTCCGGGCATTCCCGATACATCTTCGGCGATCGTAACCACTTGCGGATACAACTCATGGCAAATGTGATTGGCGACCATTAAATAAACAATCGCTTCGGTGTCGACGTTCATACCGAAATATTCGTCGTAGTTGCCGCTGAAACCTTCGCCAATTCCGCGCGAATGATACAACATCGAAGTGACGCCATCGAAGCGAAAACCATCGAACTGATACTGCTCCAACCACCAGCGTAGATTCGACAACAAAAATCGTTGCACCTCGAGCTCGCAATAATTGAAAAGGCGCGAGTCCCAGAGCGAATGCGTTCCCCGCCCGCCCGAATGGAAATAACACGCGTCGGTGCCGTCGAACATGTTCAGACCGTCCATCACGTTCTTGCTCGCATGCGAATGCACCACGTCCAACAGCACAAACAGACCGTGCTCATGCGCCTTATCGACCATGCGTTTTAACGCTTCCGGCGTGCCGTATCGGCTCGAAGCGCCAAAGAAACTAGTCACCTGATAACCGAAGCTCGCGTAATAAGCGTGCTCCATAATCGCCATCACCTGTATTGCGTTATACCCTTGCTTGACAATGCGAGGCAAGACGTTGTCGGCAAAGTTATCGTAGCTACCAACTTTTAACTCAGACGTCGCGATACCCACATGACATTCGTAAATTCGTAAACTCTTCGGTCGTTTAACTTTCGAATTCTTAAACAAGTACCTCTGCAAACGTTGTCGATACAATTAATAACCGGGCGCATGCGTTCGTCACATTACCTCAGAAAGCGGAGGGTTCCAAAACTTATGTCGATAGATCGTACCCTCATCTTTCGGTGGTTCTACGACGTAAGTTGCCCAAGGCGACAATCGATCTTCTTTCGAACCCGAACCGGTTTCGACAACCACCTTCAACTCAGAATTGTGCTCAATCGCAGGAGACCCATCGTCTCTCGGCGGTAGAAC
Source organism: Abscondita cerata (assembly GCA_030710515.1). NCBI lineage: Eukaryota > Metazoa > Arthropoda > Insecta > Coleoptera > Lampyridae > Abscondita > Abscondita cerata. Next base: position 265,229 of record JALBCR010001167.1, read on the forward strand.
CAACTCCCACTTTCCGTACTCCAACTTACGATACGGATGACTATCACGATTCCATCCGTCTAAAAAACAAATTAAACTCGTACACTTATAAGATACTACTTACTGAAATCTCCGGTTAGAAACAACTGCCGAGCGCCCGGTGCCCATTCGCGACACACAATCGAATTGTCTTGTTGAACGTTGATTCCGTAGAATCTGTAGCCTTGCGTAAACTGATCGACACCTCCGCCGTTCGTTTCGATGTTATCAATCGCATCTTTGAAACAAGCGTATCTACAATACACGAAACTCGAATGTATATAAACCTCCACGGGTGGTTGTACTCACCGACGTCTGATTTCTCTTTCATAAATTCTCAGGTACGAGTCACGATCGAAGAAGGCGTTTATATTCGGCACCTCGACCTGCATCGGATCCATCGACGAAAATTTGCCCCCCATTTTTGTTGGTTCTAAGTAGAAAAGCGATTTGTGCGTAATTCGGATGGTAAATACGAAAACATTTACGATTAGAGAACTGTAAGGTTAAGCTGGGACGTGCGATAAGATGAACATGTTTGGTACAAGTACGTTTTGAGGTCAAATGGTCAAAAGGCGGTTTTTGTGGATCATTTGAAAAGCGATTCTATAAATAGTCGGATACGATTATGGTTTAATTTTTAATTCGTTAAGAATCTCCAAGGTCGTTTAGATTAAAAATTCTTGTTTGTTTAGATTTAGATAATCCGAGTCGGAGCGACATCGTTAGATGGCGTTGGGAGCAATTTCCTACATTACCGGCATCGGCGACATTTTGAAATCGAGTTGTTTAATGAAAAAGATTAATTCAGGGAAGTGCCCCTCGACCACGCAGAACTCTAAGGTAAACTTATATATTTATGTATAATACATATTAGCTGCTATATTCGATGTGCGCAACACGCACACTTGATTTTAATAGATTTGTGCTCTACCTACTGGCAGCGCCAACTTGTTTACGACTTCGGTTACTTCAGATCTTACGTTTTCCATGTTTTTTAACTTGAATCTTTCGTTTATTCATCTTTTATTAACTTATCCCCTTCTTCTTCCTTGTCGTGCTTTATTAGAATCAGTTCCGTATTTTGAATAAAAAAAAACAAATACGGAATAAGGTCTCCATCTTTACCTAACCGGGTATGTCCCACGTTGGGCGCCTAAATAACTCCTTCGTTAATTAAATCTTATGAATAAGACATATATTTACAGTACTATCAATGCAGCTATAAACCTAGAAAATACTCGCCAAATTTCGAAATTCTATGACAATATTGTATCGTCCACCATTACTTCCGACACCACGATATAAAAGGATACTGTACTAAAAAATTAACATATTTGCCTGATTTTCAAGATGTTAGAATAAGATCAGTAGTGTAGTGGAGTTTCTGACTCACTGTTGGCGGGAAATTTGAACTTCGGTTCTTCTGGTTTACGTGCATGTTAGGGAACGTTCGGTGAAAATCGGGAAAGATTGAGAATGATTGGACCGTTGGGGCTAGTTGCAATTTAGGTACTGAAGTGCGAGGTAATTTTTATAATCGTGAAAAAACGAATATAAAAGGGAGAATCAGTTGAAGCGGTCCCGAACGCCCCGATTGTCACCGATCATGCGCGCATGTCCTCGATGGCAAACTAGGGCAACTGAAGTTCAAAAGCCCCAAATTTCTCCCCAAAGGGAGCCAGAAACGGCACTATTACACTTTCGATCGATAAAATAAAATAAACTAACCCAACATAACCTAATATAACTTAACCTAACTTACCTTAACGTAGCATAAATTATTGTTATTAATATAACTCAACCTAACCTAACTTAACAAAATTGATCGTATCATTAGATAATACCACTCAGAAAAGGTAATCAGTACGAAGTACAAGTTCTCTCCATCCTTGAGCTCATAATACGCTGAGAGGGCTGCCTGGATATCTGATTAAGGCTTCCGCGTGGAAGATACTGGTGTGGTTGTCTATGAGCTCATAGTATTTGATGCGTCACCAAATACCCTCGCACCAGTACCGTCAGCCGTCTGTAAATCAGCAGATCTGGCTGTTTGGCTCTGGGAAGGAAATTCCCAGGCTAGCCAACTCGCACCATCTCTCCAACAATTTCAGTCCTACTGCTTAGGTTAGGTTTTCCTCAGTTGCGATGCCAGGACCATATTCATCCTTCTGCTCTGGATGTCAAGGTACAGATGTAGAGGAACGAGATCTCTTGTCCGGAATTCTGTAAGGCTGAGATACAGATACGAGGATTCTCGAATCTGGTATCATGCGGAACCTTACCGTCCTTGCAGAAAAAGCTTTTATTTATTCTTTGTTCAGTCAGTGCTGGGCCCAAGTGTTGGTACCCATCAGGCGGTAGGTGGAAACTCGCCTACAGCAGTGAGGTTTGGAAGTCATGTTCGATGTCTGCCTCATCAGTCGCAACTGCCTCGGTGTCCGTAACCGCCGTCACTAACGGGCTAGTGTTTCTCTCCGAATCCACAGTTGAATATGTGGGGAGGGGAACCTTCATCTCTATTAGTTCAGCTGGGAGAGGAGGGTGTTTCTTTCATTTCTCCTTATGGAGTTCCCTCCTTTCTGCAGCAGTGATTTTTTTATTAGTTCACCTGCTGACCAGCATTCTGGTGACCGACTAGCCAGCTTTGTTCCTTTACATGCCATCTCAGGGACAATCTACTGCATAGATGTTGTCTCAGTCTATGACTAGTTTGAAGTGGGCACCTTCAAACTACACCAGACACCCGACGTCATTCTCTATCCGGTTGATAATGGCGTCCTCAACCTAAATAGTTCTACATTTATGCGCAGCCGCGTATCTGGTGTCAGCTTTACTCTAATTCGGGGGGTGCAGTGTTTCACCCGTAGCACTTTTGTAGTTCTGGGAGGTAGATACTCTCTCAATGAAACGTGCAGGTCCCGGTATAGTTGGCCCAGAAAAGAAGTTAAAATAGTATTGCGTCTTGGCACCATTTAGTTTTGTGCAGTTGGGACCAGTTCAATCCTACAGGTTGGCTAAGTATAGGAAGTGGAATATCCTTCCTGCAGCGTCTGGAGCGTCTATCATGATCTTAGTCATCATAGGTTTTACCCCATAACTAAGACCCTACAGGACGTCAAGGTGTCCCCTCAATGCAAGGGGCAGGGGAAGAAAGTAAGAATCCAAGTCACATAGAAATTAAACTATAAATAGACAAGCTGGTTTGACGAAGAAATTAAGAAGAAAAGGCAATTTAAGGAAAAGATAATGTAATTAGAGACAAACAAAGTACGAAGAACAGAGAGGCAGTAAATAATGAAAAACAGAACAAAGACAAACAGGTTCCATGAACAAACTAAAATGAAATTACAGTTTAAGGAAATAATAAACGAATCAGGGGCGAATAAAAACAAACGAAGTACGAACAGAGGAAAAAAGTGAAGAATGAAAAACAGAGCACATATAGAAGAAAAGAGTAAAGCGACAACCTGGTTTTGACGAAGAAACTAAAAAGAAAAGGCAATTTAAGGAAAAGATAATGCAATCAGGGGCCGATGAAAAAAAAAAAAAAAAAAAAAAAAAAAAAAAAAAAAAAAAAAAAAAAAAAAAAAAAAAAAAAAAAAAAAAAAAAAAAAAAAAAGAAAAAAAAAAAAAAAAAAAAAAAAAAAAAAAAAAAAAAAAAAAAAAAAAAAAAAAAAAAAAAAAAAAAAAAAAAAAAAAAAAAAACGCAAACAAAGTACGAAGAACAGAGGAAAAAAGTATAGATCACGTGTAGAAGAAAAAGGGTAAAGAAACAACCTGGTTCAACAAAGAAACTAAATAGAAATGGCAATTTAAAGAAAAGATAAAGCAATCAGGGGCGGATAAAAGCAAGCAAAGTACGAAGAACAGGGAAGAAAGTGAAAAATGAAGAACAGAGCATATATAAAAGAAAAAGGGTATATAGGCAACCAGATTCCAAGGTTAAACCAATATAAAAAGGTAATTAAGGGAAAACGTAATACAATCAGGGGCTGATGAAGGCAAACAAAATACGAAGAACAGAGGAAGACAGTGAAGAATAAAAAAACAAATCATATATAGAAGAAAAAGGGTAAAAGAAACAACCTGGTTCAACAAAGAAACTAAATAGAAATGGAAATTTAAGGAAAAGATAATGCAATCAAGGGCCTATGAAAGCAAACAAAATACGAAGAACAGAGGAAGACAGCGAAGAATAAAAAACAGAGCATATATAGAAGAAAAAGGGTAAAGAGACAAACAGGTTCCATGAAGAAACTAAAACGAAAAGACAATTTACCGAAAACATAATACAATCGGGAGTGGATAAAAGCAAACAAAGTACGAAGAACAGAGGAAAAAAGTACAGATCACGTGTAGAAGAAATAGGGTAAAGAAACAACCTGGCTCAACAAAGAAACTAAATAGAAATGGCAATTTAAGGAAAAGATAAAGCAATCAGGGGCGGATAAAAGCAAACAAAGTACGAAGAACATAGAAGAAAGTGAAGAATGAAGAACAGATCATATATAAAAGAAAAGGGTAAAGAGACAACCAGATTCCATGAAGAAACCAAAACGAAAAAGCAATTAAGGGAACACATAATGGAATCAAGGGTCGATGAAGGCAAACAAAATACGAAGAACAGAGGAAGACAGTGAAGAATAAAAAACAAAGCATATATAGAAGGAAAAGGGTAAAGAGACAAACAAGTTCCATGAAAAAACTAAAATAAAAAGACAATTTACGGAAAACATAATACAATCAGGGTGAATGAAAGCAAACTAAGTACGAAGAACAGAGGAAAAAGTACAGATCAGGGGGGGGGGGGGGGGGGGGGGGGGGGGGGGGGGGGGGGGGGGGGGGGGGGGGGGGGGGGGGGGGGGGGGGGGGGGGGGGGGGGGGGGGGGGGGGGGGGGGGGGGGGGGGGGGGGGGGGGGGGGGGGGGGGGGGGGGGGGGGGGGGGGGGGGGGGGGGGGGGGGGGGGGGGGGGGGGGGGGGGGGGGGGGGGGGGGGGGGGGGGGGGGGGGGGGGGGGGGGGGGGGGGGGGGGGGGGGGGGGGGGGGGGGGGGGGGGGGGGGGGGGGGGGGGGGGGGGGGGGGGGGGGGGGGGGGGGGGGGGGGGGGGGGGGGGGGGGGGGGGGGGGGGGGGGGAGGGGGGGGGGGGGGGGGGGGGGGGGGGGGGGGGGGGGGGGGGGGGGGGGGGAGGGGGGGGGGGGGGGGGGGGGGGGGGGGGGGGGGGGGGGGGGGGGGGGGGGAGGGGGGGGGGGGGGGAGGGAGGGGGGGGAGGGGGGGGGGGGGGGGGGGGGGGGGGGGGGGGGGGGGGGGGGGGGGGGAGGGGGGGGGGGGGGAGGGGGGGGGGGGGGGGGGGGGGGGGGGGGGGGGGGGGGGGGAGGGGGGGGGGGAGGGGGGGGGGGGGGGGGAGGGGGGGGAGGGGGGGGGGGGGGGGGGGGGGGGGGGGGGGGGGGGGGGGGGGGGGGAGGGAGGGGGGGGGGGGGGGGGGGGGGGGGGGGGGGGGGGGAGGGGGGGGGGAGGGGGGAGGGGGGGGGAGGGGGGGAGGGGGGAGGGGGGGGGGGGGGGGGGGGGGGGGGGGGGGGGGGGGGGGGAGGGGGGGGGGGGGGGGGGGGGGGGGGGGGGGGGGGGGGGGGGGGGGGGGGGGGGGGCGTATAGAAGAAAAAGGGTAAAGAAACAACCTGGTTCAACGAAGAAACTAAAAAGAAATGGCAATTTACGGAAAAAATAATGCTATCAGGGCGGATAAAGGCAAACAAAGTACGAAGAACAGGGAAGAAAGTAAAGAATGAAGAACAGAGCATTTATAAAATAAAAAGGGTAAAGTGACAACCAGATTCTACAAAGAAACCAAAATGAAAAGGTAATCAAGGAAAAACATAATACAATCAGGGGCCGATAAAGGCAAACAAAATACGAAGAACAGAGGGAGACGGTGAAGAATAAAAAACAGAGCATATATAGAAGAAAAAGAGTAAAGAGACAACCAGGTTCCATGAAGAAACTAAAATGTAAAGGCAATTTAAGGAAAACATAATACAATTGGGAGCGGATAAAAGCAAACAAAGTACGAATAACAGAGAAAGAAAGTACAGATCACCTATAGAAGAAGAAGGGTAAACATACAATCTGGTTCGATGAAGAAACTAAAATGAAAATAGAATTTAAGCAAAAAGTAAAACAATCAGAGGCGAATGAAAACAAACAAAATACGAAGTACAGAGAGAGTAAGTGAAGAATGAAAGACAGTGCACATATATAAGGAGGAGGGTAATTCGATAACTTTTGGTTCGATGAAGAAAGTAATTTAAGAAAAAGGTAATGCAATCGGGGACGGATGAAGGCAAACAAAGTACGAAGAACAGAGGAAGAAAATGAAGAATTAAAAATACAGCACATACAGAAGAAATAGGGTAAAGAGGCAACCGGACACGACGAACAAACTCAAATTCCTTGTTTACAAGTGAAAGAGTGCGGACGTAATTAAGTGAGGAAGGAGTGGCAAGTTAATTAGAAGTTTGATTTGAAACTAAAATGAAAAGGAAATTAAAGGAAAAGGGGCGGATCAAGGCAAACAAAGTACGAAGAACAGAGGAAGAAAGTACAGTGCACGTATAAAACAACAAAGTTCGACTGAGAAACTAAAAAGAATAGGCAAATTAAACAAAAGATAACATAATCGGGGGCCGATGAAAGCAAACAAAGCACGAAGAACAAATGAAGAAAGTGAAGAATGAAAAAAAGGGCATACAACCTGGTTCAATTATGAAACTAAAACGAAAAGGCAATTTTAGGAAAAAATAATACAATCGTTTTGGTTTTGTTTACAAGGTCTGTAGGAAGAGAGGTTGCCAAAAATTTGAACTGATACGAGACAACGATCTGCTCAAGTGCGCGGGCAATGGCGACGAAGACGCGATCGTGAGGCGGCTGGAACCTACAGAATCCGGCGAGGTCGTACAGTCAGTAGTAGCGAAAATAGCGATACCACCAACACGACGTATGGAGTGGTAACGGAACGGCTAAGTTGACGTAAGGAAATGGCTTTACATCAATATGAACACTGATTGCAAACGTGCTTGATAGGCAACACGAACGCTCTTCTTAAGAAAAATAGTGCGACTGTGTGTTCGGAAACTTTTGGGATCTCTGCTCAGGCGCCATTTTTTGACGGTTGCTTTCTAGTAAAGAAATAATTTACAATAAATTACGCATACTTAATTACATGGACAACTAATTAGGTTAGATAGCATCTCTTTCTCACGGTGGAAAACAGTAGGCTATGGATCACTTAACGACGGCGATGTGGTCGCCGGACGTTGTTTCTTAACGTGAGAGGCAGCGGCAAGACGACTCAAGTTTTGTTCGGAAGAAAATTATCTGGGTCCCTGCTTGGGCGCCATTTTCCAAAGCTTGCTTCCTGGTGTCGTCAGTTGATTAAAAAGAAAGTATATGGAGAGTAAATTGATTAAAAATTGTGTTCAATAAATTATATATATGTATATTTGCTTTGATCGGACATTTTCTGTGTACCTGCTCGGGCGCCTTTTGATCCAGGTGTTGCTTTTAAAAATAAAAACACATGGTTACATAACCTTTTTACTTACAAAATGTATTTTTATTTATTTCTTACAAAATCTATCTAGAAATTTACAAAAAAATATATTGGTAACAAATCACATATTATTTACGATTATAATAATCGATGGTACAAACCAGCGACGGCGCTTTGAAAACCCGCGTTATAATCTAAAGTAACTTCGTTGTATAAAAATTCGTCCCTTCTGTCTTCGTAATGATCGTTTTGATCCGGTCCGCTCACTAGAGCGCCGTAAAGTATTTTGGGATTCGGCTCTTTAGACTTGAAGTTCTGCCATCCGCAAGCCGCTGGCCTATCCGGGCACGAGCTCGCCGAATGATGCGGTTTTTTTGGATAATTCTCGCCGTAACCGACTACGAAACTGAATCCGGTCGAACCGAGTATGTAATTGATCTGTTGTTCGGCGAAGTCGACGTAAGCTTTGGACGAACCGTTGGTGACGAGCTGTGACGCCTGCAAAAGAAAACGCCAATAAATCTGTCGGGACGCACCCCCCACGCACCTGCAAGAAGACGAAAGCAACATTAGCCGCGTGCCCTAAGGTTCCCATCTTGTCGATGTACAGGAGACCCTTCGCCGTCTTCTTCCGACTATACAAGTTATAATTGCAAAAACTTAAGACGGCGTCTATGTATTCACGATTCCGAGTCTCCTGAGCCATCAGCACCTGAATCCCAGCCGCCTTCTTGTTATAGTTAAACTCTTTCGGTTGTCCCATCAACCTGAAGTTGGCGTAAAAAAGTTCGGCGTCGCGCAGGTATCTAGAGTTCTTAGACGCTTTGTACAACCAGATGGCGGCCCAAGTCAACTCGTCCCCAAAACCTGTAGACCTAAACGAAAGCTTACACGAAACGTACCAATTGCAACGCACTACTCACTGATAATAAGTTTTGGCGCCCGGAATCGATTCGTGATAGAAACCCGGGTAGTTGACGGCGAAATCGTACAGCTCTTCGGCGTGTTTCAGCGCCAACCGATAGTAGTCCTTGTTGATGGTTTTGAAGACGAGCGCCGTCGAAGCCAAGGCGGCCGCAACTTCGCCCGCCAAATCGGCGCCCGGATGTTTCGCATCTATCTTGTACGCTGGACGCGTCGTGTTCAACTCTTCGGGTCGTCCCCAAAATTTGTGGTCTATGGAGAAATCGCCGACTTGGCCGTAAAATTCGTGAGGGGCGGTATGACATTTTATGAAGTAGTCGCTGGCCCATTTGATTGCGTTCAGCGCATGTTGATGTTGATCTAAACAATAAAACAAATACAAAAAGGTTTCAAAACAAAAAAAAATGTTTTGAGAGATGGAATCTCAAAAAAAACGTCGGATGTTTAAAATATCTCGAATTTTCTTTTATTTTATAAAACAATTTTTATGGAAACAATCTAAAAAACCAGTTCTAAAGAGGAAATATCTCAAAAAAATTAAACAAGTAACTTTTGGAATCTCAAAAAAAACTTTAAACATCGGATGTCTCTTAATATCTTGGAAATTTACTTTATCCTATAAAACAATTTGTATGAGAGATTACCTAAATGAAAGGAATCCCAAAAACCAGTTCTAGAAGCAAAATATCTCAAAAAATTTAAACAAGGTTCTCAGAATTTCTTTTATTTTATAAACTATATTTATGAGAAATTATCTAATTGTATGGAATCTCAAAAACGCGTTGTAAGAGCGTAATATCTCAAAAAATTTAACAGGGTTTGCATGAAATTTCATAAAAAAATTTTCAAACATCAAATTTTCTTCAAATATCTCGAATTATTTTATCCTATAAAACAATTTTTATGAAAGATTATCCAACTGCAAGGAATCTCAAAAACCAGTTATAAAGGCAAAATATCTCAAAAAATTTAAAGAATGTTTGCATGAAATTTCAAAAAAAAAACTTTAAACATCGGATATCTTCAAATATCCTGACCATCTTTTATATTATAAACAACTTTTTGTGAGATTATCTAAACAGAAGGAATCTTAAAAACCAATTCTAAAAACAAAATACCTCAAAAATGTAAACCAGGTCTGTATGAAATCTCAAAAAAACTGTAAATGTCCGATGTCTTGAAATATTTCAGAATTTCTTTTTTATAAAACAATTTTTATGCAAGTAATCTCAAAAACCATTTCTAAAGGCAAAATACCTCAAAAAATTTAAACAATTTTGCATAAATTTCAAAAAAAACTTCAAACGTCAAATATCTCTATAATTTTATAAAACAATAATTTGAGATTATCTAAATGCAAGGAATCTCAGAAACCCGTTCGAAACGCGAACTATCTCAAAAACTAAAACAAGGTTTGCATGGAATCTCAAAAAATAAATTTTAAACGTCCAAGACTTCAAAAATCACGGAACTTCTTCCATTAAAAAACAATTTTTAAGGGAGATTATTTAATTTGCATGTAATCTCTAAAATCGGTTCTAAAGACAAAATATCTCAAAAAATTTAACAAGGTTTGCGTGGAGTCTTTAAACTTTAAACTTCTAATCTCTTTAAATATCACAAAATTTCTTTTATGTTATGAAACACAATTTTATGATAAATTTCATGAAATCACAAAACCAGTTCTAAAAGCGAAATATCTCAAAAAAATTTAAACAAGGTTCTCAGAATTTCTTTTATTTTATAAACTATATTTATGAGAAATTATCTAATTGTATGGAATCTCAAAAACCCGTTCTAAGAGTGTAATATCTCAAAAAATTTAAACAGAGTTTGCATGAAATCTCATAAAAAAAATTCAAACATCGAATGTCTTCAAATATCTCAGGAATTTATTTTATCCTATAAAACAATTTTTATGAAAGATTATCTAACTGCAAGGAATCTCAAAAACCAGTTCTAAAGGCAAAATATCTCAAAAAATTTAAACAATGATTGCATGGAATTTCAAAAAATAAATTTTAAACGTCCGATATGAATTATCACGGAATTTCTTGCATTTTATAAAACAATTTTTAAGAGAGATTAGTTAATTTGCATGTAATCTCTAAAATCGGTTCTGAAGACGAAATATCTCAAAAAACTTTAACAAGATTTGCGTAGAGTCTCAAAAAAAAGCTTTAAACATCTGATGTCTTCAAATATTACGAAAATTTTTTTTTTAATGTTATAAAACAATTTTTATGAGAAATTATCTACTTTCATCGAATCTCAAAAACCCGTTCTAAAGACGTAATATCTCAAAAAATTTAACAGGAATCTCATAAAAAACATCAAATGTCTTCAAATATCTCGAAATTTCTTTTGTTTTATAAAACAATGCTTATGAGAGATTACTCAATTTCAAGTAATCTCAATAACCTAAAGGCAAAGTATCTGAAAAATGTAAACATGTAAAATGTAAAATGTTACATGTAAAAAACTTCGGATATCTTCAAATGTCTCTGAACTTCTTTTATTTTATAAAACAATTTTTATGAGAGATTATCAAAATTTCAAGGAATCTCAGAAACCCATTCAAAAGACGAAATATCTCAAAAAAGGTTTGCATGGAATTTCAAAAAAAATACTTTAAACGTCGGATGTCTTCAAATATCTCGAATTTCTTATGTTTTATATAACATTTTTTATGAGAGATTATCTAACTGCAAGGAATCTCAAAAACCTGTTCTAAAGGCAAAATATCTCAAAAAATTTAAACACAAAAAAATATATTTAAAAATTAACGAAATTATAATTTTTGAACCCCTGTGGTTCCAAAATTACTTTTAAGATATTAAAAGTTTGAAAGTTTTCTAATATCTCGGAATTTCTTAATTTTAAAAACATTGATTCAATTAAAAGCGTTGAGTCTAATAGTTTTTGTTTCAATAATTTTTAAACCGATTATCGAATTGCAATTGCACAAAATCAAACACTCTTAAAATGTCAACAAAAAAGGATCGATGCTCTTGATAATAGCGGTGACCTTGAACGCTTCTCACGCTCCATTTACCCGTTTTCTTCTTTTGTGTGTATATTTAATTCGTCGCTGTCACGCTATATTCACTAAAACAAAACTTTCAGGTCTCTCGTCCGCTGTTTTGGAAAAAGTAAAAGGTATAGAAAATGTAATATCTAATAAGTTTTTTGACCGTTTAATCCAATTGCAAGCAACCAGTATCTCAGCAATTATTTCTTTATAAAAATATATATAATTTCTGTCATCGTACTGTCCCACAATAAAATTTCCGAAAAAACTACAAACGTTATTGGATAAGACTCAAAAAAATTATCAACAAAATTTTTAATTTAATTAGATGATCGTGGTGAGCTTCAAACTCCAAAATTAGCGATTAAGTAGGTGCAACAAAAAATGTTGTTAACTGACTCAAATAAATTATCACAGCAATATATCCAAATAAATGTATAAACGCAATCAATTCGTTTAGTGTACGTTCAAAGTTGTCTCAAAAAAATTATCAATAAATATGTTTAATTGATTTTGTCATCGCTATAGGTTCTCAAAAATTTAAAACCATGGTATGTAAATCGGTTTATGTTTCTAAATTCAGAAAATAAAAAAAAATTAAATATTTTATAAAATTATCAAGAAACGTAAATAAATTCCGAGTAATTCATTTTACTTTTATTTTTTCTTTTATTTCTAGTAATCGAAACACGTGTTTAATGAAAGCACAAAATTTAAATGCCCAATAAAGTAAACACTGTATTGATTCAATTGTTTAACAAAATTCCCATTTAATCTTTTCAGCGACTCAAAAGACTTAAGAACTATTTAGTACAAATAAATTCAGCGTAACCGACTCAATTTAATTAAGTTAAGCTTTTGATTGCAAAACATACTTGCTATTTTTAAAAAAATTACATTAATATATGTTCTAATCATAATTATGTGCAAGAAAAATTAATCTAATGGGCTCAAAAAATTATCAACAAAATTTTTAATTTATTTAATTAGGTCTTAAAGACTTACACAATTCGAATTATCTTCAAAAGCTATCAAATCATTATGCTTGGTGTAGTTTCATTATATTGTAACAAGTAAATTGTAGCAGTCAATTTATCAAAAAAGCGTAATTTATTTTTGAACATTATGACCCATACTAATTCAATCAACAATTAGCGATACTTGTTCATCCAAAAATTATCGGAGAAGACTTAAAAAATTATCAACAAAATTTTTAATTTAGTTAGGTTATCGCGATAAGCTTTAAACTGCAAAATTAGTGTTGCAGTCGTTGAAAAAATAAACACTTTATATGGTAAAGCTTTTATTTTTATGTCAACTGCTGTTTCGCACAAATTACTTGATTACTTATTTTGTAAAACTATCAAAGTAAAATAAATAACGACATTGTCTTTGCAAAACCATTTACATTTTTTGACTCAAAGAAATTATCAACAACAATGTTTAATTTAATTAGGTTATCGCGGCGAGCTTCCGGTTGCAAAAAGCTGCGAGATGGTAGGATAACTTCGCATGACTTATCGAAAAAATAGAATTTAACAATGTGTGATAGAATTATCGTAGTCAATGTCAACAATGTATCATTTGCTATTTAAGAAACAGTGAGTTACTCAAAAAAATTATCACCGTAACGAAACAAACAATTGCTTTAGTTTAATTATTCAATTTTTTTAATATTTAAAGATTCATTTGAATTGCAAATCCGCGAGACATGTCGAAATAAAGCTGCATAAAATTATTTAAATAAAATAAAATTTTTAAACCCTTCACAAGTTTTATTAAAAAACACATATAATTTAGTTGTATTGAAGAACAAGATAAATTTCGCATGCCTCAAAAAATAATTGAAAATTAAACAGAATTTAATTGTCGGTATATCAATTACGGCAGTCAATTTATTTTTGAATACAGATTTTTATGTCCCATATCAACACTTCAATATCACAGTCAGTCATTCCACAAGTTTGACAATTAAAATTTATAAAGAAAGGTAGACGTATAAGTTTGCTTTTTTATATACATTATTTTACAGCATGGCCCAAAAAAATTATCGAAATTACTTTAACAAAATTTTTTTATTTAGTTAGGTTACGGTGGTGAGTCTCCGACTACAGCAAGGTAACTTTCGCATGATCAAAAAATTATCAAAATTATATTGGGTCAATACTCAAAACAACTCAAAAAAATTATCAACAACTATTTTTAATTTAGTTAGGTTATAGCGGCGAGCTTCCAGCTGTAATAAAAGCCGCAAAACGCGTGACTTAAAAAAATTATCGAAAAATCCATTTGCTATTAAAAAAGTGAATGACTCAAAAAAATTATCGGCGCAACAAAACAATGTATTGTTTAAATTTAACCATTCTGTTTTTTTTAATTGATGCGTATTATACTAATTTTAGAGAAATGAACTTTTATGTAAACAGCTGTTGTTTTGGACAAATCACATCATTACTTATTTTGTAAAAAAATCACGACATCGTGTTTGCAAAACCATTTCTATTTTTTTCGAAAAAATGCGCACGATTAGTCGGATGATTATTCCTTTGAAAAAATATCAAATCCGTACTCAAAACGACTCAAAAAAAATATCAACAACAATGTTTAATTTAGTTGGGTTATCGCAGCAAACTTCCGGCTTCAAAAAAAAAACCGTAAGAATTATCGTACCAATATCAACAAAGTGAACTTTGCATGTCTCGATAATAATAATAATAATTTTTATTGCCATACGGGTACAAACCCAATTACAGATCAAAAAAATTATCGAAGATAAAACAGAATGTATTTGCCGATATACAATTATCGCAGTCGATATCAGAAAGTGTCATCTATATTTGAAGACTGAAGTTTTTATTTTTACACCCAAAAAAATTATCAACAAAAATTAATAATTTAGTTACATGAGCATTCAACTGCAAAACTAGTGATTAATTAGCTATTTTTGAAAATCAAATATTTCAAAGTTCTTAGTAATCACATCACGTGATAAATTAAAATACAAATTGCAAAGCCGCAAGTTTGATAATTAAAATTTATTAAAAAAATTACGTAATATTGTGTTACAGAAAGATATACTTCGTATGACTCAAAAAAATTATTAAAAATAAAATAGAATTTAATTCTGGGAATACACTTATCGCAGTCAATGCTAAAACGTTTTTATGTTCCATTTCGGCACTTCAAGCGATATATAAAAATGTTGGTGAAATTTATTGGATTATATAAAGTTGGTACAACAGCGTGATTATAACCAACCGAAATACATTCAAAAACTGATTATGTGTAAGAATATTCAATTTAAAATAAGGTCAGCCTAAAGCGACTCAAAAATATTATCAACCAAAATCGCGGTGAGTTAATAATTTAATAGATAATTATAAAAAAAAAATCGTAGTATACACATTACGTGATAGGTTAGAAAAATTAATAAAAAGTTTCATTCGAATTGCAAACACGAAGACAAAAAAAGGTTTCGATAGATCTTCACATGCTTCAAAAAAATTATCGAAAATGAAACAGAATGGTATACAATTATCGCAATCAATGTCAAAAAGTGTCATATATATTCGAAGAAGGTGGTTTTGTTTTTACTTAAAAAATTATTAATTCAGCTACGTTACCGCGTAAAAAAATTATTAACACAAAATAAAATATCTGAGTCTCTCCACAAGTTTGATTCAATTCATAAAGAACGTAAGTTTGTTTTTTATCTGCACTATCGAAATTATTTTAACCGAGTGAATATTAAAAAATGGCTCAAAAAATTATCAACAAAATTTTTAATTTAGTTGAATTATTGTGGTGAGCCTGACTCCTAAAAGAACCCCGAGACTAGAGAATAACTTCGCATGACTCAAAAGAATTATCGAAAATACAACAGAATTTATTTGTCGGTATACAATTATCGCTGTCGATGTCAGAAAGTGTCATCTATATTTGAAGACAGAGGTTTTTATTTTTACACTGAAAAAAATTATCAACAAAAATTAATAATTTAGTTACATGAGTATTTAACTGCAAAATTAGTAGTAATTCGCATCACATTAAAAAACAAATTACAAAGCCGCAAGTTTGATAATTAAATTTGTCAAAAAAATGACGTATAATTGTGTTTTATTATGTATAGTACTCTACTCGTGAAAAAAACAGTTTCACAAAATTATTAACACAAGTATGCCAATTAAAATTCATAAAGAAAATTTGTTTTTTTATCTGCACTATTTTACAGCAAGAGAAGCTTTGCATGATCCAAAAAAATATCAACAAACCGAGTTAATACTCAAAAAATGACTCAAAAAAATTATCAACAAAAATGTTTAATTTAGTTAGATAATCGCTTACGACTTCCAAAACAACCGCGAGACTAAAGCATAACTTCGCATGACTCAAAAAAATTATCGAAAAAAAAACAGAATTTAAAAAAAGTGATTGACTTAAAAAAAATATCACCGCAACGTAACAAACTATTGTTTAAGTTTAGTTATTAAATTTTTTTTTTAATTGTTAGTTTAAAAATCACACAAATTTTAGACAAATGAACTTTTATGTGAACAGCTGTTGCTTCGCACAAATCACATGCTTGTGAAGTGAAAAAAAATCATATCATGTTTTTTTTCGAAAAATGGGCGTAACTTGTTCGAAAAAAAAATCAAGCGCTCTTGAGCTAGTTAACAAAAAACGATCAAGTGCATCGATAATAGCGGTGACCTTGAACGCTTCTCGCGGTCCGATTACCCGTTTTCTTCCACGTCAATTTTTAATTAGTTTACGTCACGCCATACTTTCGAAAAATTAAAACTTTCACTTCTCTCACCCGCCTTTTTGTACGCGTCCTCGTAGGCCAACATCCCCCATGATAAGATCGTCGTGGTGAAGGCCATCGTGAACCCGAATTTGACAAAATCACTGGCTGAAACAAAAGATTTTTTTTACGAAAAAAAAATTCTATACGTGAAATCAAACCATCGTAATATCCTCCCGTCAGATCCTCGCCATTGAAACCCTTATCGTCCAAAGCGGAATCGCCCCTCCACGGTATCCTGTTATCTATAGGTAAACGTCCCGACCTTTGAGCTTCGTAGAAGAGCAGCGACAAACGCAAAACTTCCTTGTAATCGGGGGGCGGCCGGAATGTGCAAACGTGCACGACAAACGTCGCGACGACCAGCGCCGTACGAAACAACATCTGAAACGACACGAAAATAAATTGGTCGCGATGAGGTGTTGGAAAAAAAATTAATTACATCGCAGTATGCCAATCACGAACGCATTCGACTGTTTTCTTTTCTAATCTCCAATCGGCGCTCGCGTCATTGCCGGAAACCCAATACGTGCGAGTATTCAAATTTTTCGAGAAAAAAAATCACTAAAACGTCAATCGATTTTTTTTTGTCTTATCGCGCGAAAGACGCGAAGACTACTGAACGGTGTCGGTGTCGCGCGCGCGAGAAGCTTTCGCTTCTTTTAACGGGCGTGGAAATTTTATTTTTTTGCGCAATTAGCACTAAATTGTTCTTTTCATTCGCACGTTACCGAAGCCTCGTTTTTTTCTTCTATTTCAAGGACACTCGATGAGTGTCTGGGAAAATCCAGAAGTTCTTTCGTCAGCGACTTACAGATGCGTAGCAAAATCACTTACCTTTTATCAGATTAAAGTTGGCTTAGGCGAAAGGTTAACGCTCAACGACCACTTCGATCATTTAAATTTATACCTATGCTCGGCTTTAATCGAATTTTTAAAGAGGATGCACCAGATATTTGCAAGAGAAACTCCGCTTTAATTTATTATTTTATAAAAATATACAAGGTAAAAACTAATGCTATTAAGGTTACTCAATCGATGTGCAATTGTTTGAAGCTGCCGTCGACGCCGAAGAGGTCGTCGTAGTTGGTGGGTTTTCCGGGTCTTTTCGATTCGTCGGCTTTGATGTTTTCTTGTTGTTCGAACCAGGGGGTGTTGTCGGCGAGCTTTTGCATCCACTGTTCGTGGAACACCTGGAGTTTTCCGGCGCTGCCGCCGTATTCTTCCGGAAGGATTTCTTGGGGAATGAACTTGTAGAGGGATTCGTAACCGTCCGAATGGAAGTAGACGCGGTTTCGGATCTTTTCTTTGAGCAGAGGTTTGATCCAGTTGAAGATGGTGTCGACGAGGGGGTGCGCGTTCACCACGTGCACTTCTTTGAGTTTCACCGGGTAGGCTTCTTCGACGCACACCAAGAATTTTTTGACCACGCTCGGGGTGACTTTGGCGAAGTGGGTCGGGGTGACGACACCGGCGTCTAAGATGTAGACGTCGCCGGCGACGCCGACTTCTTCAGCGGCTAAGCGCAAGTCGCCGATCATCAGCACGATTTTCATTCCGTCTTGGGCCAGGGGGCTCGTGTAGCTTTTATCCAAGCCGCGGATGACGACAACTCGGCGTCCTTCCTTCGTTAAACCAGGCAAAGGCGGGCATTGTCTAAAAAAAATGAATAATTAAACTTAAATAATAGAGTTTGTTTGGTTGCGGCGATAATTTTTGAGTCACTAATTTTTTTTAAATAAAAAATAATACCTTGTTAACATTTACTGCGATAATTCTATCAAACATTGTTAACTTTTGTGTTTTTGCGATAATTTTTTTGAGTCTCTTTTGTTAAACTTACTTTAAATTGAATATTAAACTTTTGTAGTTTGATAACATAACTAAATTAAAAATTTTTTTGATAATTTTTTTGAGTCTCCTCCGATAATTTTTGATTAATATTTAAAGGTATTGCTGATTATTGATGCTGTAAAATTCAATTAGTATTAGTCATAATTTTCAAAAATAAATGGGACTTTTTTAATAAAATTTGATTAAACATTTTAACTTTTGTCACTTTACTATGAAACGTAAGCTAACAAATGCGTCGTATAAGGTTTATGAGTGAAATTACACCAAAGAAATCAATAGATGATAATTTTTAAGTTGAAGACCTAACTGACTAAATTAAAAATTTTTGTTGATTATTTCTTTTTTGAGTCCATAAAGGTTGATTTTTCTTGCGCAGTTTGAACAAATATTGTTTATTAAGTAGCAAAAATACTGACCGAGGTACCCATTTAATTTTCGATAATTTATCAATCTTCTCACAAAAAATTGTTGTTGAATAACGTTTGCTTTATTTATAGCTAAAATACATTATAAGTTTTGATAATTTTTTTGGGTTGATACATTTATTATGATAATTTATTTGAGTCTTTTTTTCTTTTACTTTTCATGATACCTGCCACAAGTTTTACTAAATAATTATTGCATGCCTTAAAAATTTTGATAATTATTTGAAGAACATTTGATGTTTTTGAACAATACCAAGTAAGCTTAACTAAATGAAATTAAATAATTTTTTTTAGTCGGTTTAGACTGAAGAAAAAGTATATTCGATAATTTTTTGAGTCGTATAAAGTTCATGAATGAAATTACACCAAACAAATTGATAAAGGATCATTTGAATTGTTCAAGTCTTAACTGTCTAAATTAAAAATTTTTGTTGATAATTTTTCTTGCATATAATTCGGATTTGAGGGTATTAGTAAATATTGCAGAGTTTGTTGTGATATATTTTTTTGTAGTTCAATGTTTAATTATTTTATCAGCCTTTTAAATTTTGGTTGGTTAGTAACAATAAAAAAATTAAACTAGTAGGTAACTAAAAAAACGGATCGTGTTTCTTAAAAATTTTATTTAATTTTTGATAATTTTATCAAACGTTTAATAATGTTGAGTAACGTTTGCTTTATTTATAGCTCTCATGCATTGTAAGTTATAATTTCAATAATGATAATTTATTTAAGTAACTTTTTACTTTTTTTTATCATATCTACCGCACAAGTTTTATCAAATAATCCAATGCATGACTTAATTTTGATAATTTTTGAGAAACATTTGATTTTCTTGAACAAGTGGTTTCTGCAATTAAAAGCTTAACTAAGTCAAATTACAGATTTTTTGATAATTTTTGAGTCATAAAGTTGTTTATTCAATAGAATATTGATGAAGCTAATTGATGAACTAAATAAATTAAAAATTTTTGTTAATATTTTTTGGGCCCATTAAACTGAATTAATAATTATGGTTAGAACATATTTTGATATGGTTTTTTTTAACAATTCCAAGTAGATTTTGCAATTGAAAGCTTAACTTAATTAAATTAAAGTTAGTATTGATAATTTTTTGAGTCAGTTTAGGCTTAATTTAATTTTACTAAATTTTACTTAAGTAAAATTAAGGTTAAGGTTTTATAGAATTTGTTACCATGATAATGTTTTTGAGTCAGATCAAATGAAAAATTAACCAATTGAATGAATTCTTCCATTTAATTTTGCGTTTGTTTTAAAACCCTGCCTCGATTATTAGTAATAAAAGAAAATTACAATTGTTTCAAAACTCAAAAGTTTTATTTTACTTTTTTCGATAATTTAGTCAAACATTTAACTTTAGTTTCTTAATTGAACAATAATCAGAATTGCATACTATTGGTTTTAAAACATGTTTGTTGATAATTTTTTTGATTCGACTTGAACTTACGCTAAACAGATTGAATGCGTTAACACATTTATTTGGACCTATTGCTATGATAATTTATATATCTATTATTCTATGTATTCAAAATTCTCGACTGCACCAGTTTTATCTATCAAGTTTTTAATAAAGTGTTACCACAAATTTTATTTAATTTTCGTCGAAAGCCTGAAGCTTTGAACTGTTAGTTTGAATTTGAAATTTGATAATGAAAGTTTTTTAGCGATAATTTTTTTGAGTTTGTTAAAGTTTGTAAAGACAAAATTGAAGCAAGTTGTGTTTTTAAAATAATTTGGTGTACCGGGGTAATTTTAATTATGCGACGTACATAAATTGGTTGATTTTTAAAAAATAATTGGCGATTACTTGTAATATCGAATGCAACAGTTATAATTAATTATTTTCTCAGGCATTGTTTTTTTAAATAAAATTGGGTTGCTTTATCACTCTACTGAGACGGGTAAATTAAACTTTCATTTAATCACCTAGTGTAATTAGAATGCGAACATCCGTTACTATCAGAATAAAAAAACGTTGACGGTTATTACTTTGACGCTAATTAATGTAAAAATAAATAAAATTTGATACTTTGTGTTGATAATTTTTTTGAGTCGGTTTTTATACGTCGATCTGAATTGAAATAATCGATCTTACCTTATGCAAAATGGTATTGTATACACACCAAAAAAGATCGTGAATATTATTTTGATAATTTTTTGTTGATAATTTTTTTGAGTCGGTTTTTATGAGTTGATTTTAATTAAAATTTGCGCGTCAAAAACATTAATAAGCTACTTTGATCTCAAAAAAATAGCATATTTCACTATAAAATTAACGGATATGGAGTAAAAACTTACGCCTTCTTCGAGAGGTCATGTAATTCAGGATTCTTGATGTTACGGTTGGAGAAGAACTCGGGCGCGGCCGTCCGCATCGTAAAGTACAAATCCAGCTTCTTCTTGGTGCGTTCCAAAGAAAAATTGCAACCACGCAAAAACGTCATGATACGATTCTCGTCTGTAAAAAAATCATCGCATTTACGTCAAGGTAGACGGAAGGAATGAGCGCTTTACCCCAAGAGTCCGGAAGATGGGGTTGCTTCTGCAACCACTCTTTGATGTGCTCGAGGGCGCTATCTCTTGTGTCGACGTCTTCGTTGAGCTCCTTGCGGATGAAAATTTGCATTTCGGGACTAGGTTGTACTAAAGTCATTTTCAATTCGTACTGCGGAACAAAAATATCGATTTTAATTAAACGATCGAGCATTTGACCTAAATAAGCGTCTTTAATTTTTGACGACGTCGTGCATCTGGTCGTTTTCCGAAGACCTTGGGTCGAAATTACCTTCCATAACTCGAAAATCTTTCGCAACAAAAATCGTTATATAACAAAGAAAAGGCAAAAAAATTAATAACAACAATTATATAAGAGAAAAAAAGAGTTAATTCAATTGCAACACAGAGAAAACGTACGTTACAAAATAATTGCTGTTTTTAACAAAGCAAGCGACGCTTTGATTACGTAGTTACATAAAATAATTTAAGTGAGCGTCGCTTTTGTTTTCGACGCCAACCAAGATGAACGGAAGTTACGTAAGGAATCGAGAAAGTTGCGATGACTTTCATTTTTTTTTATTGAGCAAGTAAAACAAGTGCAACTTACGGTATTAATAAAACAGAAATAACTGACGCACACGAAATCGGACCGAAGAACCACAAAGAACAAACTAAAACTGCACAATTGTCGGGTTTAACAAGTTTTATAGAATTGTTCGCGCTTTGTTAATTTATTTATAAACCAATAAAATTGTAATGTACGCGAATTCTGCCAATCGCGTGCCCGCGCTCTTTCACGTGTTCTAAACTTTCTCTTAAAAACTTTTGACGCTCCGCTAATTTTTCGCTATTAAGAAATTCCTACGTTCGATATTTTGGAGGCAATTATAATCTAATTTCTACTCGTATTTGCGTAATTATTGCATCGTGCACTTAATCATCTCGTCCGTAACTCTTCCGCTTTTGTTTCGCAAAAACTGTTTTTTTTTTTAATCTAATTTGCGACCCAAATTCGAACATTTTTTGGTCCGGCGTATTAAACTCAATTTTAGGTTACGGTACCACGAAAATTCATTTTCAATACCAAGTCACGGAACAAAACAAAAATGCAGACCCAAAAAAAATATCAGTTTATTAGTTTATGCTATATCGCAGTATGTTCGGTTTAACTAAAAATATTTACTATTCAAATGTTTAATGAAATTATCGCAGTCAATGCATCACAAAAGTGTCATTTCAACCTGAAGACCGTTAAAAAAATTATCATTCTTATATGCTTTTTAAAACTAACTTTATCATCTGTTAATATAAATTGTTTTTATAAGAAATCAGTTTGAAGCAAATCCGTCTTTATTTGACTCAAAAAAATTATCAACGAAAATTTTCGCTCAACGCACTTAAAACTAGTGAATTATGAATTATTTTAATATGTTTTCATCTTGAACGCAACAGTTATTATCAAAAACAACGTAAATATCTAAATGTAACACGTAATTATTTCATAAAACTGTTGAAGTCCGTTTGATTCTCAAGATATTTAAAAAAATTATTATAATATACTTTTAAGCTTAACTGAAGCATCTATTAATTAGAGTCGTTTTATTAGAAATCGGGTTGAAGCGAATCCGTCTTTAATTGACTCAAAAAAATTATCAACAAAAATTTTCGCTCAACGCACTTAAAATTTAGTGAATTATGAATTATTTTAAGTAATAGGTTATTTTTATCTTGAACGCAACAGTTATTAGCAAAAACAATGTATATTTCTAAATTTAGCACGTTGTTATTTTATAAAACTTTTGAAGTCCTTTTGATTCTCTAGACTTTTAAAAAATTATCATAATACCGTTTTCAAGATTAACTTAAGCATCTATTAATTTAAAGTCGTTTTCATTAGAAATCGCATTGAAAGGAATCCGTCTTTATTTGTCTCAAAAATTATCAATAAAAATATTTGCTTAGCGCACTTAATTAAAATTGTGAATTTTGAATTATTTGAATAGGTTTTCATCTTGAACGCAACAGTTATTAGCAAAAACAACGTAAATATCTAAATATAACTCGTAATTATTTCATAAAACTGTTCTTACTTGATTATTTAAAAAAAAGTTTTATGTAATACTTGTACCTTGACCCGAAAAAATTGTCGATTATAAGTTGATAACTGCAAGATGATTTTAATAAAGAAACAAAAAATATTTAATTTTGAAGATTACAAAAATTATCATCCAAGCAGATTCTTTAATACCTACTTAAACAAATTTACTAAATTATATTTCAAAATTAATTTGTATTTGAGCAAAAATTAAGTTTCAAGTCACGTCAGCAGTATACGACTCAAAACATTATCAATAAATAATTTTATTATTAGTAAAAAAACTTAATTGTTGACTGGTAAATATTCATTGATATAATATTTCTTAAACCTCTTTTTAAAAGTGTTGCTTTAATTAATCAACTCAAAAGAATTATCGACAATAATTTTTATTCGACTTCAAAATACTAGTTCAAATGATATTAGGGGATTTATAATTAATAGAAAAAAAAAATTGAGTGAATATCAGCAATAGATACATCAAAACTAATTTATCTTTAATTTAATTATGGCCGTAGATTGATTGATAATTATCACACAGACTTTATTTAAAAAATTAAATGCATCATAAAATAATCAAATTAGTCAATAAAACTATAGTAACTCATTTTTTAAAATGATAATTGTTTTGAAACTCAAAAAAATTATCGTAGTTGTTTAATTTCAGTTCTAATGACCCGAAATAAAACTAAAATGTGTCATCAAATCATAGATTTACTTGGCTCAATAAAGTTATCAACGAAACATATTTGTTTGTTTGTCAATTTATTTATTGTGTTAAACTGATTTTATTTAAAAAAAAACTTGTCACAGTAATCCATTAAAAGAAGTTGTATTTGGAGTGAGAGAGAGATCGAATAATAAAATTTATTATTATTGTGTTATCACATTTCTATCACGTTTTTATCACAAAATAAAATTTTGTTAAGCGTTGTAACACTAAAGTGATCTGACTCAAAAAAATTATCAATTATGAGTTGCTAAAATATTTGCGTTTGTTAAAAAATTATTGAAGAAAAAACAAAGTTTAATGTTTATATTACTAAGAACACGATTTCTAGAATTTTTCGGAATTGTGGGAATCTGTAGTTTCATCTAAACAATGATAATCTTTCTTGGCCAGAGTACAATTCAAATCATAGCAGAGAGTTCTGATAACAGTTTCCCACTCGAAAATGGTACAAAAAAATGATCCAAAACTGATCAAAGCAAATATGTGTAGTTCGACTCAAAAAAATTATCAGTTTGTGTCCCTTAATGATACCCTTAAACTCAATGAAATTTTAATAAATTACTAACATTTTTATCTGTCGCTTTACTTATTGTAATTTGATTGTCGATTTATCAGTGTTTAATTTCTTGGTAAAGTGAAATATATGAAAATATTCCTTTGTTTTTTGTAGGAAATTTATATCTACTGTTTCAAATAAATTTCATCTGCTACTTCACTTATCATAGTAAACTGATGACTCAAAAACAAAATTTGATTGTCGTTTTATCAGTGTTCATTTTCTTTGGAAAGTATCACCATCATATTTGCACAACGTGTTACTTTATTGGATAGATCCAAAAAAATTATCTGCAAAAAATTTTATGAGTAGATTTTTAACGTTGAAACAATAGTTTTATCAAAATGATACAATGAACCAAAAAAAATTAAAGTGTTTTTCTATAATTTTAAGCACTTTACTTGGTAGTTTACTTATCTTAGTTACATGGACTCAAAAAAATTATCTGTTAAAAATTGTAATGAGTAGTTATGTATTTTTTTATTTTTTATTTAGGAATTTAATTGTCTGTTTATCAGTGTTTAATTTCTTAGTAAAATAAGCACACTTATTTGTCTACAACAGGTTACTTTATTGTGAAGACCCAAAAAGTTATCATCAAAAAAAAGTAACTAGTAGGTTTTAACTTTAAATCAACGGTTTTAAATTCTTTAAAAATTATTATTAAAAATAAACTCTTTTTTTGGCGTAAATTCAAATTTATTAAGTTAATTTTTCTATTATTTCTAACATTTTTCATTTGTTATTTACTGTAGTAGTCTGATAACTAAAAAAACTAAATTTATTTGTTAATTTAATACACGAGCTCAAAAAAATTATCATGTTACTGAAATATTTGACATAAACTTATTGGATTTAAAAAAATATATTAATAAACTTGTAATAACTTAAATTAGATTTTTGCAAAAACTGATAAAAAAAAGTTTTTTATGGCAGTGATTTTTACCCTGTTGCATGGACTCAAAAAAATTATCTGCAAAAAATTGTAATGAGTGGTAGTAGTTGTGTATTATGTAATGAGTAAGTTTTTAACTTTACCCCGAAACAAAATTGCAATAAAAAACAAATTTGTGATAAAATAATGAAACCATTCTTTTGTTTTTGTCAGAATTTTGCAAAAAAAATTAAATTTTTTTCTCTTCTTTTAAGTATTTTTTATCAGTTAGCTTACTTATTATAGTATACTGATGACAAATTATCTGCAAAAAATGTAATAACGTCAAAACAATACTTTTATCAAACATGATTAACCAATATCCCTATAATTTCAAGCACTTTATTTGGAGGTTTACTTATCGTAGTAAGCTAATGACCCAAAAAAAACAAAATTTGATTGTCGGCTTATCAGCGTATAATTTCTTAATAAAAAGAGCACTGTCATTTGTTCACAACGGGTATTTTAATAAAGGGGCTCAAAAAATTATCATTATAAAAATTGAATTTGAAGATTAATATGTAAAGCGGTTTATCAGTGTTCAATTTAATTGTATTTTTATTAGTGTTTAATTTGTAATAAAAAGACAACATTACGGGTTATTTTAATGAATGGTCTCAAAAAAATTATCATCAATTGTAATAAAAATTGTATGTGTAAAACGGAAATTAGATTTTTGCAAATTTGACGAAAAAAAGTTTTTTCTATTGCAGTGATTTCTCCACAACAAGTTACCCTGTTGCATAGATTCAAAAAAATTATCTGCAAATAATTGTAATGAGTAGTTGTGTATTATGTAATGAGTAAGTTATTAACTTTATATTTATAATCCAAACGAAATTTCAATAAAAAATAAATAATAATGAAAACATTTCTTTGTATTTTGGAGAATTGCAGAATGTATTAAATTTGTTTTTATTGTTTCAAATATTTCTCATCTGCTACTTTACTTATCATAGTAGGCTGACGACTCAAAAAAAAACAAAATTTGATTGTCGGCTTTAATTTTTTAATAAAAAGTGCATAGTCATTTGTCCACAACGGTTTATTTTAATTAATGGGCTCAAAAAAATTATCATTATATTGAAGCATTTATTATAAAAATTGGATTTAAAAGATTGATGTGTAAAACGGAAATTAGATTTTTGTAAATTTGACGGAAAAAGGTTTTTTCTATTAGAGTGATTTCTTCACAAGTTACTCTGTTGCATCTACTCAAAAATTATCTGCAAATAATTGTAAAGAGTAGTTGTGCATTGTGTAATAAGTAAGTTTTTAACTTTATATTGGCAATCCAAACGGAATTTCAATTAAAAAACAAATATGTGATAAAATAATGAAATTATTTCTTTGTTTGTCAGGCTTTCGCAACTTATTAAAGAAAATAGTAATTTTTTTCTATTATTTCAAATATATTCATCTGGCACTTTACTTATAATAACAGGGTGATGACTAAAAAACAAAATTTGATTGTCGATTTATCAAAATTTCTTCGAAAAAGAAGCGCCGTTATTTTTGTAAAACTAGTTACTTAGTAGCTTGGACTCAAAAAATGATCTACAAAAAAAATTTAATGAGTAGATTTCTAACGTTAAAACAATAGTTTTATCAAAAATTATTCACCAAAACAAAAATAATTATTTTTAGTTTTTTTCTTATAATTATTTGGCAGTTTACCTATTTTAGTGGGCTGATGACACAAAAAAAAACAAAATTTAATTGTCGGTGTTAAATTTTTTAATAAAAAGATTACGAGTTGTTTTAATAAAAGGGCTCAAAAAAATTATCATCATATTGAAGCATCTGTTATAAAAATTGGATTTTAAAGATTAACGTGTAAAACGTAAATTAGATTTGCGTAAAAAAAATGGCGAAAATCAAATGGCGTTAGAAATGTTTTTGTATTGCAGTGATTTCTTCACAAGTTACCCTGTTACATGGACTCAAAAAATTATCCGCAAAAAATTGTAATGAGAAGTTGTGTATTATCTAACGAGTACGTTTTTAATTTTAAAACGATATTTTAAATTATTGACCAAAACAAAAATAAAGTTTGGTATACTATAATTATACTGATAACTCAAACGAAATTTCAATAAAAAAAACAAATATGTGATAAAATAATGAAATCATTTCTTTGTTTGTCAGAATTTCGCAACTTATTAAGGAAATGTAGTATTTTTTTTCTATTTTTCTACTGCTACTTTATTTAACAGGGTGATTTTCTTTGAAAAAGGAGCTTTGTCATTTTTTTACTACTTAGTTATTTAATTTCATGGATTCAAAAAAATTATCTACAAAAAAATTTAATGAGTAGGTTTTTAACATTAAAACAATAGTATTATCAAAAGTTAATCATCATAACAAACATAATTTTTTTTGTTTTTTTTCTATAATTATTGGTAGTTTACTTCTTTTAGTAAAAATTTGATTGTCAGTTTATCGGTGTTTAATTTCTTAATAAAAAAAGTACGAGTTATTTTAATGAATGGGCTTAAAAAAATTATCATCACATTGAAGCATCTGTCATAAAAATTGGATTTTAAAGATTAACGAGTAAAACGTAAATTAGATTTTGGTAAAAATAGTGAAAATAAAATGGCGTTCAGAATATTTTTGTATTTTAGTGATTTCTCCACAAATTATGGACTCAAAAAATTATCTGCAAACAAATTTAATGAGTAGATGTTTAATTAACGTTAAAATAATAGTTTTATAAAAATTTTTTTTTTAGTTTGTTTCCAATAATTATTTGGTAGTTTACTTATTTTAGTAGGCTGATGGCTCAAAAAAACAAAGTTTTATTGTCGGTTAATTGGTGTTTAATTTCTTAGTAAAAAGAGTATGAGTAATTTTAATGAATGGGCTCAAAAAAATTATCATCATCTGTCATAAAAAATGGATTTTAAAGATTACCGCAAATTAGATTTTGGTAAAAAAATTGCTAAAAACAAAATGGCGTTTAGAATATTTTCGATTAAAAGTTTTTAGGTACGATAATCGCGTGACCTTTATTTAACAATTCGTCATTACATTAATTATAGAAGAGTTATGAAACCAAATTTATTATAAATTACGTTTTCTACAACTTTTACGTAAACGGTCGAAGAAAGCGTCGAAATAACCCCGGCAATCAATTATCGATTTGCGTTCGAAGCAATTAAAACGAAATTAAATTGCGAATTCTCGCTTAGAAAACTTAAATTAATATTTAATTGAAATTTTCTTGGTCATGAACTAATAATCCAGGTACATCTCGAAAAAAAAAATATTTGGATTAAAAGGGTCGCTTTATCGGCTTTTTCGAAACGCTATGTCGACGTCATGAATATTTAAGAAGTTCGTGTAAATTACACGTTATCACATCGTGGCAGATGTTCAAGTACCCTCAGTTTGTCTTCTCGTCATGTGACCTTAATTTAAACCAATCGTGATGCCGTTTATTACATTATTGGACCACGATATCATTTTATTTATTCAACCGCGTTCGTATCAAGGGTAGTTTATTTTCTGTATCAGTACGGATCAAGACGGTGCGCGTATCAGTCGTTCGAATCTCCGCCGAAAATGATGAAATTTAAAAAGGCCGGCCTTGTGGCCGATCTTTTTCCGAACATCAAATTGATGCAAGGAGTCGGTCATTTTTTGTTTAATTATCACAGCGAGACCGGGGGCGCCGTTCACGGTTTGCGGGTGATGTATAGTTCGGTCCATTTGGTTTTGCTTTTGGCACAATATGGGTAAGACTAATGATTTTTGCACGCGTAATTTTTCAAGTTTTTTCCCAGATTCACGTTCGGAAATCTAGTGGTCGAGAGCGATGACGTGAACGATCTCGCCGCGAACACCATCACGGTGTTGTTCTTCACGCATACGATCACCAAGTTCGTGTATTTTGCGCTCCGCTCGAAGATGTTCTACCGAACGTTGGGCATCTGGAATCAGGCGAACAGTCATCCGCTCTTCGTCGAATCCAACAACAGGTACCACTCGATCTCGCTGAAAAAGATGCGTCAACTCTTCGTCGTGATTATCACCGTAACCGTTTTCAGTACGATAAGTAAGTTCGTTCGTTGGGTCCGCTCGTTCTAATCGTTTCCGAAAGGTTGGACCACGATTACATTCTTCGGCGCGAGCGAACGCATCCGACCCGATCCCGAGAACGAGAACATCACCGTAAGCATCGAGATACCGAGACTTTTGATCAAATCGTGGTATCCGTGGAACGCCATGTCCGGAATGGGTCACATAGCGTCGCTCGTTTTCCAAGTCTACTACATACTTTTTTCGATGTCGCAAGCAAACCTCGTCGATTCGATGTTCTGTTCGTGGTTAATTTTCGCTTGCGAACAACTCATGCATCTGAAGGAAATCTTAAAACCGCTGATGGTAATTTCCACGCTGCAACGTTTCGCACCAAACGTAACCATTTCTTTTTAAAAGGAACTCTCGGCCACCTTAGACACGTACGTGCCAAAAACAGCCGATCTTTTCCGCGCGCCGAGCGCCAATTCTCAAAACAACATGGTCGATGGTTAAACACGTGTTATTATTTGGGTCCAATTTTTAGGATCATCTGTTTTAGAGTACAACGAGAAAAATCATGACGATTACGATTTGAGCGGAGTTTACAGCACCGGACAAGAGTTGGGTACGCATTATCGATCGGCCGCTTTGCAGACGTTTAACGGCGTCGGCGGGGGAATAGGTCCGAATGGGTTAACAAAGAAACAAGAGATGATGGTCAGGTCGGCTATAAAATATTGGGTCGAAAGGCATAAGCATGTAGTTCGATTGGTCACGGCGATCGGTGATACCTACGGAATTGCGTTGCTCTTGCACATGCTCACCTCAACTATAATGCTAACCCTTCTGGCTTATCAGGCGACGAAGGCACGTAAAATTTTTATTTCAAGGTCATAATGTTACACCAGCACTTGCGTCATTAAAAATTTATTATAACCTTCACAAACTTAAAAAGATACAATTTTTTAATAATAGAGCATCAAACTTATCGATTTGAATCGTTTAGTGAATTAATTATCATCAACTTGAGGTGCTTAATATAAATTTTTGTTGCGTAGAAGCATTATGGATGATTTGAAATAGAAATAAGAATTTTTTTGTTGATAATTTTTTTGAGACCATTATCTTATTTTGGATAATTTAACAAATATTTAAGTTAGTATTTTGAAGAATATTGCGTTGATATAAAAATGACAAGTTTTGAACTTCATTAACATGAAGTAGCTGACATACACTTTTGTTATTTTGTTTAAAAGATAAACTTCCATTAGCTTAGGAATTAAAATGAAACAATTACTTACAACACTTTACTTCGTTAGTTAGAATTTTTGAAACAGTATTAAGTTAATCACTACTACTTTTGCAATTCATCAATTTAAATTGTTTAGTTAATTAATTACAACCAACCCAGGGTTCTCAAATCTATTATCTTATTTTGGATAATTTAATGGATACTTCAGTTAATATTCAATAGTATATTGTGTTTCGTGGTTTTGGTATTAAAATAAAACAATTACTTGAACACTTTTCTTTGTTGTATTTTTAAACAATATCGGGTTAATTACTACACCATTGCAATTTAAAGATTTGTATGGTTTAGTGGATCAAGTCAGGGTACTTAACATAACTTATTGTAGCGTAGAAACATTATGGTTGATTTGGAATAGAATTAAGAAGTTTTTTGTTGATAATTTTTTGAGCCTACTTTCTTATTTTGGATAATTTAATCGCTATTTAAATTGGTATTCAAAAGTATATTGCGTTGATATAAAAATGACAAGTTTTTGAACTTCATTAGCATTAACTAGCTGACAATAAATACTGTTTTCTTTTGTTAAACTTACTGTCTTCTTTGGCTTGGGAGTGAAAATCAAAACAATTACTTAAACATTTGACTTTGTTTTGTTTCATATTTATTTGAATTTTTAAACAATATCAGATTAATCACTAAGACTTTATAATTTATCGATTTGAATCGTTTAGTGGATTAATTATAATTAAGTCAGTGTGCTTAACATAACTATTGTTGACTAGAAATATTATGGTTCATTTGGAATAGAAATAAGAAGCTTTTTGTTGATAATTTTTTTGAGTCCATTATTTTATTTTGGATAATTTAATAGCTATTTAAGTTAGTGTTCAGAAGTATATTGTGTTGATATAACATTGGCAAGTTTTTGAACTTCACTAACAATAACGTTAATCATTTTAGTGATGCACGATAAACTGAAACATGTTACGTTTTTCATAATTATTTGATAATTTATGCAACACGAAGTGAATCACTAATGCTAATAATTTTTTTGAATCTATTTATTAACCTTTAACCAATTTTTACTACGATTAAATGCTTTTGTCATTTTCGTATCTTTTTTTGGGTCAACCTTATTCAAGTTACATGGTACTTTTTGAATATCTGAATCGTTTGGCGGTTTTTTTTTATTTAATGTCTACTGCAATAAGTAAACTAAAAAATCTAAGATGTTGATAATTGGTTTGGGTCGAACTAGAAAAGTAATGTTATAGTGTTTTTTTTTTATAATTAGATCAATTAACTGCAACAATATTATTAAACATGAAATTTTTGATTATTTTACGAGATTTTGTTAAAATCGTGTTGGGATTATCGGTGTACTGTGATGAGTAAACCAAACATTTTTTAGTTTTCTTAATCTAATTACTCATAATTTTTTATTTAATTTTGCTGATAATTTTTGAGTTTAGTGATAAATTTTTTGCTGATAATTTTTTTGAAACCAACAGGACAAATGTCGTGAAACTTATTTTTGTAGTGTGTTGCAAGTGCTGTCGCAGCATTAGTACTTTTTTCACGATTCATCAAGAATTTTTACGTGATTTTTTCCATAGATTGATGGGGTCAATCCGTATGCGTTTTCCGTAATCGGGTATTTGCTTTACGCTTTAGGTCAAGTATTCCACTTCTGCATTTTCGGAAACCGTTTGATCGAAGAGGTTTGTGCGCTCAATTTCGCTTGCGTCATTTATAACACGCACAATTTTTTTGTCGTAGAGTTCTTCGGTGATGGAAGCCGCTTACAGCTGTCATTGGTATGACGGTTCGGAAGAAGCGAAGACTTTCGTCCAAATCGTATGTCAGCAGTGTCAGAAAGCTATGTCCATATCGGGGGCCAAATTCTTCACGGTCTCGCTGGATCTGTTCGCTTCGGTGAGTAGCGCACGAAAACACGCCGCGTCTTACGCACGAATTTGCAGGTGCTGGGCGCCGTCGTAACCTACTTCATGGTGCTGATTCAGCTCAAATAAACGCCAGCGGCGCCGGCGTCACCAACCATGTTTAAGGAAGCACCTTTCTTAAGAAGCCAAAGAATAACGCATTCTAAGTGTCTTATTTGTAAATTAATTGTATAAAAATAGTTATACGAC
Organism: Abscondita cerata; assembly: GCA_030710515.1. Classification (NCBI taxonomy): domain Eukaryota; kingdom Metazoa; phylum Arthropoda; class Insecta; order Coleoptera; family Lampyridae; genus Abscondita; species Abscondita cerata. The sequence continues at coordinate 298,099 of JALBCR010001167.1, forward strand.
GCACCGGCACCTATTCGTACCTGAATGTGGATCGATCTCTCTAGTTTTAAGTCACTTATTGCATTACGTTAATAATAATAAAGGATATTTTAAGATGTTATTAAACTTTTCTTACAAGAATCTGCTGCGCCATCTACCAGCAAATTTTTCCGCCCACTTTTTCCGCGCGTCTGCTATGAATAAATTTCTAATAAAGGTAAGAGGTGGTTTATACCGGGTATTTTCCAGATTTTAAAATATTCTCAAAAATTGCTTTATGTTAAAAACTGTTAAGTTGGGAGACGCACGGCGATTGGCTGTTGAATTTTTGGCTCCGCCTTTAAGGAGAGAGCTTAAAAATTGTATTTTTTTTTAAATACTAGGCGTAATAATTGAGATTATTTCCAATAATTTATTATGTTAAATTAATTGTTTAGTTACTCATTTTTTGGCACCTAGACAGTGAAAGAAACACACAAATGCGTGTAAATCGAAACTTTGTCGTCATAAAGTTTCACAACTTTAATTACAATCAATACTTTCTGAAGTATTACACAACAAGAAAGCGAAAGATGGCGTTTGTGGCAGCTTGAGTAATGAATTTGAACGTAGTTTGTTGAAGTAGGACGAGTAGACTTGCTGTCTTATTTCTAAAACACTCACTGGTATTGACCTCTGAACTTGTAAAAGTATATATAACATGTCAACAACTTTTACAACTTTTGTTACAGTAACCATATTCTTATGGCGCTATCTAGCGACAATATTTGAAACATGATGTGATGCTGTTCTGGACTTAATCGATAGATGGCGAGTGTGAACGTATGATACGCGTAAATATAAAGTTCAATTTATGCAGGTTCTCTCCAGATCAAACCGATTAAAAAAGATGGTCTCTATTTTAAAACCGGATAATTATTACTTTTGTTTTTTAGTAAGGTTTTATATATTTTTTGATGTTGTACTCATAGATGGCAAAAAACAAAAGTTTTTTGAAATACTTATCAGTTTAACGTGAAAAAATGCGGTCTCAATTTAAAAACCGGAGGATTATTACTTTTCTTTAACAAAAAAGTATTATGTATTCTTTAATGTTGCACTCATAGATGGCGCCTAAAAATTATTTTATGAAACTAAAGTTTTTTGATATATTTATCAGTTTATCGTGAGAAAGAGCGGTTGAATTTTAAAACCGGTGGTTTTGGCGTTTGTTTTCCATAAAGGTTGAATGAGTTTTTTAAGTTGTACTCACAGATGGCGCTTTAAATTATTTTTTATGAATCAAATGTTTTTTTGAAATATTTATCAGTATATCGTGAGCAATGGCGGCCTTAATTTAAAAACCAGAGGATTTTTATATACTTTTTGGTGTTGTACTCATAGGTGGCGCTTTACATTAATTTTTATGAAACAAACGTGTATTGAATTATTTATCAGGTTATCGTGAGAAAGGGCGGTTGAATTTTAAAATCGGTGATTTTGGCGTTTGTTTTCCATAAAGGTTGTATGTATTTATTAAGTTGTATTCATAGATGGCGCTTTAAATTAATTTTTATGAAACAAAAGTTTTTTTGAAATATTTATCAGTATATCGTGAGAAATCGCGGCTTTTAATTAAAAACCGGAGGATTTTGGCTTTTGTTTTCCATAAAAGTTTTATATACTTTTTGGTGTTGTACTTATAGGTGGCGCTTTACCTTAACTTTGATAAAACAAAAGTTTTTTTAATTATTTATCAGGTTATCGTGAGAAAGGGCGGTTGAATTTTAAAATCGGTGATTTTAGCGTTTCTTTTCCATAAAGGTTGTTGTATTTATTAAGTTGTATTCATAGATGGCGCTTTAAATTAATTTTTATGAAACAAAAGTTTTTTGAAATATTTATCAGTTTAAGTGAAAAAGGGCGATCTCAATTTAAAAATCGGAAGATTATGGCTTTTGTTTTCCATAAAAGCTTTATATACTTTTTGGCGTTGTACTCATAGAGGGCGCTTTAAATTAATTTTTATGAAACAAATGTTTTTTTGAAATATTTATCAGTATATCGTGAGCAATAGCGGCGTTATTTTAAAACCGGAGGATTTTGGCTTTTGTTTTCCATAAAAGTTTTATATACTTTTTGGTGTTGTACTCATAGGTGGCGCTTTACATTAATTTTAATGAAACAAATGTGTATTGAATTATTTATCAGGTTATCGTGAGAAAGAGCGGTTGAATTTTAGAACCGGTGATTTTGGCGTTTGTTTTCCATAAAGGTTGTATGTATTTTTTTAAGTTGTACTCATAGATGGCGCTTTAAATTAATTTTTAGGAATCAAAAGTTATTTGAAATATTTATCAGTTTATCGTGAGAAATAGCGGCCTTAATTTAAATAACCAGAAGATTTTGGCTTTTGTTTTCCATAAAAGCTTTATATACTTTTTGGTGTTGTACTTATAGGTGGCGTTTTACCTTAAATTTTATAAAACACAAGTTTTTTGAGATATTTATCAGGTTATCGTGAGAAAAAGCGGTTAAATTTTAAAACCGGTGGTTTTGGTGTTTGTTTTCCATAAAGGTCGTATGTATTTTTTTATGTTGTACTCATAGTTGGCGCTTTAAATTAATTTTTATGAAACAAATGTTTTTTTGAAATATTTATCAGTATATCGTAAGCAATAGCGGCGTTATTTTAAAACCGGTGGATTTTGGTTTTGTTTTCCATAAATGTTTTATATACTTTTGGTGTTGTACTCATAGGTGGCGCTTTACATTAATTTTTATGAAACAAAAGTGTATTGAATTATTTATCAGGTTATGGTGAGAAACGGCGGTTGAATTTTAAAATCGGTGATTTTGGCGTTTGTTTTCCATAAAGGTTGATGTATTTTTAAGTTGTATTCATAGATGGCGCTTTAAATTAATTTTTATGAATCAAAAGTTATTTGAAATATTTATCAGTTTATCGTGAGAAATAGCGGCCTTAATTTAAATAACCAGAAGATTTTGGCTTTTGTTTTCCATAAAAGCTTTATATACATTTTGGTGTTGTACTTATAGGTGGCGTTTTACCTTGCTTTTTATAAAACACAAGTTTCTTGAGATATTTATCCGGTTATCGTGAGAAAGAGCGGTTGAATTTTAAAACCGGTGATTTTAGCGTTTGTTTTCCATAAAGGTTGTATGTATTTTTTTAAGTTGTACTCATAGATGGCGCTTTAAATTAATTTTTATGAATCAAAAGTTTTTTTGAAATATTTATCAGTATATCGTGAGCAATGGCGGCCTTAATTTAAAAACCGGAGGATTTTGGCTTTTGTTTTCCATAAAAGTTTTATATACTTTTTGGTGTTGTACTCATAGGCGGCGCTTTACATTAATTTTTATGAAACAAATGTGTATTGAATTATTTATCAGGTTATCGTGAGAAAGGGCGGTTGAATTTTAAAATCGGTGATTTTAGCGTTTGTTTTCCATAAAGGTTGTACCTATGTATTTATTAAGTTGTATTCATAGATGGCGCTTTAAATTAATTTTTATGAAACAAAAGTTTTTTGAAATATTTATCAGTTTAACCTGAAAAAGGGCGATCTCAATTTAAAACAGGAGTATTATGGTTTTTGTTTTTCTTAATAGTTTTATAAATTTTTGGTGTTGTACTCATAGAGGGCGCTTTAAATTAATTTTTATGAAACAAAAGTTTTTTGAATTATTTATCAGGTTATCGTGAGAAAAGGCGGTTCAATTTTAAAATCGGTGATTTTGGCATTTGTTTTCCATAAAGGTTGTACCTATGTATTTTTTAAGTTGTATTCATAGATGGCGCTTTAAATTAATTTTTACACAAGTTTTTTTGAAATGTTTATCAGTATATCGTGAGAAATAACGGTCTTAATTTAAAAACCAGAGGATTTTGGCTTTTGTTTTTCATAAAAGCTTTATATACTTTTTGGTATTGTACTTATAGGTGGCGTTTAACCTTAATTTTTATAAAACAAATGTGTATTGAATTATTTATCAGGTTATCGTGAGAAAGGGCTGTTGAATTTTAAAATCGGTGATTTTGGCGTTTGTTTTCCATAAAGGTTGTATGTATTTTTGAAGTTGTATTTATAGGTGGCGCTTTAAATTAATTTTTATGAAACAAAAGATTTTTGAAATATTTATCAGTTTATCGTGAGAAATAGTGGTCTTAATTTAAAAACCAGAGGATTTTGGTTTATTGTTTTTCATAAAAGCTTTATATACTTTTTGGTGTTGTACTTATAGGTGGCGTTTTACCTAATTTTTATGAACCTAAAGGTTTCTGAATTATTTATCAGGTTATCGTGAGAAAGGGCGGTTCAATTTTAAAATCGGTGATTTTGGCGTTTGTTTTCCATAAAGGTTGAATGAGTTTTTAAGTTGTACTCACAGATGGCGCTTTAAATTAATTTTTATGAAACAAAAATGTTTTGAAATATTTATCAGTTTAACGTGAAAAGGGCGATCTCAATTTAAAACCGGAAGATTGTGGTTTTGTTTTTCTTAATAGTTTTATAAATTTTTTGGTGTTGTACTCATAGAGGGCGCTTTAAATTAATTTTTATGAAACAGAAGTTTTTTGAATTATTTATCAGGTTATCATGAGAAAGGGCGGTTGAATTTTAAAACCGTTTGATTTTGGCGTTTGTTTTCCATAAAGGTTGTATGTATTTTTGAAGTTGTATTCATAGATGGCGCTTTAAATTAATTTTTATGAAACAAAAGTTTTTTGAATTATTTATCAGGTTATCGTGAGAAAGGGCGGTTGAATTTTAAAATAGGTGATTTTGGCGTTTGTTTTCCATAAAGGTTGTATGTATTTTGAAGTTGTATTCATAGATGGCGCTTTAAATTAATTTTATGAAACTAAAGTTTTTGAATTATTTATCAGGTTATCGTGAGAAAAGGCGGTTCAATTTTAAAATCGGTGATTTTGGCATTTGTTTTCCATAAAGGTTGTACCTATGTATTTTTAAGTTGTATTCATAGATGGCGCTTTAAATTAATTTTTACACAAGTTTTTTGAAATGTTTATCAGTATATCGTGAGAAATAACGGTCTTAATTTAAAACCAGAGGATTTTGGCTTTTGTTTTCATAAAAGCTTTATATACTTTTGGTATTGTACTTATAGGTGGCGTTTAACCTCACTTTTTATAAAACAAATGTGTATTGAATTATTTATCAGGTTATCGTGAGAAAGGGCTGTTGAATTTTAAAATCGGTGATTTTGGCGTTTGTTTTCCATAAAGGTTGTATGTATTTTTGAAGTTGTATTTATAGGTGGCGCTTTAAATTAATTTTTATGAAACAAAAGATTTTTGAAATATTTATCAGTTTATCGTGAGAAATAGTGGTCTTAATTTAAAAACCAGAGGATTTTGGTTTATTGTTTTTCATAAAAGCTTTATATACTTTTTGGTGTTGTACTTATAGGTGGCGTTTTACCTAATTTTTATGAACCTAAAGGTTTCTGAATTATTTATCAGGTTATCGTGAGAAAGGGCGGTTCAATTTTAAAATCGGTGATTTTGGCGTTTGTTTTCCATAAAGGTTGAATGAGTTTTTTAAGTTGTACTCACAGATGGCGCTTTAAATTAATTTTTATGAAACAAAAATGTTTTGAAATATTTATCAGTTTAACGTGAAAAAGGGCGATCTCAATTTAAAAACCGGAAGATTGTGGTTTTTGTTTTTCTTAATAGTTTTATAAATTTTTTGGTGTTGTACTCATAGAGGGCGCTTTAAATTAATTTTTATGAAACAAAAGTTTTTTGAATTATTTATCAGGTTATCGTGAGAACGGGCGGTTGACTTTGAAAATCGGTGATTTTGGCTTTTGTTTTCCATAAAGGTTGTATGTATTTTTTAAGTTGTATTCATAGATGGCGCTTTAAATTAATTTTTATGAAACAACAGTTTTTTGAAATATTTATCAGTTTATCGTGAGAAATAGTGGTCTTAATTTAAAACCAGAGGATTTTGGTTTATTGTTTTTCATAAAAGCTTTATATACTTTTGGTGTTGTACTTATAGGTGGCGTTTTACCTAATTTTTATGAACCTAAAGGTTTCTGAATTATTTATCAGGTTATCGTGAGAAAGGGCGGTTCAATTTAAAATCGGTGATTTTGGCGTTTGTTTTCCATAAAGGTTGAATGAGTTTTTAAGTTGTACTCACAGATGGCGCTTTAAATTAATTTTTATGAAACAAAAATGTTTTGAAATATTTATCAGTTTAACGTGAAAAAGGGCGATCTCAATTTAAAAACCGGAAGATTGTGGTTTTTGTTTTTCTTAATAGTTTTATAAATTTTTGGTGTTGTACTCATAGAGGGCGCTTTTAAATTAATTTTTATGAAACAGAAGTTTTTGAATTATTTATCAGGTTATCATGAGAAAGGGCGGTTGAATTTTAAAACCGTTTGATTTTGGCGTTTGTTTTCCATAAAGGTTGTATGTATTTTTGAAGTTGTATTCATAGATGGCGCTTTAAATTAATTTTATGAAACAAAAGTTTTTGAATTATTTATCAGGTTATCGTGAGAAAGGGCGGTTGAATTTAAAATAGGTGATTTTGGCGTTTGTTTTCCATAAAGGTTGTATGTATTTTGAAGTTGTATTCATAGATGGCGCTTTAAATTAATTTTTATGAAACTAAAGTTTTTTGAATTATTTATCAGGTTATCGTGAGAAAGGGCGGTTGAATTTTAAAATCGGTGATTTTGGCGTTTGTTTTCCATAAAGGTTGTATGTATTTTTTTTAAGTTGTACTCATAGATGGCGCTTTAAATTAAATTTTATGAATCAAAAGTTTTTTTTTTATATTTATCAGTATATCGTGAGCAATGGCGGCCTTAAATTAAAAACCGGAGGATTTTGGCTTTTGTTTTCCATAAAAGTTTTATATACTTTTTGGTGTTGTACTCATAGGTGGCGCTTTACATTAATTTTTATGAAACAAAAGTTTTTTGAATTATTTATCAGGTTATCGTAAAAAAGGGCGGTTGAATTTTAAAACTGTTTGATTTTGGCGTTTGTTTTCCATAAAGGTTGTATGTATTTTTGAAGTTGTATTCATAGATGGCGCTTTAAATTAATTTTTATGAAACTAAAGTTTTTTGAATTATTTATCAGGTTATCGTGAGAAAGGGCGGTTGAATTTTAAAATCGGTGATTTTGGCGTTTGTTTTCCATAAAAGTTGTATGTATTTTTTTTAAGTTGTACTCATAGATGGCGCTTTAAATTAAATTTTATGAATCAAAAAGTTTTTTTTTTATATTTATCAGTATATCGTGAGCAATGGCGGCCTTAAATTAAAAACCGGAGGATTTTGGCTTTTGTTTTCCATAAAAGTTTTATATACTTTTTGGTGTTGTACTCATAGGTGGCGCTTTACATTAATTTTTATGAAACAAAAGTTTTTTGAATTATTTATCAGGTTATCGTGAGAAAGGTCGGTTGAATTTTAAAATCGGTGAGTTTGGCGTTTGTTTTCCATAAAGGTTGTATGTATTTTTAAGTTATACTCATAGATGGCGGTTTAAATTAATTTTATGAAACAAAGTTCTTTGTAATATTTATCAGTTTAACGTGAAAAAGGGCAATCTCAATTTAAAAACCGGAGGATTATGATTTTTGTTTTTCTTAATAGTTTTATAAATTTTTTGGTGTTGTATTCATAGAGGGCGCTTTAAATTAATTTTTATGAAACAAAAGTTTTTTGAATTATTTATCAGGTTATCGTGAGAAAGGGCGGTTGAATTTTAAAATCGGTGATTTTGGCGTTTGTTTTCCATAAAGTTGTATGTATTTTTTTAAGTTGTACTCATAGATGGCGCTTTAAATTAATTTTTATGAATCAAAAAGTTTTTTTTTTATATTTATTAGTATATCGTGAGCAATGACGGCCTTAAATTAAAAACCGGAGGATTTTGGCTTTTGTTTTCCATAAAAGTTTTATATACTTTTTGGTGTTGTACTCATAGGTGGCGCTTTACATTAATTTTTATGAAACAAAAGTTTTTTGAATTATTTATCAGGTTATCGTGAGAAAGGGCGGTTGAATTTTAAAATAGGTGATTTTGGGGTTTGTTTTCCATAAAGGTTGTATGTATTTTTTAAGTTGTATTCATAGATGACGCTTTAAATTAATTCTTATGAAACAAAACTTTTTTAAAATATTTATCAGTTTATCGTGAGAAATAGCGGTCTTTATTTAAAAACCAGAGGATTTTGGCTTTTGTTTTCCATAAAAGCTTTATATACTTTTTGGTGTTGTACTTATAGGTGGCGCTTTACCTTAATTTTTATAATACAAAAATTTTTTGAATTATTTATCAGGTTATCGTGAGAAACGGCGGTTGAATTTTAAAATCGGTGATTTTGACGTTTGTTTTCTATAAAGGTTGTTTGTATTTTTTAAGTTGTATTCATAGATGGCGCTTTAAATTAATTTTTATGAAACAAAGGTTTTTTGAAATATTATCAGTTTATCGTGAGAAATAGCGGTCTTAATTTAAAAACCAGAGGATTTTGGCTTTTGTTTTCCATAAAAGCTTTATATACTTTTTGGTGTTGTACTTCTAGGTGGCGTTTTACCTTAATTTTTATAAAACAAAAGTTTTTTGAATTGTTTATCAGGTTATCGTGAGAAAGGGCGGTTGAATTTTAAAACCGGTTAATTTTGGCGTTTGTTTTCCATAAAGTATTTTATGAAGTTGTACTCATAGATGGCGCTTTAAATTAATGTTTATGGAACAACAATATTTATCAGTTGATAGTGAGAAATGGCGGTCTTAATTTAAAAACCGGAGGATTATTGCTTTTGTCTTTCATAAAAGTTTTATATACTTTTTGATGTTGTACTCATAGATGGCGCTTAAAATTTATTTGAATAAAACAAACGTTTTTTGACGTTCTTGTTTTTTTTTATGTTGTACTCATACTTAACACATTAAAGTTGTTTTAAAAGTCACAGTTAGATAGCAACTCGTTTAATTTTTATATTTTTAAATTTTTGTTCAACAATTTTTGAAGGCTTTGGGTTTATATCATTTTATGTTAGAAAATTTCGGGTAGTTGGCAGCACTTACTATTAATGTTTGTTTGTATTCTGAGTTTTTTGTAAAATTGAATTAATTGAAGGAAGATAAAGTAATAACCTCAAAAAAATTGACAGGTTCTGATCAAAGCTTTACGATTTAACTTTTGTGTTTCAATTATTACTGAACAAATGTTAAAGTAATGAATCACAAATCTATTTGTTTACGTCAAAATGTACTGCGATTATGTTCCTGCAAAATTCCCAAAGGCCGCCATGATGTACGATCAAAGTTATATCTAATCTAATAATCAAAGTGCCCTTTGTTCACTTTTTTTATTTTCTGAATGCGTTCGCTCTCTTGAATTTTTTTTTTGCACTTTTCAATCATCTCTTTCAAAGCCATCACGATAACACAATCAGTAATATCGATCTCATCTTAACAATTCATCAACTAACGTGTGTAACTCTATATACAACTACAAGCTTTAATTAACATACTTGCTGCTAAGTTTCTAATTATTGTTGTTATTAATTAGTTACTGTCGAAAATTTAAGAAGCTCCCCACAACGCAACGCATCGAAGGAGGCTATGAAACAAAACACGTAGCGTGTCAGTAACTTAATATAATCAACACATCTGCGAGGATTATCTTTTTCCGAGTGGAAAAAAGTTTTGTTTTAATTAAATGCGTGTCTAGATCAATAAAATTTAGGTCGTAAAATGTATTAAATACCACCTAAGCGGATTATAACAACGTGACAGTTTTGACAACTGCTTGCGCACAAAATACTCAAAATTCCTCCCTCGACAATTAAATTTGAATAAACTGTCAATTCTGGAAGGATTATGCGGGTCACGTCGACCTAATCCATAAAGGGCTTCGTGTAATAATAGTGTAGGATGAATGTCTTAAACCCCGGTCGGAATACATGGTTTGCAATACAATCAAGTAGGCTATGTTGCGAAAATAAAAGAATTTTTATATCCTACTTGGTATACCGACCGTAATCGATCACGCGAAAAAAATGCGGGTTTATTGCGCACATCCCATCGATCGGCCATCTAGCGGCGAGATACGTAAAAACACCAGTGTTTGTTAAATAGTTACTTTTTAGTATTTTTATTTAATTTACTAGTAACACAAATTATGAACCAATCAAAATCAAGCGGTTGTGACTCACAATAATATTAATAAAATTTTTCTAAAAAACATTACAATAACAACGCTCAGGAATAGCTCAATTTTTTTCTGTAATTACTAGCGGCAATAAAACGACAATCAAGTGCGCGAAAATCTGGGCAATAAAACGAAGCCGTACGACAAAGTGCTCGTTCCCGAACAAACCCACTTCAACGTAAGTATAAGACCTAACCTAAAAATTGTAATTGCTTCGTTAATATTAATTGCTATTTTACACCTGTACGCTTGCCGTTTTAGATTTGACGAATTAATTTTACCGTTTCGAAATTCGCGCCGACATTGTTTTGTTATAGTTACGATTATTTGGCCACGCCCAATATTTTGTAGCTAACGCGTTTTCGGATAGTAAAGTTCATGATATTTTATTACGTTTCGAGCTCGAGTTTATGAATTCGCTTTGAGATGGCGCTCGAGATTTTCTTTTGTTTTTAATTTTTAAGCCACGCCCTCTTTTTAATAATGTTTCGACTAACTCGTAAAATTTTTATGTATTCAACTTCTGAATGAAATAGCAAATCTATTTCTGATACATTTTATCTAAATTGGTGGCAAACACACAGTTAAATGACACATCAAACTGAAATATGTGTAATTGTTGATCAAATTTGAAACAATTTACCAAACGCGAATCTCTCCGAGGTTAACCGAATCTGTTTTATTCAAAAGTGAGGTTAGGTGGCAGCACCTTTATTTTAATTGGCTTCTTGTGAATAAAAGATAATTGGAATGTTTCCCAACAGAATCGTAGACGATTTTGAACTTGGTTGCGACACTCGCTTATAAAGTTGTGTGCAGCAACATGGCGGTTGTAACCCGGTTACCCATAAATAAAATTCCAAACAAAAGATAACAATGATTTTCATTGAAATGTTCGCCATGTGAATTCAAACGTGGACAAATTTGTCCTTTTTAATTTTTCGCGACACTTGCTTATAAGTTTGTACGCAGCAACATGGCGGTCATAACCCGGTTACCCATAAATAAAATTGTGAACAAAAGATAAGAATGTTTTCTATTGAAAAATTTGCCAAATTAACTCAAACGTGGACGGATTCGTCCTTGTCAATTTGACTGCGACACTCGCTTATAAGTTTAACATGGCGGTCATAACCCGGTTACCCATAAATAGACTTGTGATCAAATGATAAGAATGATTTCCATTGAAATGTTCGCCAAGTGAACTCAAACGTGGACGGATTTATCCTTTTTAATTTTCTGAGACACTCGCTTATAAGTTTGTGTGCAGTAACATGGCGGTCATAACCCGGTTACTCATAAATAAAATTGTGAACAACTGATAGGAATGTTTTGTATTTAAATATTCGCCAAGTTAACTCAAACGTGGACGGATTCGTTCTTGTTAACTTGACTACGACACTCGCTTATAAGTTAGTGTGCAGCAACATGGCGGTCATAACCCGGTTACTCATAAATAAAATTGTGAACAAAAGATAAGAATGATTTCCACTGAAATATTCGCCATGTGAATTCAAACGTGGACAAATTTGTCCTTTTTAATTTTTCGCGACACTTGCTTATAAGTTTGTGCGCAGCAACATGGCGGTCATAACCCGGTTACCCACAAATAAAATTGTGAACAAATGATGGGAATGTTTTGTATTGAAATATTCACCAAGTTAACTCAAACGTGGACGGATTCGTTCTTGTCAATTTGACTGCGACACTCGCTTATAAGATTAACATGGCGGTCATAACCCGGTTACCCATAAATGGACTTGTGATCAAAAGATAAGAATGATTTCCATTGAAATGTTCGCCAAGTTAACTCAAACGTGGACGAATCTTATTGAATTTTCTGAGACACTCGCTTATAAGTTTGTGTGTAGCAACATGCAACATGGCGGTCATAACCCGGTTACTCATAAATAAAATTATGAACAACTGATAGGAATGTTTTGTATTGAAATATTCGCCAAGTTAACTCAAACGTGGACGGATTCGTCCTTGTCAATTTGACTACGACACTCGCTTATAAGTTTAACATCGCGGTCATAACCCTGTTACCCATAAATAGGCTTGTGAACAAAAAATAACAATGGTTTCTGTTGAAATGTTCGCCAACTGAACTCAAATGTGGACATCTATACGCTGGCGGACGCCGTGTTTGAGCTGCGAATTGCTGCACCACGAACACGACGAACGGAAAGCAACGTCCATTTCTGATACTTTTTATACGACAGAAAAATACTATGACATCGAGATTTCATTACGTTTCGAAATCAAGTGTAATAAAATTTTTAATAAAAAGAGAATTTCTTTCTTCATAAAATTGTAATTTGTTTAAGCCACGCCTCCTTTTTTAATAATTTAGCGTTCGTCGCGGCCAACTCATAAAATTTTTACGTCGAACGTTTTCTTCCTCCTCGTCCCGCATAAACATTTGACGACCGCCTAAGTAAAACTTTAACAAGGTATACGACACGATCAATTTCGTCAGGTACTTTTTTATTATTTAAGCGTCGTCGAAGGACCAATAACGCACATCCGCCACGGAAAATAAACACAAAACCCTCTCAGTTTTATTAGAACATATTGTTGTTTATAACTCGTTTCTATTACCTCGTTGCGAATACAATTTGGTTGCGGCAAATTGTTGGGCGCCAAACGCACTCGCGCTTTAATGGAATCGATTACTTTCATCTTTATCGACGCGTTTAATTTTATTTTTATCGGGGCTGGTTGTTCCCACTTAAAATTTTACGGTCCGAAATGAAAACTACATAATAAAAGTGGATCTCGTACAACACATGCGCCCATAAATCTTGTGTCTGTCTTACATGAGGTATAGGTTGTGCACCATGTATTAACGCAGTCGACGCCTACTAAGACTCGTAAATAAAAAAAAACTGATCTTGCGGAAGATGCGAGAGTTTTTATTACAAAAGAACCGTTTTCAGTGGAGGACGCGGAGAGATTTATGAGTTAGTTTGCCACTGATAAATTGGCAATTATTCGCTCGAACGGTTATTACGCGTCCCAATTTATGACTTTTTATTTACTGTCGCCAATTACGCTTCGTCAACGGGTTCTGGACACAATGCAACGCAGTACGTGACTTTTAACGAAAGAAAAAAGACGAGGTGGCGGATACTTATCGAAAAAAAAATTGACCCGAGTGCTCGACGACGCGCGAATTAACGCAAGATTGTCATCAAAGAGGAAATCGCTCTTTTGTTTAAACGCCTTTTCGCTCCTTGTTTCTTACGACCGCGAAAGTTTTAATGACATTAAATTGCTCAGCGAAACAATTTGATCGGGGAAAAAACGGAGCCGCCTCTGATTCTTATCATCTGCTACTTTTTGAAGTGCGCGTTTTGCGTCGCAATTTCGCCCTAGGGAAAATTATATAGTCGACTCTAACAAATTAGGAGGCTTTTATCGTTTTACAAATTAATTTTGTCGCCATCTAATAAAGTCACGTTGATTGTGCAATATACACAATTTGTAATTGCCGACGGCCTACTTTGTTCGCAAATTGGTTTCACATAAAGTTCAATCGTAGTTTGCTATGGTAACGTTCGCTTAAAATTAAATTTACTATAGAAACGATCACTTAGATACTGGAAAAATACTGTTGGTTTTGGAAACCTAGATTTCGGTACAAATTCGCTAGTTTTGTAAAACGTTACTAATTTAACATTTAACCTCAAAATGTCGCGATACATTCAATTTCTATGCACCGACTAGTGCTATACATTCAAGTATCTGTAAATCTCGGTCAAGTGGTTGCGAATTTTCCTGTGTCATAAGTATAAAGACATTAAAAGTTTTAGTATGGCGTCATCGAGATTAATTGTGGTACAGGTAATCATTTTTGAGAGCAGTCGTGGTAGGCAACGTTTTTTTCATAAGGTCAATACCATTTTACCCCACTGTAGTCAAAAAAATCATAACCTCAAAGCGTGTGGAATTGGTGAACGCGATTAGATTTCAAAAACGCGCACTGAAGGACAAAATATTGAGTAATTGACAATTGTCCCGTAGACGATCATTTAGTCACAGAACCAAAAATTTATTTGGCTTTTTGTTTCGCCGCTCTGACAAAACGAACTATGATGTTAAAACAATATAAAATATTTTTGCAGTAAATTAACCGCGCTACACAACCGGTTGTTTAGACACCGTCGCAACTGCCTACTCGATTTAAATTCAAAAATGTTGTAATTCAACCAACCCGTTGACTTAACGGCAATATATTTAACAATTGAAAATTGGCCCGTTGACGGTCATTTAGTCACCGAAAAATTTTTTTTAATGTTTTTGCATTTTTGTTTCGCCGTTCTGACAAAAAAAATTGTTAATTTTTATAAAAATTATTTTTGCAGTAATTCACTCTGTTACACAATCGGCTGTTTAGACACCGTCGCAACCAGAGAAATGTTAACCCTACCCATACGGGGTAACATTTCTATGGTCGCAACTGCCTACTGATTTAAATACAAAAATGTTGTAGTAATTCAACCGAAAGATTGTATAACCGGTCACATATAGTTAACAATTGAAGACTAGGCGGTTGACGGTCATTTAATCACAGGAACAAAAATTGAATATTTGAATTTTTGTTCTTCCGTTCTGACTAAAACATTGTTAATTTTTCAGAACAATTATTTTTCCAGTAAATAAATCCCGCTACACAATCGGTTGTTTAGACACCGTCGCAACTGCCTACTTGATTTGAATCCAAAATGTAGTAATTTAACCAAATGATTTAAAAACCCGTTCACTTAACATGTACATAATTAACAATTGCATGTCGGGTCGTTGACGGTCATTTAGTCACAATAACAAACATTGAAAACATTTTTAACGGTTTTACATTTTTGTTTCGGCGCTCCGACAAAGAAATTGTGAATTTTTTACAAAATTATTTTTGCAATAAATGAACCCTAGTACACAATCGGTTAGTTAGACACCGTCGCAACTGCTTATTTGATTTAAATACAAAATTGTAGTAATTCAACGAATTAATTGTATAACCAGCTCATTTAACGGGAATAAGTATATTTAACCATTAAAAATTTTGTCCGCTACATAATCTAACCGATTGATCCGTTGACGATCATTTAGTCACAGAAACAATAATTGAAAAAAAATTAATCGGTTATTTAGACAGTGTCGCAACTGCCTATTTGATTTAAATACAAAATGTTTTAATTAATTGAGAATATTGTATAATCCGTTCACTTACAATTAAAAATTGGCCCATTGGCGGCCATTTAGTCACAGAAACGAAAATTGAAAAAAAGTTATTTTTTTTTGGATTTTTGTTTTGCTTTTCTGACAAAACAATTGTTAATTTTTCATACAAATTATTTTTGCAGTAAATCAACCTCCCCACACAATCGGTTGTTTAGACACCGTCGCAACTGCTTACTCGATTTAAATACAAAATTCTAGTAATTTAATCTAATATTGTATAACCAGTTAGTAACGGGAATATATTTACCAATTTCACCCGTTGACGGTCATTTAGTCACAGAAACAAAATTTTGTTTCTCCTTAATGACAGATAATCTTGTCAACCAGTTTTTTCACTAGAAAATTGCTGTCACATTAAACTCGTTTTTATAAAAATCAATATTATCTCTGAATCGCCTACTTAAATGTGATAGCAAATTTGCATTTTTTATTGTTTCATCGCTCTGACGCATCTATTGCATCAAAAACATTGTTGTTAATTTTTGATAACAATTACTGTTGCAGTATAACTAGCCCTACACAATCGATTATAAAAATAATTGAAAATTTTTCCGTTCACGATCATTTAGCCACAGAAACAAAAATTCATTCAAAAACCTTATTATTATTTAGACACTGTCGCAACTGCGTACTTGATTTAAATTCAAAAATGTAGTTATTCAACTAAATGATTGTCATATAAAGACACTAAAAGTTTTAGCATGACGTCATCGGGATTAATTGTGGTGCAGGTAATCATTTTTGACAGCAGTCGTGCAAAGTTAAGCAATACAATTTTGTCGCACTGTAGAAAAATGATATTAGAAACATAACCTCAAAGTGCTTATAGTGCCTAGACGCTGTTTACAAACCGTTGTTCCGTTGACGATTATTTAGTCACAGAATCAAACATTTTTTCGTCCTTTGTTTCGTTTGTCAAGAAAGTTTTGAGCACAGATTTTGGCATCAAAACTGTGACGTCAAAATCGTTGCTAATTACGTTTACTAAAATACAAAATAATAAATAATGGAAAATGTTCCTGTTGACGATAATTTAGTCACAGAACTAAAAATTTTTTTTGAATTTGACTATTATGTTAAAACCTTGTTAACATCAACCTCACTACACAATCGGATGTTTAGACACTATCTCAACTGCCTACTTGATTAATTCAAAAATATGTAATTCAATCAAAGGCACATCTATAACAATTGAAAAATGGCCCGTTGACGGTCATTTAGTCACAGAAACAAAAATTGAAACATTTTTTTCATTTTTGCTTCGCAGCTCTGACAAAGAAATTTTTCAATAAAAATTATTTTTGCAGTTATTAACTAGTACGGTAGTGAACAAAATGAACCTGGTTACACCATCGGTTCAGCCAGATTATATTACCAGTACACTTAACGGGAATATATTTAACAATTGAAAATTGACCCGTTGACGGTCATTTAGTCACACAAAAAAATTTTGTTTTGATTTTTATCTCTCCTCTCTGACAAAGAAATTGTTAATTTCTCATAAAAATTTGTAATTTAACCAAATTTTAACAATTTTTTTCACAAAAAAAATTCTGTCACATCAAACTCGTTTTTACAAAAAAACTATATTATCCTGGAATCGGTCATTTAGACACCGTATCTGGCAACTAGATTTAAATAAAACTAAATGATTGTAAACACCGCCTACTTAACCGTGGATATATAATGATTAAATGTTCCGTTGACGATTATTCACCGAAACATTTTTTCGTGCTTCTTACATTGGCATCAATACTATGATATTGTCTTTTTGACGGTTATTTGAACACAGAAAGCAACTTTGCATTTTTTATTGTTTCGCTGTGCTGACAAAAGAAACTATTGCGTCTTTTTGTCATTCAAAAAAATTATATTTGCAGTAAATCAGTTCCACTAGACAGTCGGTTATTTAGACACCGTCGCAACAGCCTACTTGTTTTAAATTTAAAAAATGATTGTATAACTCGTTCCCTTAGCGGCAGTATACTTAACATTTAAAAATTTTCCCGTGGACGGTCATTTAGTCACAGATACAAAAGACAATTGTCCCGTTAACGATCGAGACAAAAATTTGTTGTAACAGATTTGTTACATTAAACAAGTTTTTATCAAAAAATCAGCTTATCCGGAATCCGTTATTTAGACAACGTATGTGACAACTAGATTTAAATAAAAATTTAAATTAAAACATGGCATCAAAACTCCGACGTAAAAATCGTTACTGATTTATTTTACTACGGTATCGGTTACTTAGACACCGTCCGCAAACGACGATCACAAAAATGGTACCTTTCTCTGATTCAAAAACCTTATTAATTATATTTGTAGTAATTCAGGCGGTTGTTTAGACACCGTCGCAACTGCTACTTGATTTAAATTTAAAAAATGTAGTGATTCAACTGCCCTTAGCGGCAATATATTTAACATTTGAAAATTTTTCCGTTGACGGTCATTTAGTCACAGGAACAAAAGTCTATTTCTTGTTGACGATCGAAGCAAACATAATCGTTTCATTAAACAAGTTTCAGCTGATCCGGTATCGGTTATTTAAACACCTTATTTGACAACTAGATTTAAATAAAATTAAATTACGTTTGCCTGTCTGTTTACCTCAAAACTGTGACGTTACTTAGACACCGACCGCGAAGGCCAACTTCACTTAAACATAAAAATCCCGTAGACGATCATTTAGCCATAGACACAATTTTTTTTCGTAAAAATTAATTTTATTGGGGACACTAGTCGCGGTAACAAAAAACTTTGTCAAGATGTTTTTCTACGAAGAATTTTTTTGCATGTGTAACAAAACTTTATCAATTTTTCATAAAAAACTCATTTTCCAATAAATTCAGCTGTGCCGCTGAATAGGTTATTTAATAACGCTCGCAACTGCCAACTTGATTCCAATAAAAATTGTTGCCATATTGCATATAACCGCCTACTTAGCATTATTTTAAATTTTGCACAAAAAATTTGATTTCTCTATTCGAATAATTATAATACCGTTGGCGGTAACCTAGTCACCTCAATTTTTGTGTAACACATACGAAAAAAAATAAAAGAAACAAAACCGCAAAATTCACTTAGCCACCGTTCGTTTTTTTTTCTTCCGTGTCTACCGTAGAGTCAGACGGTGTTTTTGTGGTCCATGTATTTTATTATTTTTGTTGCCACAGTTACGGTTATATGATTAACTATTGATCTTTTCGTAAGGATGGTTCTTGTATTTTCATAATTAAACGCGTATGCAAATGCGCGGTGTAATTAAAATTTAAATTCATAATTCCCGAAAAAAGACGTTCGCGGTTTTTAAAAATGTTTCGAACAACGACGTCGTAAAACCGCAAATTTAAATCAGTTCGAATTATATTCCCCCATTTCGAAATTATTTTGCGCCCTTTTCTGCACACAGAACGCAACAACAACCGGATCCAAGTCGCCTGCGAATGCTGGTATCATCAGTACAGTTTAAACCGCGTCGCGTAGCGTACGGCAGCGTCTCACGTCTCTACACGTATACAGGGTAATTACGAAAAAAAAAGTGTGTCGTGAAATACATAATTCGAAGGAACGAGCGAAATGAAAAAGTTTTAGACGACAAAGTGGCCACTCTGAATAATTCGGCGATCACGCCAAATTCCAAACGAAATTTGGGTGAGAATTTATCGATAAAACTTTCGTTTTCAATTAAGAAAGTTTAAATTTATTGTGTTCGTGCACGAAACTTCAACCCTCACCCTCTCCCGCGACACAATTACTTGTTGCACTCGAATTCCGACATCGCACTGCTTGGATTCGTATCTTAAAAGCATCTCTTTGATGCGTCTTTTTTCATTATCGATTCGTCCGCAAAAAATATTTAAAAAAAACTCAGCTTAGTAGGCAAACAAAACACAATCGATAGAGGCGGTCCAAAGCCTACTTGTTTACGTCCTAAATTTTTTTTTTTAAATACGGCGCCACAAAACCTATGTACTTAAAAGCGCACCAGGTCGAAACCGAATTTTTTTAACAAGCCGTTTTTTTTCTAGAATTGGATCTGGATTTTTTGGAGCGTCGACAAAATGCAGGTCCAGCCTCAGAAGTCGTCGAAAATGCTAAAAGTCCGGTTGAAATCAGTCCAGAATCGGTCGACCGGGTTAAGGTTATCGTGCTGGGGGCGCCGGCCGTGGGAAAGACCAGCATCATACAGGTAAAAAGTGACGCCTAGTAAGACGTTAAAACGTAATAAAAAAAAAGGTACGAACTAATTAAGCGAAAATTGACTAGAACACTTGATTACGCAACCCCGCGTTTTCGAAAGACCCTCCCGCTTTAATCAGATTTTTCTTGACATTTATTTCGAAAATTGTGTATTGTTAGAAATTGCGAAACTCGATTTGTTTTCCTCCGTCTCAATGGTCGAAGTGACAGTTAATTTTTTTGAATTATAACCTCAACGGGAAGTAAAACAAATTAGCGAGCTTTTGAAGGTAGTCGGCCGTGATTTGGAAAACAAATGAGCGTAGCTTTCTTTTGTTTTTATTTCGCGAATTTTGAGATTGCTCTTACATTGTACATAGTCGGCCATGATTTATGAAACAAATCAACGATGCGTCGCCTACTAGATTCTGTTTACTTTACCAAAGCAATTTGAGGATAAAGTACGTGTGTTGACTTTTCGTGTTCGCGTACTACAAATATTTTTTTTAAAATGTCAACCATCGAAATTTTTGCTGTGTGTTTTTTTATGTTATTGGAGCGTACGGTGTAGAAAGTTAGAATTCCGTAACCTTTCTCATATGTAAAGTTCATCTGGCTTTTGGCTGTCGCTAGTGTAACGTGACGGTTACTTAGTTTTTTTAAACGCAACAATTTGAAATGCAAATAGAATCGATTCTTTATCGAATTTTAATTTGAATCAGTTACTTATTTTGCCGGGATTAATTTAAAACAAACATTTTATGTGCGGCGATTTAGCCACTGCCAATTTTTAAATTGTCAAAATTGGTTTATAAAACAAATGCATCGCCTACTTATTTTTGTTACACAATTTGTGGTAGAATATTAGTTTGACGCATTGAAATAAAGGTACTTTAGCCACTGACAATTTTTAGATTTTGATGTGTCGCCTACTTGATCGTGTTTTGACGCATTTCAATTTCGTAAACGTGCGATGAAAAAAATTGCTGTGCTGTAGCCACCGACAATTTTACTTACTTACTCTGTTTAAATATTTTGAATTATGGTTGTGGCTAATGTAACGCAGCAGTGTGTTCTAAATTGAATAGGATTGTATTTGGGCAATGATGGGCAGTTTATTACGCTGATTCAGATTCTGCGAAGAAATCTCCGAAGTTATTCGGAAAAACTCGAGAAAAAGTGAATAAAAAATTAAATGATCTAAGTTTCCGTTAAAAAATGTCCGTGAAAACAAATGTGTAATGTTGTTGTCATGACTTAGAATGAAATAAAGTTTGAGCTGTCAATTTTGTATTATTAATTATAAAATGCATTTGTTTTCATGGCCTACTTGTATAATACAATAATTTTTAAAAGCCCAGCAATTTATTACTTGAAACCTAGATCGATGCGCAGCATTAATAGCATCCTAATTTCCCTAGAACAAATTGTATCTTGAAAGGGACATATCGAAAATGAGCTAGAAATAAGAATGCGACAATTAAGCCATGGCCGAATGTTACAACGAATTTTACGACTGAGCACATAACCTTCAAATTAAAAATATTTAAGTATAGCCAATATCGAAAACCGCGGTTAAAACTAAGCAAAACATTGTGTTACATCGAATGTACAAACCATTATTCTACGAATTGAAACATGATCAAGATTTACATCGAAAAAAATTGAGTTGTTACGAAATTTTGAACAATGGTCGGAGTGGGGTTGACATCGCAACCCCATTCTAAGCTATTCTACATCCGCGTATTACGTATGTAGTAAACGCGGAAACAATAACAAACAATTGCAAGTAAGCAAATGCAAACTCAGCTTTCGTAACGGCCTTGCTTATTAAGCACACTAACCTACTTCGCATGTATAAAACGAAATAGGTACAACAACACAAATCAGTTCGGCAAAGCAGTACGGTTCATCAGTTCAGTTCGGTACTCAATTCGGTTCAGTTCCAACCGAATAATGAGGGCAGCCGAAACAACAACAAGTCACCGCGCCATCATCAAGTGAAGACCGGCCGAAGCTCGAGTCCATCGATGCAACTCATTCTGGGCCATCGTCTTCCGCACGACACACAACATCGGAATATCAGGTGACATCGCATAGCACGTACTACGCCGACTACTACGTGCTGACAACAACGTTTCCGTTCATCATTAGAATTAGTATAGCTCGACTACGCTATGTACAATAATAAACGCTGGTAAAATCAAATCGAACGCACTCCTTTCCCTGATCATAACCGGCGTTTAGAGTAATACACCCTAAACACCACAGTCGGATACTACATCGAATTTATCGACTACTCATAAATTCCAAAACAGGTGCAAAAATGAAAATGTAAAATTCTGAGCCATGGCCGAATGTGTGACTGTGTCCATAACCTTCTAATATCAAATATGAGCAATTTTTACTATGAAAATCGATAACCGGTATTAAACTAAGGAAGAAAAATGTGTTACATCGAAAATTTGAAACATGGCGGAATTTTACATCAAATTTATCGACTGCTTATTCATAACCTTCAAAATTCAAATACAACTTTTCTCTAGAAAAAATTCCTTAAAATGGAAATATAGAAGAGGCGCGAGAAATGAAAATGTGAAATCAAGCCATGACCGAATCTTACATCGAATTTATCGACTGTGTCCAAAACGTTCATTTATCAAATAAAAGCCATTTTTACCATAAAAACCGAAAACCGGCCTTAAACTAAGCAAGAAAATTGTGTTACATCGAAATTTATATACATCGCGAAACGCTACATCGAATTTATCGACTGTTCTCATAACCTTCAAAATTCAGATACAACTTTTCTCTAGAACATATTTTATCTTAAAATGAAAATATCGAAAATGAGAATGTGACAACCAAACCATGACCGAATGTTACATCGAATTTGTCGACTGATCCTATAACCTTCAAAATTCAGATACAACTTTCTTCTAAAAGAAAATTGTTTTTAAATGGAAATGACCAAAATGGGGGAGAAATGAAAATGTGTCAATCAAGCCATGGGCGAATGTTGCATCGAATTTATCGACTCAGCCCATAACCTTCTAATATCAAATATAAGCAATTTCTATTATAAAAGTCGAAAACCGGCATAAACTAAGCAAGAAAATTAGATTACATCAAAATTTTTAAACAATATTCTACATCGAATTTATCGACTGTTTTACAACCTTCAGAATTCAGATACAACTTTTATTTAGAACAAATTTTATCTTAAAATGTAAATATTGAAAATGAGAATGTGACAACCAAGCCATGGCCGAATGTTACATCGAATTTATAGACTGAGCCCATAACCTTCAAATTTCAAATATAGCCAATATCTACTACAAAATGTTGTATTAAAAATCGAAAACAGACGTTAAAACTAAGCAAAAAATTATGTTACATCGAATGTATGAACGATTTGAAACATGTTCAACTTTTACATTGCCGAGTGTTACATCGAATTTATCGACCGTGCCCATAATCTCTTAATATCAAATATGAGCAATTTCTACTATCAAACCGAAAACCGGCATTAAACTGAACAAGAAAATTGTGTTACATCGAAATTTTTAAACATGGCGGAATTCTACATCGAATTTATCGACTAACCTTCAAAATTCAGATACAACTTTTCTCTAAAAGAAATTTTATCTTAAAATGGAAATATCGAAAATGAGTGAGAAATGAAAATGTGACAAGCAATCGAATTAATCGTCCGAGCCCATAACCTTCAAATTTCAAATATAGGCTATATGAAACAGACGTTAAAACCAAGATAAAAATTGTGTCACATCGAATAAATGAACGATTTGAAACATGATCAACTTTTACATCTCAAAACTAATTAAGTTACGTCGAAATTTTGAACTATAATCGGATGATACATCGAATTTATTGACTGGTCTTATACTTTCCATCTGTCAGTTATAATGAACACGCGCGAAAATAAAAAAGCCATTGCCGAATGTTACATCGAATTTATCGATTTTGCCCATAACCTTTTAATACCAAACATAGGCAATTTCTTCTATCAAACCGAAAACCGGCATTAAACTAAACAAAAAAATTGTGTTACATCGAAATTTTTTAACATGGCGAAATTCTACATGGAATTTATCGACTAAAAATTAATTAACCGTTACGGTACATTAGCCACGGCGAGCTTTCCATAAGTGATACATGAAACTATAGTCTCCGGAATTCAAAATATAATATTAACACAACTTACACACCCCAATGACAATAAAACACTTTTTTTAATATTTATTGTACGCTTATGAAATTTAAATAAAAATAACGGGAGCACAAAAAGTCAACACACATATTTACCCCCAAATTGCTTTGGTAAAATAAACACAAGTAGGCGACGCATGGTTCGTTTGTTTTTATAATCATGGCCGACTACGTGTATGTAAGCTTCGAAACGATTATGTATGAAAAGCTCTACAAAAATAATGTTACCTGTAACGCCGAGACTACAAAAATTCAAAACACGTCGATCGAAAAGAAAAAACAAAAGAAAACTACGCTTGTTTGTTTTCCAAATCACGGCCGACTACCATCAAAAGCTCACTAATTTGTTTTCCTTTCCGTTGCAACCGTAACGGAATGAGGTTATATTTCAAATAAACAAATAGCTGTCAGTTCGACTTAAGATCGATTGCTCATCGGTGATGCTGAGGATTTTCCAATTTCGTTTAGACAATACAATCTTCGGAAAAAAGTTTTCTTTTTATAATTAGGTTATGTTATTTGTTTTCAATTTCGCGCACTTGAGACACTTTGATGTTACAAAATACATTCGGCAATTTCCCACTTCGACCTTATTAATTCAAAACCTTCTTTCGCCCTGGAGAATCGGAAAGATAAAAGCGAATAATGTATCTCTATTCTTAATTTAAAAATAACCGTTAACGTTACAATAGCCACAAAAAGGTGTGGTTAAACTAATTGAATTCGAGGTGGCTTGTATCTTCACACAAATAACACAGATTTTAAAAGAAATTTCTAACTGACGCACGGTATTTAATTTTAATTGTGTATACATTCGAAACACTCGACGGTGGCAAGAGCACAATTTAGATGCAAACTTTTGAGGTTATACTCAGCCTACTTGAACTTGATCGAATTGAATCTAACAAACAAGAGACGATGTTCTTGAGTCAATCACATTCGTATTAATCTGACGGTTCTATGCTTATGGCACCGATAACAATAAGGTTTGAGACCTTTCGAATGGTTTACATTCGTAAGCTCGCAGAAACAATTTATTTCTGCTTCACATGCTTAGAAACATTTTAGCCCGAGATCGTTTGATTAATTGTAAAGCATCGCCTGCTTTGCAATGCAAATCGTAGTTGAAGCCGTTACGCTACATTAACCACAGTTATTCTCTCGATAAAAGTGGCACCCTTGACAATAAAATTTAATTGTTATGTTGTGCTGATAACTCCCAAAACGACAAAGCATGCGCCTCCAATCTCTCAATCATAGTCACGGCCGATTATTGTTTCTTACTTTTTAACAGTAAAAAATGATAAACAAGCCAAAATAGTTTATTTTTAAAATCTCGGCCTACTTTGTACATAAAAGCGTCGAAGAGAATTTTCTAATCATTTCAATTAAGTTTTAACTTCGATTTTTGTTCAGTTAGTATTTTTGTTACCTTCAAAAGTCGGCTGTGTCTTCGAAAACAAACGTAGGAAGCGTCGCCCACTTGATTCTATTTATTTTTTTTGTACGCTCGAGGTTAAACGAAAGCGTTGGTAAACATCAGCAAAAATATGTTTGTAACTTTTACTTCAATTGTAAACAAGAATTTATGTCAGACGACGGTTACTTGTTGCATGCGGTTCTTTAGACACTGAATATTTTTACTAAACCTTATGGTGTGATCGCTCTAGGATTTAAATTTCGGAATTTTTGTTACTCAGAGTTTGGTAGGCTAAATTAGTTTACGATTTTCAACGCAAGAAGAGTGGATGAAAGAAGGATGATGGTGAACCGGGAGTTGAGGGGGAGGAGGTCAATGGACAAAAAAAGATAAATAGGCAAGGCTGTTGAATATAAGCGAAGAAAGAGGATGGGAACATGGAAGTAGGGGAAAAAGGGGAATACACATCTATAGGTGGAGGAGGAGGATCAGTAATAGATCATGTAAATATAAATGAGAGATGCAGAGAGGAAATAGATAATCTGATCATCGGAGAGGAGGACGGATCAGATCACTGGCCATTGAAAGTGAATTAGAGGGAAAGGAGAGGAAGAGGAAGAAAAAGAAGAGGGAAGAAGGAAAATATGGATAGAAGAAAGGGCGGAAAGACGGAGAATGAGAATATTGGAAAAATGGAGAAGATGGTAGAAAAGATAACGTTTAGGAAAAAAAGAATCATTTGAGGGGTAAAGACGGAATGGTACACCAGATTGGAAAAGGGAGGGCGTATAGAAAAAAGAAGGGCGGATTTTAAGCAGACATGAAAAGAGAGCTGACGGAATAAAAGATAAGAAAAATAAGAAGTGAAAACCAAAGGAACAAGAGGAGGAAAAAGGAGAGAATCTAAAATATGATGAGCGTTGCAAAAAGATGTTCGAAGATAAATACGACAGGCTAAGAGAGGAAGTGGAAGGAAAGAGAAGGTAAACATAAGAAAAGGGCTATAACCAGAAAATAAATTGATGGGCAAATAGGAAAAGCAGAAAGCATAGATGGGACACAAGGAAAGCAATGTAAAAATGAGGGAAAGGATAAAAAGAATATGGAAAGAGGAAAGTTTCTCGGAAAGATGGAAAGAAACTATATATGCCGAATATATAAAGGAGGTCACTAAAAGCAGGCAAAAAATTACAGTCGGAAATGTTAAGAGTAAAGTTAGAAAGCAGAGGTGTGGAACACCTACCACGTTAAGAAATGGTATTTAGGAAAACGAGAGGAAACACATTGTATATAAAGAATTAGAAACGAAAGGGGAAAAAATTTAGGCTAGAGAGGAAAACTGTAGGAAATAATGAGAAATGCAAAGTAAGGGAAGATATAAGGGAGAGTTTCAGATAAAAGTGAGGGGGAGGTTAGTCACTGAATTTTGGACAAGATGGGGTTAAAACAAGGGTTTTCATTAACCCTAACACAAGAGGAGATCCAAAAATACCAGATATGTAGGAAGGAAAGTCGTACTAGTGTTAGTATATGCAGACGACATAGTGCTAGCGAAGACAGAAGAAGAGCAACATGGAAATATCTAGAGGGAAAAAAACTCCAGAGGAACAAAAGAGGAAAGTAGTGGTGTGGAAATAAGGAGATAGAGAAGGTAGATATAAGAGTTAGGACAAAAAGGAAATAGAATTATTAGACAATTGGAGAAATGATATTTGGGAAGAACCTGGCTGTCCGAAAAATTGGTAAAAAACGTGATGATGAAGAAGCGGAGATCTGATGATGGAAGGAACAGGAGGAATTGGAAAAAAAATTAGATAAACATTAGAGATAGAGAAGAGTTAAAGCTGGAGAAGGTAACGATACAGACAGGAAAAAAGAAAAGCGTTGAGATTTGAGAGAAGAGGATGGAGGACAAAAAAGTTAACAAACTGGTATACGAATGTTAGAAAGGGGTAGAAGACAGTAGAAAAGAGAAGGTTTAAGAAAAAAAAGAATAATTACGGACTTGGTTGAATGTGGGATGGGAAATGGGAAGATGGAACACAAGGGGAACAATGGAAAATTTAGGAGAACAGATAAGGGAAAGGATAAGAAGAGTCTTCGGAAGAATATGGAAAGTTTTTCGAAAATGGAAAGAAATTATAATTTGCCTAATATATAAAGAAAGGGGTAAAAGGAGGCAAATAATTATAGAGGTGTGAGCGTGATGTACGTGATTGGCAACAATGAAATATCTAGAGAAAAAACTGGTGGTTAATGTGAGAAAAATCATGGAATTTAAGAAAAAGGTAGAGGAATGGAAATAAAATTGTGGTGGAGGGACAGGAAATAGAGAATGGAGATAGATTTAGATACCTGGGATACAACCTCAGGTATGACAACAAGGATACAGAGCAGATAAGAAAGTTAGGACAAAAAGGAAATATAATCATTGGACAAGCATGAGAAATTGGATAAAAGATGAAATTAGTGAAAAATGTGATGATGTACGGAGTGGAGACCTGGGAGTGGAAGAAACGGAAGGAATTGGAGAAAATTCAAGAGAAACTGAGATAGGAAAACACCAGGGTATATAATAGAAGAAGAGTTGAAACTGGAGAAGATAAGAATATAGACAGGAAGAAGAGCGTTGAGATTTGAGGAGAGGATGGAGGACAGAAAGGGTAACGAACTGGTATACGAATGTTGGAAAGGGTTAAAAGAGTAAATCACGGGGAAGAGGGCAGAAAAGGAGAGGGCATGCAAGGGAAGAAATAAAAAGTTAATACGAGATGGAAAAAGAGGTATTTTTAAGATATAAGGATAGCCAGAGGCATGAGATTAGAACGAGGATAAAGAAAGGAAGACATAATAACAGATATTACAATTTAATAGTAGATGGAGTTCTATGGTACCTAACGGAGGGAAAAATATAGTGTAAGATTAAGAAATGAAGGAGTACGAGAACAAATATTGAAGAATATGGGAGGAAGTGCAGATTGTACGGGAAAGGATGGGAAAATATAGAACATGTAACGGAAAAATGCGGAAAGCTAATAAGGCAAGAATGAGAGAGCAGTGCTCGGTCGCCTTAGCCCCCCCACAAAAAGAATTCGATTTTTTTACGTTTCCACACGAAAGAGAACAGCTAGCAGAGGTTAGCAAAACTTTGCACAACGCTAGCACACCTTTACTGGCGGAGTTATTGAGGTGTTAATGTTGGGGGGCTAAGGTAACTTCAGCCCCCCCACAAAAAAATATCGAACGTTTGATGTTTGCACACGAAAGAGAATAGTTGGCACAGGCTAGCACAACTTTGCTTAACGCTAGCACACTTTTAATAACGGAGTTATTGAGGGTTGAATCTACGAAGCCAGCTCCCCCCCCACAAGAAAATTTCGTACTTTTTTCCGTTTGAACATTAAAGAGCTGAGCTAGCACAACTATGCTCAACGCTAGCGCACCTTCAATAACGGAGTCATTGAGAGTTGAATCTAGGAAGGCAACCCCCCCACAAGAAAATTTCGTACTTTTGACGTTTGAACATTAAAGAGCTGAGCTGCTAGCACAACTATGCTCAACGCTAGCGCACCTTCAATAACGGAGTCATTGAGGGTGTATCTAGGAAGCCAGCTCAAGAAAATTTCGTACTTTTGACGTTTGAACATTAAAGAGCTGAGCTGCTAGCACAACTATGCTCAACGCTAGCGCACCTTCAATAACGGAGTCATTGAGGGTGTATCTAGGAAGCCAGCTCAAGAAAATTTCGTACTTTGACGTTTGAACATTAAAGAGCTAAGCTAGCACAGGCTAACACAACTATGCTCAACGCTAGCGCCCCTTCAATAACGGAGTCATTGAAGCGGTATCTAGGAAGCCAGCTCAACGCTAGCGCACCTTCAATAACGAAGTTATTGAGAGTTGAATCTAGGAAGCCAGCCCCCACAAGAAAAATTTCGTACTTTTTGACGTTTGAACATTAAAGAACTGAGCTAGCACAACTATGCTCAACGCTAGCGCACCTTCAATAACGGAGTTATTGAGAGTTGAATCTAGGAAGGCACCCCCCCACAAGAAAATTTCGTACTTTTGACGTTTGAACATTAAAGAGCTGAGCTAGCACAACTATGCTCAACGCTAGCGCACCTTCAATAACGGAGTTATTGAGAGTTGAATCTAGGAAGGCAACCCCCCAAGAAAATTTCGTACTTTGATGTTTGAACATTAAAGAGCTGAGCTAGCACAACTATGCTCAACGCTAGCGCACCTTCAATAACGGAGTCATTGAGGGTGTATCTAGGAAGCCAGCTCAACGCTAGCGCACCTTCAATAACGGAGTCATTGAGGGTGTATCTAAGAAGCCAGCTCATGAAAATTTCGTACTTTTGACGTTTGAACATTAAAGAGCTAAGCTAGCACAGGCTAACACAACTATGCTCAACGCTAGCGCCCCTTCAATAACGGAGTCATTGAAGATGTATCTAGGAAACCAGCTCAACGCTAGCGCACCTTCAATAACGGAGTTATTGAGGGTGGATCTAGGAAGCCAGCCCTCAATAACTCCATTATTGAAAGTGTGCTAGCGTTGAACGAAGTTGTGCTAGCCTGTGGTAGCTATTCTCTTTCGTGTGCAAACATCAAAATTTCGATATTTTTGTAGGAGGGGGTTGAGATCCCCTTAGCCCCACCAGATTCAAACTTTAATATCTCAGTTATTAAAGGTGTGCTAGCTTTGCGCAAATTGTGTTATCTACAAACCATTTTTTGGGGGGGCTAAAGCGACCGAGCCGTGATTTAAAAATACAAACGAACGTCAAATTTTCTAACGATCGACACGACACCTAATTGATTGCATTCAATTTGAGTTGAAACGCGATTTTTTTTCGCTTGCTTCATTGTCATTAGAGATACGGTGAATTGAGGTCTGTGGATGAATTAGTTCAGTATTCTCTTTGTTTCTGGCTAGCGTAACGTAACGAATTTCACAAACTCGGCTTGTGAGAATTTGTCTTAAATTACGGTTACAGCTACTAGGTGGTTGGTTGGGATTTAGAAAACAAACGAACGTCTTTTTATGTTTTTACAACCAACATCGCACATGTATTGAATGTTTATGCTCAGAATTTGGGTATTAAATTTTGAAAGCGGTTATTTAAAGTAGGCGTAGCTT
Organism: Abscondita cerata; assembly: GCA_030710515.1. Classification (NCBI taxonomy): domain Eukaryota; kingdom Metazoa; phylum Arthropoda; class Insecta; order Coleoptera; family Lampyridae; genus Abscondita; species Abscondita cerata. The sequence continues at coordinate 328,529 of JALBCR010001167.1, forward strand.
TCTTACACTTACAAATATAGTTGGCCGTTATTTCGAAAGCAAACGACTGTAACTTTCTATTGTTTTTCTACCGTCGCTTACTTATATTTAGTTTTATTGTCATTGGAGCATACTCTAGAGGGCACAACGTTCGCATTATTTTAAAACACGGTAGCTTTATAGACCTAAAAGACAAACACGTTCCATGTTTTGCACTTAAATCGATTTGATGGAATTGAGTTTTAATCGTAAACTGTTAAACGTAATCGTTTTGGGATCTAGTCGGCCGTGATTTGGAAACAAATGAAGGTAAGCTTTTACTTAAAATGAACAATTTTGAGAATCTCGTAAGAAATACATTTGAATTGGTTTTTTCTGATGTGATAGAAATTTGACAGCCGCGATGAGTTCGGTTTTTCCATTTCACTTTCGACTATATTTAAATTCGAAAATTATGTTTGTCTATCCACAATTTTCTTATGATGCTTCGGGTATTGTTAGAAAGAGGGCGCCACTTTCATCGGCGGAATTAATAGTTTTTAGCTAATAACAAAGTCGGCGGTGTTTAGCGATAAAGATTAAAGTCGGCTTTGATTGTTACAAATGTAACTCAAATTGCGCTAAAATTAAATTATAAACTGGAAATATTGATAAATGATGGTAACTTTGAGGAAAATTAATGAAACTTCCGGGGTTTGCTAAATCTTAATTAATGATTATTAGAAAGAGGGCGCTTTTTTTATCAACGTTAGAAATAAATATCAATCAACGAATTCTTTTATAGACGAATCTAGACAACCCGATTTCATATTGTTTGAAAGATACTTGGTGCCATAAATCTTGGAGCTGGCTTACTATATTTTTTTCTTAAGCAGTATTTTGTTTCGGAATGATCGCAGTTGCTTGAGCAAGACGTCGAGTTGCGTGGTTTTGTGTCAAACAACAGCGCGCTTACGACACCTGCAATAACTTGCATTAGTATTAAACATAACTGTCGGTTAGTCGGCAAGAAAGTGAGGTTAGTTCGTGCATAAGCCGTTAGAAGAACCACAACCGAGTTGGTGCGCCACTGACCTCGTTCGTCCGTACAAACAACAAACGCAATTATCTAAGCACGCTAATTACCATTAATCATAGCGTTTAATTATCTAACCTCACATAATTAGCACTGAATCACAAAAACAATTGCATGCAATCTCAATTATAAATCTACGTACTTAATTCAACTGTCGCGTCAATTCAATCAATTTAATTAATCTAAAATATTTTTATTTTTACAATAATATCGGTAATGAGTACAAGTTCATCAATTAAATAGAATTGTTAAGCCAGAGACTACTTGATACCTACAATGATTTTCAACACATCAAGTAAACATAACTATATTAGTCATAGATCCCGAAAGAATCAATCAATTGGTCCTAATTCAAAACAACATCACGTTACAAAAAAATCTGATAAATTTGTTGTTGAAAAGTCGATGTTACTTGATAGGTGCACTGTTCAAATTGATGTTGAACACATCCAGTTACCTCGCCACTAAATTTGTAGCAACTATTTTTATGCTGACAGAAAGTAAAAGAATGATTTGAATTGAATCAATTAATCAGAATTTAAAACAGTAAAAATCAGATAAATTTGTTTTTCAAAAGTTGATAGTGTTACTTAATAGGTTCACTGATTTAAATTAATTTTGAACACATTCAGTGATCTCATAGCAATCAATTTTATGCTTTTTAAAGCAAAAATAGATTTCAATTGAATCAATTAATCAGAATTTAAACAAGATCACTACTTTCGATTTCCGTAATGATTTTGAATTAATCAATTACATAAAATTGTTATCTAAAACTTGATAACGTTACTTGATAGGTGCTGATTCAAATTGATTTTGAACACATCCAGTGACCTCGTCCCTAAGTTTCTAGCAATTATTTTCATGCTGACAGAAAGTCAAAATATGATTTCAATCGAATCAAGTAATCACAATTTGAAACAACGGTTGCCCGAAATTATTTTGAATTAATCAATAAAATTGTTATCAAAAAGTTGATCATTTACTTGATATGAGCATTGATTCAAATTGATTTTGAACACATCCAGTGACCTTGTCACTAAGTTTGTAGGAATTATTTACAGAAAGCAAAGAAAATTACTTTAATTCAATCAATTAATCAGAATTTAAATCAATGTCGCTACATTCGGTTGCCCAAAATCATAATGAATTCAATTAATTGGATAAAGTTGTTGATTTAAATGATTCGTTTTTCTTTGAGGGGAGGCACCAAAAAACCACAATTGTTTTGCAGGCACCGTTTCCTGCAACGAATGTGAACTTCCTCAGGTCTTTAAAACAAGGAAAGTGCACATTCGTTGCACGAAACGTTGCCTGCAAAATCGACTTAGTGGTTTTCTGGTGCCCTTCTCAAAGAATATTGAATCATTTTAATAAAACTTATAGGAGGAAATATTTACGTATTGTAATTCTCATTTAAGTTCCTCTGGCATCTTGTTTCACCAATTTTCCCAATCTTTTTTTTCCAACCGTGTCTCTACCAGTCCTACCATTTTTTCTCCAGAAATCCATCAATAATCTTGATCACCAGCAACCATTGCTAAAACTTCAACAATTGTTTTCATGATATTAGAAAGCAAGAAAATGATTTTAAATGAATCAATTAATCAGAATTTAAACAATATTGCTACTTTCGGTTGCCCAAAATCATAACCAATTAATCAATTGAATAAAAGTTGATTTTACTTGAATCAAAATGAGCACATCAAGTAACCTTGATCACCAATAACCTATCATAAAACTTCAACAATTGTTTTTAGGATAATGGAAAGCAGACAAACGGTTTTAAATGAATCAATTAATCAGAATTGAAAACAATATCGCTACTTTCGGTTGCCCAAAATCATTATGAGTTAATCAATTGGTTAAAGTTGGTGATCTTACTAGAATAAAAATATCAAGTAACCTTGATCACCAATAACCATTGCTAAAAGTTTAACCATTGTTTCCATGATACTAGAAACCAAAAAAATGATTTTAAATGAATCAATTAATCAAAGTTTAAAACAATATCGCCACTTCTTGTTACCCAAAATCAATTGAATAAAGTTGTTGATCTTACTTGAATCAAAATGATTTTGCGCACATCAAGTAATATTTAGAGCAAGCTGCAAACTTTGATTTTTTTTTTAAACTTAACCTAATTTTTTTTGAGAAACAAAATTCCAGGACCAATCAGTGCCTGCTTATAAGTTACATGGAATTAACAATATTTTAAAATTGTCTAAGGGTTAGATGTAATTTTTTAATTCTTTTTTTGAGAAACTATGTTCCAGTACCAATCAGCGCCTACTTATTAAGTTACAGCAATTTAGCCTACTTACCTAAAACTTGAAAGTTTGACACCGGTGGCGGTGACTGGAGATTAAAATAAATTTTAGCTGCAACTTTTCCAAACAATTTTATTAATTTTCATGGCTAACTGTGTGAAATAATTAATTTGACATCATGTGACAGCACCTATTTGATTTGTTCTCTTTAATTGCTATTTTTTCGAAATTTTAAGTTTAATCGGTCCACTTAATGGACCTTTTCAAAGACAAACATCCTTGTCTAGCTAATGACGTCACTTGTATTGCACATATGTGGGTTGTTTTTTTTTACTTTGTAGCGATATTATTGGTTTGCACATTGAAAGTCAGATTTGACAAGTGACAACTGACATCGAATACAGCAGAAACTGGAATATAACCTCAAACTACTGTCAAATTAGACGTGAGAAATGTCGTTAAACCTCTGGCGTTTTTACTACTCTATCTCGGGAGTTGACACTTTGACAAGCCATTGAATTTTACACGAGATTATTTTTAATCAAGTGGGCGATTAGTGGAAAATGATAACATTTTTTAAGTTTACTTGATATGTGGACGGAACTAATTTTAATAATCAGTGGCGCCACTTCTGACTTTTTGGTCCACGTGATTAAATTTTTGTTTTTTTGAAAAAGCACATTGTTTAGAGATTTTGGAACAATTCACAGCTTTTTAACACATATGGCCAACTACGACAAATAATTTGGTAGTTTTAATGTTGACTGGACCATCGGATTAGTGGTCGACGGTACCCACTTTTGTTTTAAAAATATTATTTTTGAAATTGTTTTATCATTTGTAACCATTTATATATTTTTTGATTAGTGGTCAAGGTATGTTTTTGTTTTCTTTTAATTAAAATTTTATTTAAAATCCCATAGTAGACCGTGAGTTGGTAAACAAACTTTTTCTGTTGGTTTATAATTTTTTTGTGCGAAAAATTCTTTGTTGAAAAATATAAATAGTAGTTAGCCGTGTGACTGTGATGAAAATGTATGGACGCGTGCTTCGTTGTTTTGGGAGTTATCAGCATAAACCACAATTACTATTTAAGTGAAGTGATAATATTTTACGGGCGTTTTCACTGCTACTTTTATCGATAGTTTATTTATAACCGTGGTTAATGTAACGTTACGGTACTCAAATGAATTCAACTAATTGTAAAGCAGGCGGTGCTTTGCAATTAATCAAACGATATCGAACTAACATGTTTCTAAGCATTTGAAACTATTCCTAATCTTTTGGTGCCATTAGCACTGCTTAGAAGTAAGATACAGTCGTCAGATTAATACTTATATGATTGACTCGTCTCTTGTTTATTGGGTTCAATCCGATTAGGTTTAAGTAGGCTGTATTTGGTATCAAATGATCTATAAACTGTGTATAGTTATTTACATCAAAAACAGGTCATGTGCTTTTGTCACGGTTGGGTAATTAAAATTATATACCGTGCGGTGTTCTATTACTTTTAAATCTCTGTGTGAAGTTACAAGCCACCTCGGATTAAATTAATATGTGGCTATTGTAACATTAACGATTCTCCAGGGTGAAAGTTGGATTTGAAATAACGTTATGTTCCGAAAATTGTATTGTCTAAACGAAATTGCAAAACTCAAAATCTTTTTCTCAGCACCACTGGTGAGCAATCGATCTTTAAGTCGAAGTGACAGCTGTTTATTTATTTGAAATATAACCTCATTCGGTTATAGGGTTGCAACGGAAAGGAAAACAAATTAGCGAGATTTTGATGGTAGTCGGTCGTGATTTGGAAAACAGACAAACTTAGTTTTCTTTTTTTTTTGAGGAAACAATTTAGATTTCATTCATTAAAAAAATTTTAATTGTTTTGATGTTTATAACGTTTTCTGTACTGTTACAATATTTGAAAGTTAGTAGGCCATGATTTATAAAACAAATGAACGTTTTGCATCGCCTACTAGATTGTGTTTATTTTATCAAAGCAATTTGGGGGTAAAGTTATTGTGTTGACTTTTCGTGTTCGCGTCGTGTTTATTTAAATTTCGCAAGCGTATGACAAACATTCAAAACAAATGTTTTATGCGGTACTTTAGCCACTGACACTTTTTCTTATGAAAACAAATGAATATTTAAAATGCTTTAACCATCGACAATTTTTTTTTCATTGCAGTCTCTGGTATTATGAGAGAGTGAGAGGGTGTTATGTTTATATATTTTTTTTTGGTTGTGGCTAGTGTAACGTCATAGATACTTAACTTTTGAAAGTCGTCGATGTATTTAACAATTGCTTTTAAATCGAACTTTTGTTCTACATACATAGTTGGCTTTGGGTTTAGAGAACAAATGAATGTAATCTTTTAACGCCTACTTAATTGGTTTGTTTCTGTAGATTTTTTTAACGTAGAGATCAGAAATTTCAAAAAATAGATCCCGACTTGAAACAAAGAAAAACCAATCAATTGACAAAGTCAAAAGTTTGAAGTCATGTCAAGTTGCCGTTATTTTTAATCAATTTAGTAGTCAATCCATCACATCAATTTTAGCCGAGCTGAACGCGCATGTTGGTACAGCTGTGTTGGTCGGTATTGGTCGCTCACCTGTTGCTACTCATGTCAAAAGCACAAAACCGTCAAAAAACCTAACCTTAAATAAGAAATATTTTGTCGTAACCTCAAAATAGTTAACAAATGATTTGACGGATTTGACAGCCACTGAAATGTCAAAATATCAGTGGGCGACAGCAGCAAATGCCAACATAAGAGTTTTAAATCACTAAATCATTCGGCGCGCGCATTGTGTACCTTATTCATGTTAACTTCTAGACATACAAACTGAAAGAATCCATTAAGTGGTCTACCAAGTTTAAACTCCACGTGGAAAAAAATTGGAATAGAACCACCAGTGATTAAAACCAAACCCTTTGTGACCTTTGTGTGACTTAAAACAAACAGGCATATTATCGATCTCTAATGGACCTTTTCAATAAAAAGAGATAGAAGTTATGCGCAGTGAACTGCACATATGTATTGGGTATTGGGTATAATCAGCGAAGTGGCTGACCTCTGGTGGCGATAGGTGTAATTGAATATCTCGTGTAATTCTAACCTTAAATTTCGTATAAAATTCAATGGTCTGTCAAATGGTTTTCGATGATCGAGGGTTCTAGAGTCAAAAGTGACGTAGGCTCCCGAGTAAAAACGTCATCTATTGGGCGAGAATTTACGTACGTGATCGTTCACACGAGTCGACACTAGATGTCGCAAAACTTATTCTTTAAATTTTAACTAAGTAGGCGTATAAGATTCTGATTTACTGGTGAATTGCTGTAACCTAATAAGTACCGGAATATAGTATCTCAAAAAATTGTTCGGTTTTTGAAAAAGAAATTGAAAAACTACAACTAATCCGTAGGGGATTTTAAAATATTGTTATTTTGATGTAACTTATAAGTAGGCGTAAACGTTTGTGTCAAACTTAAAATTTCAGGATAAGTTCGCCTTAGGATTCTGATCGAGTTTTTTTAAAGTACGGCACTTACTTCAAAAAACAAAGTATCTAAAAAAAATTGAAAATACTACAAACTGAAGTTTTAAAGGTTAGTGTTTGACATAACTTGGCGTATAAGATTCTAATAGTGTTTTTTAAGGTCACGGCACACTGTGATATTTAAATAAAAAGAAATAGTACACAAACAATGTGAACCAAAAAAAGTATCAATTAAAAAAAATTAGTCAACCTAAAAAACCACAATTTGTTTAAAAAAAATTACATAAAATAATAATCAAATGGGCGCTGATTAGTAGTGAACTTCAGTATCTCAAAAAATTTAATTAAATTTATGAAAAGCTGCGGCTGAAGGTGTCAAAGTTTTAGATAAGTAGGCTTGGGATTCTGTTTAAATAATGACACACTTTAATTTATTACGTAAAAAAACCAGTAACTGTTAAATAAATAAAATAATATCATGAAATTTTTGTGAAAAAAAATCCATGTGACACTTAAAATTTTTTAAAAATTTAAAGCGATTTCAAAAAATAATCTAACCGGGAATTACAAAAATTTTATTGCTCGTGGTTCTTTTTTATTAAAAATTTTGTTGGTGAGATCTTGATCCTATGATTTTTACTTCACGGAACTTTTTTCCGTTTTTATTTTAAAAAAATTATAATCCGTACTAAACTGCTTGGTTACTGATTCTCAAGAAATTTTAAATAAAAATAAAATTAGCTCAAAATCGGGAATCATGTTGCAAAACTATAAGGAGACTAATCCTAGGAGACATATACTTAAAGAATTTTCCTAAGTTATTCAAAAAAACTCGAAAACTGTGTTTTTGAAAAAAATTATCGTGACTTAGATCAAGGTTTCAGTTAAAAATGACTATGAAAACAAATTGTCATGACTTCGAACTAAATAAAAGTTATTTGAACTGTCAATTTTGTATTATTAATTATAAAATACCAAGTTTCTCACTAAATGAGCAATCTGATATAATTCATTTGTTTTCATGGCCAACTTGTATAATACAATATTTTAAAAGGCTCAGTAATTTATTACTTGAAACCTAGATTGTTGCCCAGCTTTAATAGCAGAAAAAAATTACATTTTTAAATTATAAAATTCAAGATGGCGCCTATTTAAGAAATAAAGTTATTAGCACTATTTAAAAACTATTAATTTAATTCTTTTTTTTGAAAATTATTATTGAGTTTAGGTTACCGAAGCAAACAACTTTTGTTTATAAATTTTGTTCGCGATAACGAAAGTGGATTTTTTTAAAACGGAGTTTTTCGAAATATCATCGGAACTGCTCTTATTTTTCAAGTTTTCTCAGTAATTATTTAAACAAATCTATCTTTTCTCTCGCTCTTCTATCTCAAAGTCTTGGGTTCGTTTTCAATTAAAATTATTCAGTTAGTATAACAACAATTTTACTTATCCATTGCATACATTTGATTTTTAGTAGATGCAAACACTTAACATAAAATCAACATTTAATATAAATCTAATTTATTTTACTTAAAAGTTTTCAAAGATAAAATCTACCTACTTAATCTTATTTACATTTAACTTTTGAATATTAATGTATCTACAAAATTTTGGTACACTAACCTTATACGCATTTGACGATGTTCTTTTCAGATCCGCACATTGATGACCTCGTCCGATGAATTGACTCGCTGGTAACAGCATTTATCCCATACAACAGTTTTCTTTGCGCAAACTGCCGATTTAACAATTTTATTTTAACACTTACAAAATACAAACTTATCTACTTACTATTAAATTTAATTACGTTATTAATGATTGATATGAATAAACATTCACTATAAATTTTTAGGTTAATAAATTTTTTATTTAAAATAAAATTTTCCAGTGCAATATGTACATACAAGCTATATCACATCTTTTAACCCAAATCGATGGAAACAAAGCTCACGAACGTTCGATTTAAACCAATTACGTAAATTTTGTTAAAGGCTAAAGCATCGTACATACATACACAATTACGCATTCAAAGAAAAAGCACTTAAATCTAGTTAGTCTGCTGTGAAAAAAGTAAGTGACCGTTACGGTACACTAACCACAGGTAAACACGAATTTTAACTTAGTGAGATTTCCACAAGTGATAAGAGATAAGATTAAATTTACGCTCCAATGCCAATAAACACAGAGAAAAGTGTCGGTGTCTAAAGCACCGATTAATTTTAAAAAAAATTTTTTAATATATATATATATATAACCGTACACTTGCGAAATTTAAATGAACACGAAAAGTAAACACACGCACTTTACCCCGAAATTGCTTTGGTAAAATAAACACGATCCAGTAGGCTTCGCAACGTCCGTTTGTTTTATAGATCATGGCCGACTACGTATATAAGGTTCGAAACGATTATGCACGATCAAGCAACATCAAATATTGTTACAGTATGGAAAACATTTATTTTTTTTTAATTAACGAATCTAACTGTACACGCGTACAAACAAAAAGAAACCTTGTTTGTTTTCCAAATCACGGCCAACTACCATCAAAAGCTAACTAATTTGTTTTCCTTTCCGTTACAATCTTAACCAAATGGGGTTATATTTCAAATAAATAAGCAGCTGTCACTTCGACTTAAGATGGATGGCGGTTCACCGGTGGCGCTGAGAAAAAAAATACAATACAATTTTCAGAATAACGTTATCCATCTTTGGCCCTGGAGAATTGGAATCGGAATGATAAAAAAATGTGCAGTGTTAAATAACCTTAATGTTACAATAGTCACATTAAGATGTTCAAAATTGGGAGTGATATATTAATTTAATCCTAGGAGGCTTGTAACTTCACACAAATACTTCTAACACAGATTTAAAAGTAATAGTATATCACAGGGTATCTAATTTTAATTGCCTATAAATTCAAAACACCCAACTGCGACAAGAGCACATGATACAAATAAGTAGACAGGTTATACACAATTCACAGATCATTTGATACCAATTTCAACAAACACAGCCTACTTGAACTTAATCGGATTGAAGCTAATAAACAAGAGATGATATTCTTGAGTCAATCAAATTCGTATTAATCTGACGGCTCTATCTCATTTCTAAGCAGTGCTTATAGAACTGAAAGATTATGATAACAGTAAGGTCTGAGACCTTTCGAATGGATTACGTTTATAGCTTACAGGAACAATTTATGCCTGCTTCACATTCTTAGTAACACCTTAGTCGTGATCGTTTGATTAATTTCAAAGTACCGTTACGTTACATTAACCACGGTTATAAATAAACTATGAATTCTATCAATAACAAACGTCCCTAAAATATCAGCACATCGCATAAGCAAAAGTAATTGTGGTTTAAGCTGATGACTCCCAAAACGGCGAAGCACGCGTCCCTAAATTCTCAATCATAGTCACGGCCAACTACTATTTTTATGATACAACAAAGATTTTTTTAGTAAAAAAATTATAAGCCAGCAGAAAATGTTTGTTTATCAAATCCCGGCCTAAAAGTAATCAAACTAACCACAGTAACAAAAAAATTAATTTCCGAAAAAAAGATAATAAATTTGTGCCCATAAAAAACTTTAGGTAATATTAAAAAAGTGGATAAAAGAAGCGCCCTCTTTCTAATAATCATTAATTAAGATTTAGCAAAAACCGGAAGTTTCATTAATTTTCCTCAAAGCTATCATCATTTATCAATATTTCCAGTTTATAATTTAATTTTAACGCAATTTGAGTTACATTTGTAACAATCAAAGCCGACTTTAATCTTATCGCTAAACACCGCCAACTTTGTTATTAGCTAAAAACTATTAATTCCGCCGATGAAAGTGGCGCCCCCTTTCTAACAATACCCGAAGCATCATTAGAGAGTTGTGGAAATACAAACAAAATTTTCCAATTTAAAAGTAGTCGAAAGTGAAATGGAAAAACCGAACTTATTGCGGCTGTCAAATTTCTATCACATCAACAAAATTTAATTCAAATATATTTCTTATGAGTTTCCCCAAGAGTTTTTATTTTAATTTTATTTTGCTTTCGAATCACAGCCGACTATGTCCCGAAGCGATTTTGTTTAACAGATTAAGATTAAAACTCAATTCCATCAAATCGATTTAAGTGTAAAACATGGAACGTGTTTATCTTTTACTTTCGAAAACTGTAGAGTAATCTCTATGACAATAAAATACGGTTGCTAAGACACCGAACACAACAAGTTGCGGTTTCGCGCAGTCCAAATTTAATGTACCACTAAATTATAAGTAAGCGACGGTAGAAGAACAATAGAAAAACTGCAAGAAATACGCAAATTCCGAGCATAAACATTCAATTCATGTGCGATGTTGGTTATAAAAACAATAAAGATAAAGTTCTGAAAGCCTAGTTTGTCAAATTCGTTACGTTAGCGCTAGCCAGAAACAAAGAAAATACTGAACTAATTCATCCTCGGATCTAAATTCACCGTAATCTCTAATGGCAATAAAACAAGCGAAAAAAAATCGCGTTTTTACTGAAATTGATGCAATGAATTAGGTGTCGTGTCGATCGTTAGAAAATTTGACGTTCGATTGTATTTTAAATCACGGCTCGGTCGCTTTAGCCCTCCCCCCCTAATTTGTTTTTTTGACGTTTGTAGGATAACACAATTTTGCGCAAGGCTAGTACACCTTTAATAACGGAGATATTAAAGTTTGAATCTGGTGGGGCTAAGGCGATCTCACCCCACCCCTCACCCCCACACAAAAAATATCGAATTTTGATGTTTGCACACGAAGGAGAATAGCTACCACAGGCTAGCACAACTTGTTCAACGCTAGCACACTTTCAATAACGGAGTTATTGAGGGCTGGCTTCCTAGATTCAACCCTCAATAACTCAGTTATTGAAGGTGCGCTAGCGTTGAGCTGTCTTCCTAGATACACCCTCAATGACCTGTTATTGAAGGTGCGCTAGCTTTAAGCATAGTTGTGCTAGCCTGTGCTAGCTCAGCTCTTTAATGTTCAAACGTCAAAAGTACAAAATTTTCTTGTGGGGGGCTGGCTTCCTAGATTCAACCCTCAAAAACTCCGTTATTAAAGTGTGGTAACGTTAAGCAAAGTTGTGCAAACCTGTGCTAACTATTCTCTTTTGTGTGCAAACATCAAACGTTCGATATTTTTTGTGGGGGGGCTGAGGTCGCCTTAGCCCCCCAAGATTAACACCTCAATAACTCCGCCAGTAAAGATGTGCTAGCGTTGTGCAAAGTTTTGCTAACCTCTGCTAGCTGTTCTCTTTCGTGTGCAAACGTAAAAAATCATCGAATTCTTTTTGTGAGGGGGAGGGGCTAAGGCGACCGAGCACTGTTCTCTCATTTTTGGCTTATTAGCTTTCCGCATTTTTCCGTTACATGCTCTATATTTTCCCATCCTTTCGCGTACAATCTGCACTTCCGCGTTCATGGAACGTGTTTGACTTTTAGGTCTCGCTAACCAGAAACAAAGAGAATATTAAACTAATTCATCCACAGACCTCAATTCACCGTAATCTCTAATGACAATAAAACAAGCGGAAAAAAAAATCGCGTTTCAACTCAAATTGAATGCAATCAAGTAGGCGTCGTATCGATCGTTAGAAAATTTGACGTTCGTTTGTCTTTTAAATCACTGCCAACTACGTATGCTAATTTCGAAACTACTGAAATTAAGCTTGTTTCAAACTTATATTTACGGGAGTACAGAAAAGTACTCACTGAAAAACACAGACTTTTTTTTAATTAAGCAACCCTTACATTATTTAACCACACAGATAGTAAGTAACAAAAGTTCTAATCAAATTTTATTTGCCTTTTTTTTAATTAACAAATGATTCGGTTTACATCAAAGTAAATAAACTATTAATTGATTCTTATTATTTTTCTTTTCTTTAACCATCTTCTTTTTTCTACCACCTCCTTCATCCATTCTGCCCTTTGTTAGGTACCTTGGAACTCCATCTACTATTAAGTTGTAATATTTGTTGTTATATTTTCTTTTCTTTATCCTCATTCTCATCTCCTGTCTCTGGCTTTTTTTTCTCTTAAAAATACCTTTTCTTCCATTAATCTTCTTATTTTTCCTTTGCATTCCTCTTCCCTTTCTGTCCTCTTCGTATACCAGTTCGTTACCTTTTCTGTCCGCCATCCTCTCCACAAATCTCAACGTGCTTCGACCTGTAACCTTATCTTCTCTTCTTCCCCCACCCCCACCCCACCATTTTACTCCCTTTCCTCTACCTTTTTTTTTTCTTGAATTCGATGATTTTTTTTACATCTTTCCTTATCTTGCTTTTTCTCATTGTTTTCCACAGTACTTTCTTCTCTACTCTATCAAATGCGGATCTAATGTCAATGAATGTAAGACAAATTTTCCCCTTTTGTTTCCATTTCTTTATTCACGATATATAAATTATCTATTGTTCCCCTGCTCATCCTAAATCCCATTTGCCATTCTGTAGCGTGTTCCTCATCTCTACCTCTTTTTCTAACCACCTTACTCTTAACATTTACAATGTATTTTAGGAATAACTTATCTCCTCTCCGCTTCCTAAATTCCATTTGCCAATCTGGTAGGTGTTCCTCACTTTTAGCTCTTTTTCTAACCTTACTATTGCTTATATTGCATACCTTCGTCTTTCATCATGTGTCTTTCTGTCATTTTCTCTCTTTTACCCCATTCCAACAACGTAAACCGATTTGTAGCCGTTTCTGCTTTCCATCCTCTCCTCAAATCTCAACGCTCTTCTTCTTGACAGTATCTTATCTTCTTGAACTGCAACTCTTTTTGTATTATATACCCTAGGGTACATCACCAGTATTTCACTTCTCCAATTCCTCTCCAGATCTCCTCTTTTTGAACAGCCACCTTCTTTTCTCCATATCCTTTCCAAATATATTTTCACCAGGTATCTAAATCTAATCCTATACCGAAAGGTAGATGGAAGATCTGATTATATTCCCCATCTCCTTTTCTCTCCACCCCATTTTCTTCTACCTTCCATTTCTTGAATTTCACGATTTTGTTAGCCTCCAGTTTTTCCCCTCTAGATATTTGCTTGTTCTTTCATTATCTTCCTCTTTCTTCGCTAGCACTATATCGTCTACATACACCAACATTACTACGACTTTCTTTCCTACTTTATTCCTATTATCTGGTATTTTTGGATCTTCTATTTCTTGAGCCCATTAAACTGAATTAATAATTACGGTTAGAACTTATTTTGATATGATTTTTTTAACAATATCAAGTAGATTATTCTTAACTTAATTAAATTAAAGTTGGCATTGATAATTTTTTGAGTCGGCTTAGGCTTAATTTAATTTTACTAAATTTTTCTTAAGTAAAATTAAGGATAAGGCTTTATAGAATTCGTTACCATAATAATGTTTTTGAGTCAGTAAAGATCAACCAATTGAATGAATACTTCGATTAATTTATTTAATTTTGCATTTGTTTTAAAACCGTGCTTCGATTATTAGTAATAAAAGAAAATTAAATTTGTTCCGCTAATTCAGATTGAGTTAAAAGTTTTATTTTACTTTTTCGATAATTTAATCAGAACTTACGCTAAACAGATTGAATACATTATTTGGTTCTATTGCTATGATAATTTATGATTATATTACCACACAATAGTTATCTGATTAAAATTGCATTATCAGTCTCCTACAATGAGCAAATTAAATTAGCTTGTGACATGTTACCTCAAAATTTTACTATCCTTTCACTGATACACTTCTGTTTTGAAAATGAAATTTTGAGGATAATTTTTTTGAGTCTGTTCATATTTTGAACTACATTAGTAAATCAACCTTGTTTTATTTTTTAAATTAATAATGGATACGTTTACTTTATTATTTCATTAATCAAATCAAAAATTTAATTTTATTCATTTTGATAATTTAATTGAACATTGAATCCCCATTTTTCTTAAAAAAAGAAGAATATGTAAACGTTGGTTTAGGGAAACCTTATCGCGATGAAAAACGTGTTTGTTGATAATTTTTTTTAGTCGAACTTTGAACTAATAATATTAAGATGTTGCTGTGATAATTTATTTGAGTCGGTTATTGTTGAAATGTATTCAAAATTCTCGACTGCAACAATCAAACTTTATTTTTTATTTAATAAAGTGTTACCACAAATTTTATTTTATTTTCGTCGAAAACGTGAAGCTTTGAATTGTTAGTTTGAATTTGAAATTTGATAATGAAAATTTTTTAGCGATAATTTTTTTGAGTTTGTTAAAGTTTCTAAAGACAAAATTGAAGCAATCTTTTCTCAGACATTGTTTTATTTTAAATAAAATTGGGTTGCTTTTATCACTCTACTGAGACAACTTAACTAAACTTTCATTTAATTATCTAGTGAGTTTCGAATTAGAATGCGAACATTCGAAATATTGCAATGAAATTTTTTTTTTGAGTCCGCTACTATAAGATTAAAGAAAACGTTGAGGGTTATTACTTTGACGCTAATTAATGTAAAAAAAAACTAACATTTGATACTTTGGGTTGATAATTTTTTTGAGTCGGATTTTATACGTCGATTTCAATTGAAATAATTGACGTTACCTTATGCAAAATGGTATTGTATACACGCCAAAAACGATCGTGAACGTTATTTTGATCATTTTTTGTTGATAATTTTTTTGAGTCGGTTTTTATGGATCGATTTGAATTTGAAAAAAAACATCAATAAGTTACTTGGATCTCAAAAAAACTCGGGCGCGGCCGTCCGCATCGTGAAGTACAAGACGAGTTTCTTCTTCTAGCGTTCTAAACAAAAATTGCAACCATGGAAAAACGTCATGATGCGATTCTCGTTTGTGAAAAAATCATCGCCTTCACGTCAAGGTAGACGGAAGAAATTAATATCTTTGTTTTAATCCCCTCCTTGTCCAAAATTCAGTTTCTATTATATCTTCCTTATCTTGTATTTTCTCTTTGTTTCCCTCAGTATTTCCTTCTCTACTCTATCATACGCGACCCTAATGCCGGTTAATTTTTCTCATTTTCGTTTCTAATTATTTATTTATCTGTGTTTCATTATCTATTGTTTTCCTCCCTTCCTAAATCTTATTTTGCGTTCTGGTAATGTGTTCATCAACTCTAGTTTTTTTAATGTTACTCTTAACAATTCACGCTCACACCCATATCATTTTTGCCCCTGTTTATATATTGGACATATTTCCCCTTTCCATATTCTTTCGAAGACTCTTCTCATCCTTTTCTTCACATTTTCTCTTAAATCTTTACATTGTTCTCCTTGTGTCCCATCGGTCCTTTTTTACTTTTCTTATTGCTTCATCCATATCGTTTCTAGTTATCTTCCCCCATCTCTTCCTTCCACTTTGTTTATTTTAAATCTCTCCTTTTCTTTCTCTTCCCAAGCTTGGTTTCTCCTATCTCTGAATTCTTCTTCGATTGCATGTCTGCTTAAAATCCTTCCTTGTTTTCTTCTATATGTTTCTTCTATATATTCTATATGTTTTCCCATCTCACATTCTTCGTCTTTTCCTTTTCTGCCTCCTCTTTAACTTCTTCTGATTTTTATTGATATCTTTCCGTACTTTCTTCTACCCATATTTTTCTTCCTCTCCACTCGTCTTTTTTTTTTATCTTTCTTTCCTCCCCTATCAAATTCACTTCCAATGATTGGTGATCTGATCCATCCTCCTCTTGGATGATCAGATTATCTATGCACTTGCATTTATAATTACATAATCTATTACTGATCCTCCTCCTCCCTCTATACATGTGTACTCCCCTTTTCTTCCCTGCCTCCATGTTCCCATCCTCTTTCTTCGCATAAATCCGACAGTTTATATATTTTTAATCCAGTGACCTGCCCGAAAATCGTGAACTAATTTAGAGAGTAACAGAAATTGTAAAAATATTCAGTGTCTAAAGCACCGTATGCAACAAGTAACCGTCGTCCGAGATATAAATGATGTTTACCCAAGTAAAATGTACAAAAATATGTTTTCTAATGTTTATTCACGCTTTCGAAATGTAAATAAACAAAACACGATAAGTCAACACACCGATTTACCTCGGGCATGCAGATCAAATAAATAGAATCAAGTGGGCGACGCAACCTTCGTTTGTTTTGTTAAGACACAGCCGACTAGATAATTAACTTTTGAACGTAACTGATCGAATTAAAACTTCATTTGAATTTATTGCATTGATCCTCCCTACTCTTCCAGGCTTTTATGTACCTACATAGTAGGCCGTGATTTGGAATTTGAGCCTGCTTAGAAATGAGGTAGAGCCGTCAGATTAATACGAATGTGATTTGACTCAAGAACATTGTCTATTGTTTGTTAGCTTCATTCCGATCAGATTCAAGTAGGCTGGGTATAACCCTCTTAAAAGTTTGTGCCTACTTATATTATACCTACAATATTGTGCCCTTGCCACCGTCGAATCTTTCAAATTTATAGACAATTAAAATTATATAACAAGCCTCCTCGGATTAAATTAATCTACCTCTTCCAATTTGAACACCCATTACGTGGCTCTTGTAACGTTAACGGTTATTTGACACTGTATGTCTCTATTTTCAAATTAAGATACTTTTGTCTCTCCGATTCCACGGGACCAGAGGAGGATTCGTAATAATAGCTCAAAGTGGGAGATTGGCGAATGTATTTTATGTAGCTTGAAAGTGTCTCAAGTGCGCGAAATTGAAAACAAATGAATATCATATTAGTAGTGAAATATAACCTCATTCAGTTGAATCGGAAAGAAAAACAAATTAGCGTGCTCTTTGTACGGTTACACTTCCAAACGTTTATTAAAAAAAAATTAATCTACCTCTTCCAATTTGAACACCCATTACGTGGCTCTTGTAACGTTAACGGTTATTTGACACTGTATGTCTCTATTTTCAAATTAAGATACTTTTGTCTCTCCGATTCCACGGGACCAGAGGAGGATTCGTAATAATAGCTCAAAGTGGGAGATTGGCGAATGTATTTTATGTAGCTTGAAAGTGTCTCAAGTGCGCGAAATTGAAAACAAATGAATATCATATTAGTAGTGAAATATAACCTCATTCAGTTGAATCGGAAAGAAAAACAAATTAGCGTGCTCTTTGTACGGTTACACTTCCAAACGTTTATTAAAAAAAAATTAATTGTTTTCAGTTCCTACTGTTACACGTTTCGAGACTTACATACGTAGTCGGCCTTGATTTATAAAACAAACGAACAATGCGTGGCCTACTAGATTGTGTTTAGTTTACCAAAGTAGTTTGAGGGTAAAGTATGTGTGTTTACTTTTCGTGCTTGCGTTCATTTGAATTTCGCATGCGTACGATAAATATTTCAAAAAAATTTTATGTGCGGTACTTTAGCCACCGACCTTTTTTATTGCGTGGTTTATTGTCATTGGGGTGCGTAAGTTGTGTAAATATTTTGAATACCGGATACTGCTTTCATCTTTCAGTTATTCAAAGCTCGCCGGGGTAAACTTCGTTAATGCCTGTGGTTAGTGTAACGTAACGGTTACTTAATTTTTTTAAAGCAACTCTGAAATATAACGTAGGAACTTTTACTTGTAATACGTAATTGTTTATAGAATCGATAAAGCTTGAGCTTTAATTTCAATCAATTGCGATTGTGCGCGATGCTTTAGCCACCGACAATGGGAGTATTTGATGTTGTCTGAGACAGGGATGTTATGTTTTAAATATTTTGGTTGTGGCTAGTGTAACGTCATGGACTTACTGTTTACCTATTTTTTACTGCGGTGTTTTAGTCACCGACAACTTTTACGTGGGCAGTATTCACTTATAAAAAACAAATGAATCGTGAGTTGTCGCCCATTTGATTCTGTTTGTTCTGCGAAAGGAGGCTTGATTGTTCTTATGTTGCTTAATAATATCGGAATTTTGATAAGATTTTGCGCAGACTGTTCGAGTCGAAATCAAATTTATTTAAAAACGACGTCGATCTTTGTTGGCACGACTGTCAACAGTTTTTTTTTAATTTGATACTAACGGACTCAAAAATTATCGGCAAAAATTTGGATTAGTTCGGTTGCGATTTTAATAATTCAAATGTTCGTCAATGATGACTCAAAAACGGGTGCAAAAAAGTCCAAAATAAACACGTTGCATAAATTCTATTAAACTTTCACAGTACACCAAATTATTTTGTTGTATTGTTGTCGTTTTAACCGATTCAAAAAAATTATCGCCATAAAACCTTTTATTATCAAGTTTCGTCTGAAATAAAATAAAATGTGTGTTAACATTTTTCAATTATTTATTTATAGTCGAAATGTTTAAAAAAAGAATGTTATTTAATTTTAAAGATTTCCCAACAATAACCGACTCAAATAAATTATCACAGCAACAAGTTAATGGTATTAAATGTTACACTTAATCGACTCAAAAAAATTATCAACAAACATGTTTGTAATCGCGATAAGCATTCTCTAAACCAACGTTTTAGAACTCATAATACTTCTTTTATTTAACAAAATGGTGATTGAATGTTCAATAAAATTATCGAAAATGGAATTTTTAAGTTACTCTATCAGTATTTGGTGCTGAATAATTTTGGTATATATTTATAAATATATTCAGCGTAATAAAACTGAATTTAAAGTAAGTTGAATCCAACTTGACTCAAGAAAATTATCAACAAAATATTGATTAACTTGGCATAATGTAATTTTAATCAAACAACTATTGTCTAGTAATAAATCGAAGCAAGTCTAACAATAAATGTTGTTAACCGACTAAAATAAATTATGGTAGCAATAAATCCAATAAAATATATTAGTTTAGTGTAAGTTTCGAGTTGCCTCAAAAAATTATCATCACATTTAAAACCAATGGTATGAAAATCGGATTATTTTTCAATGCAGAAAAAATAATCGAAGTATTCACTCAATAAAACGATAGAATTTTCATTTGATCTTTACTGACTCAAAAACATTATCATGGTAACGAACTGTATAATGCCTTTACTTTAAGAAAAAAATTAGCGAAATCATAACAATAAGTATTTATGGATTCAATTCGTTTAGTGTAAGTTAAGTTCGCCTCAAAAAAATTATCAGTAAATTATCAGTGACATAGTCTTTCAAATTTTAAAAAAATGGTATGTAAATTATCGAAAATTAATTAATTGTTTAATTATTAATAGTAATCAAAACGTGGTTTTAATACAAACCCAAACTTTAAATGCTAAGGCAATACTCGTAGTTTTCATTCAATTGTTAATAAAACTGTATAATTTTCACCGACTCGAAAACGTTATCATGGTAACTAACTCTATAAGCCTTAACTTTAATTTTGCTTAAGAAAAATATAAGTAAACCGGCTTAAAAAATTATCAAAGAAAATCTTAATTTATTTAAGTTAAGCTTTAAATTGCAAAACCTACTTAGTATTATTAAAAAATAACATCAAAATATGTTTTAATCAAAATTATATGCAAGAAAACTCAACCTAACGTACGTTCAGCTTAATGGGTTCAAAAAAATTATCAACAAAAATTTTTAATTTAGTTCGTTAGGTCTTAAACCATTTAAATGATCCTGAAAAATCATTAAATTATCATCCATCAATTTGCTTGGTGTAATTTCATTCTATTGTTTGCAGTACTGTATACTTTATACAATTCAAAAAATTATCGCATACACTTTCTTATTCCTTAGCTTACGTTTCATAGTAGAGTGACCAAAGTATATCAAAGTTAAACTGTTTAATAAAATTGTAGCGGTCAATTTATCAAAAAAAGTCTAATTTATTTTTAAAGATTATCACAAACACTAATTCAATTTTACAGCAACGACAATTGGCGATACATTTAAATCTTTATTGAAAAATTTTTGGAGATGACCCAAAAAAATTGTCAATTTATACCACAAAACTAGTGATTGAATTACATAATTGTTGAAAAAATAAAATGTTCGTTAAATAATAAGCGCAAAAGTTTGTAGTAGTAAATACTTTATGTGACAGGTTAGAAAAATCAATCCATTCGATTTCGTAATGACAATAATAGGATAGATAAAATTGTTCGTCGAAAAATTATCGGAGATGACTCAAAAAATTATCAACAAAAATTTTATTATAGTTACGTTCACCGCAAAACTAGTGATTAAGTTACTATTGTTGAAAACATAAAATGTTTGTTAAAAATAGATTAGAAAAATAATTTTATTTAAATTGTAAATTCCGAAGACAAGTTTCATAAAATTATTAAAATTAAATAAAAATTTGTTTCAGTCCCTCTGTTTGATAATTAAAATTTGTAAAAACAAAGATGGCGTATACTATTACAGTACTTTAAAGCAAGATAAACTTCGCATGACTCAAAAAAATATCGAAAACAAAACGGAATTGTAATTGTCGGTGTTCAAGGATCGCATTCAGTGTCGAAAAACGGCTTTTATTTTTGAAGAGGTAGAGATGCCTATATCGGCATTTATTTGATTTTGCAATAAGAATATGGGAGAAGACTCAAAAAAAATATCAAAAACATTTTTAATTTAGTTACGTTATTGCAGCGAGCTTCACGCTGCAAAACTAGTGATTAAGTTGCTATCGTTGAAAAAATAAAATGTTTGTTAAAAATTATCACCAAAGTTCGTAGTAGTAAAAATTCTCGAAAATAAAACGCAATAATTGCAGTCAATCTAAAAAAGTGTTATTTATTTTTGAAGAGAAAGAGATGCACACATTCCAATAGATTTTGCAATAACAATAATAGGTGATAGATCAAAATGTTCGACGGAGAAGACTCAAAAAAATTATCAACAAAATTTTTAATTTAGTTACGTTATCGCGGCGAGCTGTACGCTGCAAAACTAGTGATTAAGTTACTATCGTTGAAAAAATAAAATGTTTGTTAGAAATTATCACCAAAATTCGAGAGACAAGTTTCATAAAATTATTAAAACAAAATAAAATTTTTGAGTCCCTCCGTTTTATAATTGAAATTTGTAAAAAAAAGATGGCGTCTAATTTCGTTTTATTATGTACAGCACTTTACAGCAAGAAAAACTTCGCATGACTCAAAAAAATTCTCGAAAATAAATTTTAATTGCAGTCAATCACAAAAAGTGTCATTTATTTGATGCCCACATTCCATTCGATTTTGCTATAACAAGAATAGGGTATAGATAAAAAATTATCGGAGATGACTCAAAAAAATTATCAACAAAATTTTTTAATCTAGTTACTATCGTAATTTGATAATTATTTTATTACTATAAATAAATAAATCGTTGAAAAATAAAATGTTTGTTAAATAATTATCGCAAAAGTTCGTAGCAGTTAAAAATCAATAAGAATTGCAAATTCGTGAGACAATGGTAAAAGTTTTATAAAATTATTAAAACAAATTAGAATGTTTGAGTCGTTTCGTTTTATTATGTACAGTACTTTTACAGCAAAATAAACTTGACTCAAAAAAATTATCGAAAATACAACGGAATTTTAATTGCCGGTATTGCAGTTAATGTGAAAAAGTAAAAGAGATGCCCGTATCAGCACTTAATCGATTTTGCAATAACAGTAATTGGGGAAAGGCTCAAAAATTATCAACAAAATTTTTAGTTTACTTACGTTATTGAGGTGACTTCTCACTGCAAAACACCGACGAGTGTTTGGTTGTCATTAGAGCTTACCCTGTTGTAAGTTTAAATGTTTTGAATTCTGGTTGTGGCTAAAGTAACGCTTTAGTTTCAATCGGTTACGGTAACTAAAGTTGGAATAACTGCACGATATGATTAATTAATTTCTGTCTATGGCTACCGTACTATAACGGTAGCGTCTCCAAATAAGATTCCGGCTACGACTACTCAAAACCAAAAAAAAAACGGAACGTCGCGTCGCCTATTTGATTTTACCCTCACAATATGTGTCTTTAGATTTTGTATTTGAAATTATTTAAATGTATGCTGTTGTCGTATGTACTAAGTTGGCTGCGATTGCGAAAACAAACGTGATTTTCTCTTGTTTTTGTAGCATCGCCTACTTTGAAGCGTACAGTTATTTTTCAAACGGCCAATACACTCTTCGTAGAGAGAGAGAGAGAGAGCACAACGTTAGCATTATTTTGGATTACGGAAGCTTTTTCTGAACAATAATGTCGTAAAAGAACGTGTTTTATTTGATCCATAAACAGTTACTGTTACATAATCATTTCGGGACGTAGTCGGCCGTGATTTGTAAAACAAACGAAAATCAGCTTCTGTTGTTTTTTTTTCCACCGACGCGACGCCTACGTGTTTGTGATTTAATTTCAGCAGCAACTTAAAATCAACATTTTTTTGCCAATAGTAAAAAAAAAATTTTTTATTACGAAGCATCTGACTGTTAAGATTAACGTTGTTGATGTGATAGGTACGTGACAGCCGAGAGAGTTCGGTTCTTGATGCGTTTGACTTTTCACTACTTTTTTTGAATTAGATTTTTTTTATCTTTTCACAAGTCTGCGAATGTTTTATTCTAGTATTGTTAGAAAGAGGGCGCCACTTATAAATTAAAAAAGTGGGCGGTGCTTCGCTCAAAGTTGGCTTTGATCGTTATATCCTAGAAATATCGATGAAGCAGTAAATTAATGTTTTAACCAAATATTAATTAATTATTAGCCGAAACAGGGCGCTTCTTTTATCCACTTCTTGTTTATATTCGCAAAAGCTTTTTTATGAGCACAAAATAAATTAATCTTGATTTCGCAACTTTGTACATCTGTTAGGGGTTAGTTTGACGTAACGGTTGATTACTTTTTAAAGTGCTAAGTCGCTTCAAAGCTTTGTGTAGATAGTAGGCCGTGATTTGGAAAACAAACGTTTTTTTTTTAAACCTCTGCCTACTTATATTGTTTGAAATTTGTCAGGGATTTTAGAATTTAGGGACGCGTGTTTCGCTCTTTTTAGGAGTTGTCAGTATAAATAATAATTAATTGTTTATATGTGCGGCGTTTGCAATTAATCAAAACGATTCCGAGCTAAGACGCTGTTCAAAGGAAATAAATTGTTCCTGAATCTAAACCCTCAGGCAGCGCTGTTTAGAAATGAAATAGTCGTCAAGATTAATATGTGGTTAGGTTCAGCACGATCAGATAGAAGTAATTACAATTTGCGCCTACTTTGTACATATTTGTATTAAAAAGCACAATTACGGGTTCTTAGCCACCGTCGAGTTAGAAAGAGAGCACAACTCTTTGTTGTAGGTATTTGTGTGAACATACAAAGCTCTTCGGATTAAATTAATCCAGCGCTCGATCTTTTGAATCGCTTTATGTGGCTATTGTAACGCGAACGGTTATTTAACGCTGTATTTTATCTTTTGTTTAATTTTCTTTTGTAACCTAACTAATAATTGTTGTTGCTAATATTTTTTAGTTGTACAATTGAACAACAACAAATGAATAACCGACATATATAAAACGAGTTTATTCATTCTACGTCAAAACAAAAGAAAAGTTTTATTCAATTAAAAACGGTTGAATGAGACGGTTGCATTTATTTCGCATTGGAGTTTTAATTACATAGAAAACGTAGCAGGCTGCACTAATTAGAGATCGAATAAACCAGAAACTAATGTATCCTAATAAATTGACGTATTAACCTAACCTTAGAAGTGAGGTTAGTGAGTTTGTCGCATAAAATTGAAAAATTCAACCTGGAGTGACTTCACATTTTAAGCTTATAAGTTAGGTTAGGTAAGACTGCTGTAACAGCCAACTTTAGTACAACATTTATTTTTTTTTTTTAAATCAACTTATTTCGTAATACAATCGCCATTTTTGGATGTAACTACAGTCTAACCTAACCTAACTTAAATGTCAAGTAACTTTCTATAGACCTTTAGGTAAAAAAAGTAGGAAAAAGTGACGATTTCATTACCAAAATTGAGTTGAATTAAATAAAATTAGAAATAAAGTTGGCTGTGACTGCAGTCTAACCTAACCTAACTTATAAACTTAAAATGTCAAATAACTTTCTTTGAACCTCTACCCAAACAAAATAGGAATAATGGGCGATTGCTATGCGAAATTAAGTTGATTTTATCAGAGAAAATAAAGTTGGCTGTGACTGCAGACTAACCTACTTAAAATATCAAGTAACTTTCTTAAGATCTCTAACCAAAAAAAGAAATTCGCGTTAAAGTCGGCTGCGACTGTTGTCTAACCTAACCTAACTTATAAACTTGAACTGTTAAGTAATTTTTCTTTAGACCTTTAGCCAAAAAAAGTAGGAAAAAAAGACGATAAGCCAATAAAAATAAGAAAAAAAAGGAGATTGCAATACGAAATTAAGTAGATTTTTACAGAAACAATAAAATTGGAATAAAGTTCGCTGTGACTGCAGTCTAACCTAACCTAACCTATAAACTTAAAATGTCAAATAACTTTCTTTTAAACCTCTAACCAAACAAAATAGGCGATTGCTATGGGAAATTAAGTTGATTTTTTTTTAGAGAAAATGAAGTTGGCTGTGACTGCAGATTAACCTATCCTAACTATAAACTTACAATATCAAGTAACTTTCTTAAGATCTCTAACCAAAAAAAGAAATTTGCGTTAAAGTCGGCTGCGACTGTTGTCTAACCTAACCTAACTTATAAACTTGAACTGTTAAGTAATTTTTCTTTAGACCTTTAGCCAAAAAAAGTAGGAAAAAAAGACGATTGCAACACGAAATTAATTTGTTCTTTTTTTAAAGAAAATTAATTTAGATTCAAGTTGACTGTGAGTGCAGTCTAACCTAACCTAACTTATAAGTTTAAAATGTCAAGTAATTTTCTATTGACTTCTATCAAAAAAAAAGTAAGAAAAAAGGCGATTACAGAACGAAATTTTTTAGAGAAAATAAAGTTGGCTGTAACTGCAACCTAACCTATCTTATCAACTTAAAATGTCCAATAACTTTCTTTGGGCCTGTAGCCAATTAAAATAAGAAAAAAAGGAGATTGCAATACGAAATTAAGTAGATTTTTACAGAAAAATAAAATTGGAATAAAGTTCGCTGTGACTGCAGTCTAACCTAACCTAACCTATAAACTTAAAATGTCAAATAACTTTTTTAAACCTCTAACCAAAACAAAATAGGCGATTGCTATGGAAAATTGTTGATTTTTTTTAGAGAAAATGAAGTTGGCTGTGACTGCAGATTAACCTATCCTAACTATAAACTTACAATATCAAGTAACTTTCTTAAGATCTCTAACCAAAAAGAAATTTGCGTTAAAGTCGGCTGCGACTGCTACCTAAACCTAACCTAACTTATAAACTTGAACTGTTAAGTAATTTTTCTTTAGACCTTTAGCCAAAAAGTAGGAAAAAGACGATTGCAACACGAAATTAATTTGCTTTTTTTTAAAGAAAATTAATTTAGATTCCGTTGACTGTGAGTGCAGTCTAACCTAACCTAACTTATAAGTTTAAAATGTCAAGTAATTTCTATTGACTTCTATCAAAAAAGTAAGAAAAAAGGCGATTACAGAACGAAATTTTTAGGAGAAAATAAAGTTGGCTGTAACTGCAACCTAACCTATCTTATCAACTTAAAATGTCGAGTAACTTTCTTTGGACCTGTAGCCAATAAAAATAAGAAAAAAAAGGAGATTGCAATACGAAATTAAGTAGATTTTTACAGAAACAATAAAATTGGAATAAAGTTCGCTGTGACTGCAGTCTAACCTAACCTAACCTATAAACTTAAAATGTCAAATAACTTTCTTTAAACCTCTAACCAAACAAAATAGGCGATTGCTATGGGAAATTAAGTTGATTTTTTTTAGAGAAAATGAAGTTGGCTGTGACTGCAGATATTAACCTATCCTAACTATAAACTTACAATATCAAGTAACCTATAGACCTCTAACCAAAAAAAAGTAGGAAAAAAAGGCGATTTTGCGATACGAAAATAAGTTGATTTTTTTAGAGAAAATAAAATTCGTGTTAAAGTTGTCTGTGACTGCTGTCTAACCTAACTTATAAACTTAAAATGTCAAGTCACTTTTTCTTTAGACCTCTAGTCATAAAAGTTGAAATAAACGCGATTGCAATTCGAAATTAAGTTGAATTTTTCAGAGAAAATAAAGTTGGCTGTGTGACTGCAGTCTAACCTAACCTAACTTAAAAACTTAAATTGTCAAGTAACTTTTTCTTTAGACATCTAGCCAAACAGTAGAAAAAAAGGCGATTGCATTACAAAATTAAATTTTTAGAAAATGAATAAAATTGGAAATCAAGTCGGTCGCTACTAAAATCTAACCTAACCTATAAAACTTAAAATGACAAATAATTGGCTTTAGACCTCGAACCAAAAAAGTTGGAAAAAAAGGCGATTGCAATACGAAATTAACTTGATTTTTCCAGAAAAAATGAAATTGGAAATAAAGTTGGCTATGATCACAGTGTAACCCAATCTAACTTAAATGTCAGTAACTTCTTTAGACCACTAGCCAAAAAAAGTAGGAAGAAATGGCAATACGAAGTTAAGTTGATTTATTCGAAGAAAATAAAGTTGGCTATGACTGCAATCTAACGTAACCTAACTTATAAATTTGAAATGTCAAGCAACTCTTGGTATAGGAACGTATAGGAAAAAAGGCGATGGCGATAGGAATTTAAGTTGATTTTTCAGAGAAAACAAAATTTGTGTTAATGGTTGGCTGTGACTGCAGACTAACGTAACCTAACTTATAAACTTAAATGTTAAGTAACTTTTTTAGACCTCTAGCCAAAAAAAAAGTAGAAGTAAAGGCGATTGCAATACGAAATTAAGTTGAATTTTTCAAAGAAAATAAAATTGAAATAAGGTTGGCTGTGACTACAGTCTAACCTAACCTAACTTAAAATGTCTTTTTTTTAGACCAGTTAAGTTGATTTGTTCGGAAAATATAAAGTTGGCTGTGACTGCAATCTAACGTA
Source organism: Abscondita cerata (assembly GCA_030710515.1). Lineage (NCBI taxonomy): Eukaryota > Metazoa > Arthropoda > Insecta > Coleoptera > Lampyridae > Abscondita > Abscondita cerata. The sequence goes on from JALBCR010001167.1 coordinate 356,299, forward strand.
ACCTAACTTATAAGTTTGACATGTCAAGTACCCTGACCTCTTTAGCAAAAACGGAGGAAAAGAGGCTTTTGGGATAGGAAATTAAATTGATTTATTCAGAGAAAATAAAATCCGTGTTAAAGTTGACTGTGACTGCAGACTAACCTAACCTAACTTAAAAACTTAAAATGTCAAGTAACTTTTTCTTTAGACATCTAGCCCAACAGTAGAAAAATAGGCGATTGCATTACAAAATTAAATAGCTTTTTTTAGAAAATGAATAAAATTGGAAATAAGTCGCTACTAAAATCTAACCTAACCTATAAAACTTAAAATGACAAATAATTGGCTTTAGACCTCTAGCCAAAAAAGTTGGAAAACAAGGCGATTGCAATACGAACTTAACTTGATTTTTCCAGAAAAAATGAAATTGGAAATAAAGTTGGCTATGACCACAGTGTAACCCAACCTAACTTAAATGTCAAGTAACTTTCTTTTAGACCACTAGCCAAAAAAAGTAGGAAGAAATGGCAATACGAAGTTGTTGATTTATTCGAAGAAAATAAAGTTAGCTACGACTGCAATCTAACGTAACCTAACTTATAAATTTGAAATGTCAAGCAACTCTTGGTATAGGAACGTATAGGAAAAAGGCGATGGCGATAGGAATTTAAGTTGATTTTTCAGAGAAAACAAAATTTGTGTTAATGGTTGTCTGTGACTGCAGACTAACGTAACCTAACTTATAAACTTAAAATGTCAAGTAACTTTTTTTTAGACCTCTAGCCAAAAAAAGTAGAAGTAAAGGCGATTGCAATACGAAATTAAGTTGAATTTTTCAAAGAAAATAAAATTGGAAATAAGGTTGGCTGTGACTACAGTCTAACCTAACCTAACTTAAAATGTCTTTTTTTTAGACCAGTTAAGTTGATTTGTTCGGAAAATATAAAGTTGGCTGTGACTGCAATCTAACGTAACCTAACTTATAAGTTTGACATGTCAAGTACCCTGACCTCTTTAGCAAAAAACGGAGGAAAAGAGGCTTTTGGGATAGGAAATTAAATTGATTTATTCAGAGAAAATAAAATCCGTGTTAAAGTTGACTGTGACTGCAGACTAACCTAACCTAACTTAAAAACTTAAAATGTCAAGTAACTTTTTCTTTAGACATCTACCCCAACAGTAGAAAAATAGGCGATTGCATTACAAAATTAAATAGCTTTTTTTAGAAAATGAATAAAATTGGAAATAAGTCGCTACTAAAATCTAACCTAACCTATAAAACTTAAAATGACAAATAATTGGCTTTAGACCTCTAGCCAAAAAAGTTGGAAAACAAGGCGATTGCAATACGAACTTAACTTGATTTTTCCAGAAAAAATGAAATTGAAAATAAAGTTGGCTATGACCACAGTGTAACCCAACCTAACTTAAAATGTCAAGTCACTTTCTTTAGACCACTAGCCAAAAAAAGTAGGAAGAAATGGCAATACGAAGTTAAGTTGATTTATTCGAAGAAAATAAAGTTGGCTACGACTGCAATCTAACGTAACCTAACTTATAAATTTGAAATGTCAAGCAACTCTTGGTATAGGAACGTATAGGAAAAAAGGCGATGGCGATAGGAATTTAAGTTGATTTTTCAGAGAAAACAAAATTTGTGTTAATGGTTGTCTGTGACTGCAGACTAACGTAACCTAACTTATAAACTTAAATGTCAAGTAACTTTTTTTAGACCTCTAGCCAAAAAAGTAGAAGTAAAGGCGATTGCAATACGAAATTAAGTTGAATTTTTCAAAGAAAATAAAATTGGAAATAAGGTTGGCTGTGACTACAGTCTAACCTAACCTAACTTAAAATGTCTTTTTTTTAGACCAGTTAAGTTGATTTGTTCGGAAAATATAAAGTTGGCTGTGACTGCAATCTAACGTAACCTAACTTATAAGTTTGACATGTCAAGTACCCTGACCTCTTTAGCAAAAACGGAGGAAAAGAGGCTTTTGGGATAGGAAATTAAATTGATTTATTCAGAGAAAATAAAATCCGTGTTAAAGTTGACTGTGACTGCAGACTAACCTAACCTAACTTAAAAACTTAAAAATGTCAAGTAACTTTTTTTTTTAGACATCTACCCCAACAGTAGAAAAATAGGCGATTGCATTACAAAATTAAATAGCTTTTTTTTAGAAAATGAATAAAATTGAAATAAGTCGCTACTAAAATCTAACCTAACCTATAAAACTTAAATGACAAATAATTGGCTTTAGACCTCTAGCCAAAAAAGTTGGAAAACAAGGCGATTGCAATAACGAACTTAACTTGATTTTTCCAGAAAAATGAAATTGAAAAATAAAGTTGGCTATGACCACAGTGTAACCCAACCTAACTTAAAATGTCAAGTCACTTTCTTTAGACCACTAGCCAAAAAAAGTAGGAAGAAATGGCAATACGAAGTTAAGTTGATTTATTCGAAGAAAATAAAGTTGGCTACGACTGCAATCTAACGTAACCTAACTTATAAATTTGAAATGTCAAGTAACTTTCGGTGGGCCTCTTTAGCTAAAACGTATAGGAAAAAAGGCGATTGAGATAGGAAATTAAGTTGATTTTTCAGAGAAAACAAAATTTGTGTTAATGGTTAGCTGTGACTGCAGACTAACGTAACCTAACTTATAAACTTAAAATGTCAAGTAACTTTTTTTTAGACCTCTAGCCAAAAAAAGTAGAAGTAAAGGCGATTGCAATACGAAATTAAGTTGAATTTTTCAAAGAAAATAAAATTGGGAAATAAGGTCGGCTGTGACTACAGTCTAACCTAACCTAACTTAAAATGTCAAATAACTTGCTTTAGACTTTTAAGCCAAAAAGGCTCAATTAGATTTTTTCTGAGAAAATAAATGTGGTATTCAATGGCTGTGACTGCTGTCCAACCTAACCTAACTTATAAGCTTAAAATGTTAATTGACATCTCTTAAACCTTTAGAAAAAATAAAACAACTTAATTTTTTATTTTTGTTTGCTAGACTTAACATTTTAGGCTTATAAGTTAGGTTAGATTATGCTGTCGAATCCAATTTTAATACCAAATTTATTCATAAGCGATATTTTTTTTATGTGTAGAAAAGCCACCCCCGATTAAATTAATACATTGATCGCAGCTTTTATTCATGCACGTGGTTCGTAACGTTTGAATTTGCATTGCTAAACAGGCGGCGCTCTGCAATTGATCTAACAGGTTAAAGTATTAAATCATGCGAAAATAAATTGTTCGTTGAACCACAACTGACGAATGTAGTAGACCGTAGACCTTTAAAGCTTAGTAGCCTGGGGTTTTCAAAAACACGTATCTTTTGTTTAACCATAGCCTTAACTCCACATTTTTTTAGGTGGTTGCGTTTTTTCATAAATTCAATTAATGTTGAAACCCAACCAGGCGCTTTGAAAACTCCATTATTATTATTATCATCGATGTAATCCAAAGCTTTGTGCAAATAGTAATAAACTGGACGATTATTAAATTCGCCGACAAACATTTTTGTATTATATGCTCGAATATAAGTTAGACGAGTTATGTTAATCCGTGCGGAAATAACACGTTTGTTACGCATCGTAGACGTTCCGATACGCTTACATTTACATTCAAAGCTGTTTTTATATCAGCGTCGGCGATCGAAAAACTTGTTATTAAGACGTAGGAGAGGATTTTTTCTTACTATAAAATTTTTTCCACTTACCAATAAATTTTTGAATACTAGAGAAATATGAATATAAGTGCTGCCATCTACTTTTGTATTCGAAAAAAAATCGGTGTGAGAAAGGTGACAGTTTGAGGTTAAATTTATGTCATTTGGCCAGTGTCTGAGTGTCCGATGTCGTATTATTTACATGCGGCCGGTGCGTCTATTGCAAACTTGATTTTATTCCATACATTCCGAAACAATTGAGGGTTTTAAGGTTAATTTTTGACATAAAGGAGCTAATTTTTTCGTTATGAATGTACGACAAGCGTCGGTAATTAAGTTTTTCGTTTATCGAAAATAATTGCGCTCGTTTGTTGAATAAGAAAAAAAGATTATAATTGATTTTCTTTTCTTTCCATGTACGAATGCAGCAGTTTGTTTGGAACGAATTTTGCGAAGACTACATCCCGACCGACCGGAAGCATACGTACTATCCGTCGGTTATTACCAACGAACGTTTGTACGGAGATAAAATATCGGATCTACCGGTCATTCCGTATTTTCCCGTCAATTCTTTTTACGAATGGACTGATTATAGGTATTACGGTTTGCGTAGCGCTACCGCTTATATTTTAGTGTTCGACTTGTCGAACATCGAAACGTTTCAATACGTAAAAACGCTCAGAGAACAAATATGCGAAAGCAGGAGCATGTCGAACGTGCCCGTGTTAGTGGTCGGCAACAAAGAAGATTTGATTGCGACGCCGGAAGAATCGACGTCTACCGGAAAGGCGGCGATCACGGGCGGACACGACGACAAGCGTCGCGACATCGTCAATCTAGTGAAGAAACATTGGAAGTCGGGCTACGTCGAGTGCAGCGCCAAGTACAATTGGAAAGTGGTCGGCGTTTTTAAGGAACTGATGAACATGATCGACAGCATCGAAATTTGCGACCAGAGCCCGATGTTGGACAACATTCAGGACGCTTTAGATCGCAACAAGTGTTCGGTGCTTTAAAAGCTCAAATTTATTGTGTGTTGTGTACACAACGCGACCAGGTGCAATAATTTTTCGTTGACAATCTAAAGTATTTTGTAGGTTGCATGAAGTAATTCGTTGATTTTAGTCATAGGATACCTCATTGTTGACAAATAAAGCAATAACAAGTTTGGTTTTATTTATTCACGACATCTAGCGGACTCCGATACAATGACTAAAGTTGTTGGTGTCACGTGTAGGGTTTCCGGCCTGTATAACTTACGGCCTCGATTATTTAAAAAAACTTAAATTCTTTTAATTAAATTTAACAACTACGACAGCCTAGGCTTAACTCCTTTTCTAAAACGCTTGGCCAATTCTCTCTGCACGGCGGCTTGATCTTGCTGACTGGCTTTCGTAATCTCCTCCATGACTTCGTGGTTGTACGTCGAATGCAACATCAAGGCGAGAACTCCAGCACGCGAAGCCATACTCTGTCTAATCTGCCGCTCCTTTTCCAACAGTTCGTCCATCTTCAACCACTGCCGCCTCTCGCTCCAAATCGATCTGCAAACATAGATCAAAGTAGTCTGACATCGTAACCCACAATCTCACCTCGGCTCGACGCAGCTTCTCCCAAACAAAATGCTTGCTGCATGACCTCTTAGGCGCCCGACAAAATTCCCCAGTCAAATCGAAAACGTTCGTCACTAAAGGACACCCGCAAACCTCATTATCCCCAACCTTAGGATCCTTACAATGCTCTGGACACAACACCCGCAACCTTTTACAATAAGTACGATTACCCGCATTATAAAAATCACAAAACATATTATTCCCTTCGATACGAGTTTTAAACTTCGAACGAGCGACGCTTATGACTCATACTTATTAAAACACTTCTCCATATGTTTGATGGCGGTTTTTGAAGTGAATTTGTGACCGCACAAGTCAAGCAGTGCGATGAACAAATCTGCTTTCCTCTTACGTTATCCTGATCTTGATTTGGATCGGCGATCGCGTTTTAACACGATCAACGATGTAATCTAACTCTTTGTGACGCTTATCGCGAGCTCTTGCAACACCTGGCGCGCCAACTGATTCTACGAACCTGATCCAACGCGCCTTAATATTTTTATCCTCTGCGCGGATAAGGAACCTCAGCGCCCACTCTTGAATTCGTTGTGGCAGGACCTGATATATGCGGTTGATTTGCTAATCTCCGCCATGCGCATCCAGACAGTATTTTGAACGTACGAGCACTGTTGGTACAACCCGGACCGTAGCACTATCGAGGATGTCAGGTTAATAAATCGTGTTTTGTGGATGCTCCCTATCGGAGCTTGAGTCGCGTCGCCGTCTTCGACCCACGTACCCCACTCTGTAAAAACACAATTAAGACACTTTAAACAGTAACTAAAAACTCACCCTCCGTAATTAACACCAAATCCTCTGCTTGCACCTCTCTTTTTGTTTACCGAGCTCCTTTACTTGTATTCTGAATGCTAGCAACGTACATAGCGGCACCGCAATCGTCTGTACGATAACATCCCATGCAATCGCCGCATTTCTTATTCTTCTTATCGGATTTGTTGTCGCGACGCTTTCGTACGCGGTGTTCGTCTTTATTTCCGGTGTCTTCGCGTTTCGTCCTCCACAGCGTTTGCAACGTCGAATCTTCTTCCATGCATCGGATGCAGAAGTATTGTTTGATGTGTTTCGCCTCGCGTTCCGATATTCCGATGCAGTCGCCGTGATACCATTCTTCGCAGGCGTCGCATGCGATCATGAAACGGGAGCTGTCCGAAGACCTGCAGATGCAATACGCTTGACCATCTTGCCGGAGCAAAGTGTCGATCTTCCGATTGGCGCTCAGGGGAGCAGAAATTGTTTCGCGATTTCTTTTACGCTGAAACGATTTAAAATCGAATAAAACGGGCGTTAATGCAATAAACTTACCGAAATATCGTGTTTACAGGGACATGTTTGTATAAAGTATTATCCCGTGCTGTAAGCTGTTGCCGCATCTATTATGTTGTAAACAAGGTAACCCAGATGTCAGCTGTCAATTTTGAGGTTATACGTACATAACCTCATACAATTGGAAGACGCGGCAACATGGCACGGGCGGTTTCCCTAAACGTTATCTTTCATAAATGACTCATAGAAACTTTAGTTGAAATCTACCTGTTGATTGTTAGTACAAAAGAAATGAGCGAAGAAAAACAAGAAGGGCCGAAATGGCTCAAAGAATTGGAAGAAAAACGCGAAAGACGCGTAAAGGCGCGTCTCGGACACGAAACCGGCGCCGGCTCGCCCTGCCTGACGTGCGAAAATAAATGCCCAGGTGCGTTTAAAAACACTTTTATTAGGTACCTAACGCGTGTCTTTCTTTAGGATTGGATCTACACTTTTGGAGAAAAATTTGCAAGAACTGCAAGTGCGGTAAGGAAAACCACGATGTCAATGACGACGACATCTACGGCTGGGCCCAATTTCAACTACTGGGTAGTAAACCGAACAAAGGGAAAAAACTCGGTACGACTCGCACACTAATCCAATTTCGATATCAAAACAAAATTTGTTTTCAGTACTACCTGGTCGTAAAGACGTCGTTGAGCTAGAATGGGCACCGAAAGGTCAAAGCGACATCGTCGATACTTACATAAAAGAGACACCGATTAATCTGTTGCCGATCAAAGGATCGCCAGCGGCTCAGAACGCAAACAGTTGTTACAAAAACAAATACCTTTGCACGACATCGATCCGTCATTATGCCACGCCTTATCAGATAACGAAATAAAAAAAATGAACGACTACATTGCGCACATTAAACAAAACAGCGTCGGAATAGGAAACATATTCCAAATGAAGGAAATATTAAAAACTCGTCTCCTCAATCCGCAATACAGAACGAAACGTGTTCCGATGCAGTTGTCGCAAACGCAGAATATCGCTTTGCGCGGCGTCGACAGAGCCAGCATGTTGAAAGACCCCCACTTATCAGATTTACACAAAAACTTAAACGAACTACACTTTCCGAACACTGATGTTCAATACGGGGTTACTGGTGCCATCCGTGACTTAACTTATCCCACTTATCAACGATCAGATGACGTGCTCGTACATGACAAACCACCTCAATACTCGAAGCTTATTAATTATCCGTCAGCTGGCACGGAATCTCACCACAAGGAGTTATCAATGCACGTTCTAATCAGCCATTTTCCAATCAAATCGATAACCAACCTGCCAGTCATATTAACCCGGTTAAAGATCTTCACGCACAATTGCACACAGTCTTCCCTGATTTTAATTGCCATCCAAACGATAACAAAATTGTATACCCGGATATGAATGTCAACTACAAATTAGGCGACTTAAAAGCAAATCCGGAGCTGTTACACCTTGCCAACGTACCACAATATGACGAATCGAATCAACATGACAACATGTGTTCGCAACTAACTGATCCCCAATTTTCCACCAATCTGAAACAGAGTTCACAACTGAAAGCAAATCCGGACATAGAATCGACTCAACAGAATCCAAAAAAGATTAACAACATCAAAGATTTAATGTATTCAACTTACACCCAATACAACCCGAACCAGTTATACATTGATGAACAAAACGTCGAACCAGAGAATGTAAGCGTCGGTCTCATCAACGATATCGAGTACCCGACCATAAAAACCGCCGAACAAATGCGAAACGATTTCGTCCCGACCAAAAACACCGTGGTCGATTGCAGCCGTTGCGAGGTGCTCCCGTCTTGCCACACTTGCAAGAAAATGTTCGACGTTTCTTCATTAGTAATCGGGATCGGACATTCGGAAGCTTTATGGCACTTAGATTGTTTCAAATGCGTTGGGTGCAACCAGAATTTGGCCGACATGATGTACTTCTATCACAAGGAAAGTGGCGAAATTTATTGCGGCCGAGACTATGCCAAAATAAGGGGGATACCGCGTTGTCAGGCTTGTGACGAACTCATTTTCGTTAAAGAATACTGCCTTGCAGAGAATTCGACGTTCCACGTCAAACACTTTTGTTGTTACGAATGCGATAAACCGCTGGCTGGTCAAAATTACGTGATGGAAGATTTGCAGCCGTTGTGCGTGCCATGTTTCGAAATGGTTAAGGCTGAGAAATGTAGGGCTTGTTCGATGGTGATTAAACCTGATGAGAAGGGGGCGCAATTAAACGGGGTGCATTTTCACGCCAACGATGTGTGTTTTAGTTGTAAGATGTGTAAGAAAGCGTTGCTCGATGCCAAAATTTTATTTAAAAATTCGAATCTGTATTGTTCGGCGCCGTGCTTTGGTGCCGATAAGTGATTCGTATTTAGTCTTAAACTGACCAATTTAGCATAAAAATAAAGTGCCTTCTATGTGCCATACGTAGAATTTTTGTATGCAGCTGCCATATATATTTATAATAATGTGATAAATAAAATATTTACAAGATATTATTAGGTGATTAAGGGCCCTAAATGAACGTACACTTAGGGCGTATATACTGGGCATGTAAAATAACGTCGCCGTCTAAGCTGGCGTTTATTTTTTTAATTGTTTGTAGTCTCATAGCCAACTTATAAAAATGTTTGGTAAATCGTCGGTTTTCAGTGAAAATCTAACCTATCAAAAAGTGGCAGGTTCTCAACCACAAAATGTCTACGCACTTTCCAACCGAATTTAAAAATAAAAGATGTGTTCTTAAAATCCGGCGTCAAAGTTTGCTATTATTATTTTAATTGTCTCATTTACAACAAAAAAAAAAGTGTATTTGGTAGATGGTCGTTTTTAAGCCGAAATTTAACCTATCAAGGAGTGACAGATTCTCAACCACAGTTAACACATACACTTTGATTCAAATTTGAAAAAATACTCTGTATACAAAATGAAATCCTGAGTAAAAAGTGGGTTTTTAAAATTCGGCGTCGAGGTTGGCGTTTATTTTTTTCATTTTTATTTGTTGTGTCATAGCCAACTTATTAAAATGAGAATGTTTGTTAAATAGTCGCCTTTAAGTCAAAATATAACCTATCAAGAAAATTAACAGGTTGTCAACCATAGTACGGCAACGCACACTTCAAACCGAATTCTAAAAAATACCTGGTATGCCAAATACAAAATCGAATCTTGGATAAAAATAAGAAGCGTCTATAAAATCCGGCATCAAAGTTGGCGTTTATTTTTTTAATTTTTATTTGTTGTCGCATAATAGCCAACTTATAAAAATAAGTGTGTTTAGTAAATGGTCGCTTTTAAGCCGAAATCTAACCTATCAAAAAGTAGCAGATTGTCAACATACACTTTGATTATTTTTTATATGTTGTGTCATAGCCAACTGATAAAAATGAGTATCTTTGCTAAATATCTTTAAGTCAAAATCTAACCAAGAAGTAGTAGGTTGTCTACCCGGTATACCAAATTCAAAATGACATCTCGAATAAAATCGTGTATTTTTAAAATCTGGTGTCAAAGTTAGCGTTAATTTTCATTTGTTGTATCATAGCCTACTTATAAAAATGAGTATATTTAGTAAATGGTTGCTTTTAAGTCAAAATCTGACCTTCAAGAAGTGGCAGATTGAAAACCATAAACGTCAAAGCACACTTCGACTCGCATTGTAAAAAATGAAATTCTGGGTAAAATAACGTGTGTATTTTAAAATCTGGCCTTAAAATTGGCGTTTATTTTTTTAGTTTTTGTTTGTTCTGCCACAGCCAACTTATATAATTGAATATGTTTAGTAAATGCTCGCTTTTTAGTCAAAATCTAACATATCAAAAAGTACCACAAAATGTCAACGCATACTTCGAGCCAAATTTACAAAAAACCCGGTGCACCAAATACAAAATAAAATCCCGGAGCGTGTAAAACAACGTGTGTTTTTTAAAATACTGCATCGAAGTTGTGTCATAGGTAGTCAACTTCTAAAAATGAGTATGATTGGGAAATGGTCGCTTTTAGTCGACATTTAACCTATGAAGTGACACCAGGTTCTTTTATTTTTTTGTAGTGAGACGGGCGGTTATCTTTTACAAATGAGTCATAGAATCTTCAATTGCTTATCCCGAAGTCTACCTGTTGATTGTTAGTACAAAAAAAATGAGTGAAGAAAGACTGAAATGGTTACACTTTTGCAGACAAATGTGCAAGTATGGAAAAGAAAACCAAAATGTTAATGATATCTCAGCTTTTAACCTAAATTTAGATACTCAACGCCTACTTAATGAGAAAATATTTCGTTCGTGGGTGTATACGCTTACAACTGCGCTGGTAACTTGGCAACTACGCGTAAAGTCTCCATTAAACATCGTTTTTGTGGATCGTCGTCTCGTTTCTAAACTCAAACAATGTCTGCAATAAGTTTATTAAATCCGAAAGCTGAAGTCGCGCGTGCGGCCCAAGCGTTGGCGGTGAATATATCGGCGGCGAAAGGAATTCAAGACGTGATGAAATCCAACTTGGGCCCGAAAGGAACCGTCAAAATGTAAGGCACATGACACTAATCGTTCAATTCCTTCAAATAAACGCAACCCCAACCCATAAAACAACCACGCACCCATCGCCCCGAATCCTAAATTTAACGAAAAATTTGGGTTACCCAAAATTTGCTTGCGAGGGGGGCTGAATCTGTAACGTAACCTAACTTTTGTTTTTAGGTTGGTTTCCGGCGCCGGCGATATAAAAATAACGAAAGACGGTAACGTGCTGCTACACGAGATGCAGATACAGCATCCGACCGCGTCCTTGATAGCGCGTGCATCGACCACACAAGACGATATGACCGGTGACGGCACCACGTCAACCGTATTAGTCATCGGCGAGTTACTCAAACAAGCCGACATCTACCTAGCCGAAGGTTTACATCCTCGTGTTCTAACCGAAGGATTCGACAAGGCTCGACAAAAAACTCTCGAAATCCTCGACAGCATGAAAATTCCGCTAGAACCAAATCGTTGCAACCTCCTTGATGTCGCTAAAACTAGTTTACGGACCAAAGTACATGCGGACTTAGCCGACGTACTAAGCGAAGTATGTGTTGATGCTATGATAACGATCCGACAAGAAGGTAAACCGATCGACTTACACATGGTCGAACTCATGGAAATGCAACACAAAACCGAAACGGACACTCAATTAGTCAAAGGTCTCGTATTAGATCACGGCTCTCGTCACCCGGACATGCCGAAACGTTTAACCAACGCCTACATCTTAACGTGCAACGCTAGCATGGAATACGAAAAAAGCGAGGTGAATTCAGGATTCTTTTACAAAACGGCGGAGGAACGTGAAAAATTGGTTACAGCCGAACGGGCGTTTATCGAAGAGCGGGTTAGGAAGGTTATCGATTTGAAGAAAAAATTATGTGACGGCACCGATAAATCATTCGTTGTAATCAATCAGAAAGGCATTGACCCAATGAGTTTGGATATGTTGGCGAAAGAAGGGATCATTGCGTTGAGGCGTGCGAAGAGACGCAACATGGAACGTTTAGCATTGGCTTGCGGAGGCATAGCCATGAATCACTTGGACGATTTACAAGAATCTCACTTAGGTTTCGCTGGGCTTGTTTATGAACACGTACTTGGAGAAAATAAATTCACCTTCGTCGAAGAGTGTAGAATCCCACAATCGGTTACAATCCTAATGAAGGCACCTAATAAACACACTTTGGTTCAGATTAAAGATGCCGTTCGGGATGGGTTACGCGCCATCAACAATGCCATCGAAGACAAGGCGGTGATCCCGAGCTGGTGCTGCTCAAGTCAACGCCTATAAAGAGTTGATGAAATACAAGGAGGGTGTTAAAGGAAAGGCGCGTCTAGGAATCGCTGCCTATGCAGAAGCCTTGTTAGTAATACCGAAAGTTTTGGCAACGAATTCCGGATTCGACGCCCAAGACACGATCGTGAAGTTGCAGGAGGAGTCGGGGTTGAATCCTGAACCGATCGGTTTAGATTTAACATCGGGAGAAGCGATTAATCCTAAAGACGCTGGGATTTTCGATAATTACAATGTTAAGAAGCAGATTATCAACTCGTGTTCGATCATTGCGAGTAATTTATTACTCGTCGATGAAATTATGCGAGCAGGGTTGAGCAGCTTAAAGGGTTGATTTCTTTAATTACTTTAGTTTTGTATTATTAATATTTATCATATTTTCTAACTTTGCTTTAATTAATAAATTCTAATTAATGCTTGATTCGAGTTTCAATTACACGCGGTTTATTTGATTCTAAAGTTAAAATTAAAACGCGCGTTGTAGGGGGTTTTGACGCAGCGCGCGCTTTCCCCAAGATGTGAAAAATCAATAAAGCTGGGCGAACACTATTCTTATCGTGCGCCGCTCGGCTCGGACTTTATATTAAAATGATTGAATTAATTTTTTTTTTATCCGCGTAGTACGTTAAGGTTTTACACCATCCCCGGGGGAATTATGTAAATCAGCGCGCGTAAAAACGATGTATTATCTGATAGTGACCGAAATAATAGTGTTGTCTTCTTTACTAACAACCTGCCAGTTACAAAAACCGAATGTGGACAGTCGGAGGCATGATGTATACATTGCCGGGTTTTTTCCTTTCGGCAAAGGAGTTGAGAATGCCGACACTGGTAACCGATTCCAGTTTGTAATCATGATTACGTTTATTAGCATTTCCAGGTCGTGGCGTTATGCCCAGTGTCAAGTTAGCATTAGATCATGTAAACGAACATTCGACAATACTACGCAACTACCGCTTACACATGTGGTGGAACGATACGATGGTACTTAACACATATACGTAACTAAAAACATAATCAAAGTCGCTTTGTAGTGCAATGCCGCAGTCGGAGTCAAAGCCTTCTTCGATATGATGCACAGCGGTCCACACAAGCTGATGCTATTCGGAGCAGCTTGCACTCATGTAACCGACCCGATTGCGAAAGCATCCAAACACTGGCATTTAACACAAGTAACCACCTTACAACCTCATTACGTAACTACATTTATTTTTGTAGCTCTCCTACGCTGACACCCATCCGATGTTCACAAAAGAAAGTTTCCCGAATTTCTTTCGCATAGTCCCATCAGAAAATGCATTCAACAAACCTCGCTTATCGTTACTAAGAGAATTCAACTGGACACGAGTCGGGACAATTTACCAAAACGAACCGCGCTATTCTTTAGCACACAACAGGTCCGATTTCGATCCACCTACTAATTAACCGATTTTCTTTTTAGATTGGTTGCAGATTTAGACACGCTAAACTACGAAGTAGTCGAAACTCAAAGTTTTACTAATGAAGTGACGTCGGCTCTCGTTAAGCTAAAAGAAAAAGACACCCGTGTGATTTTGGGTAATTTTAACGAATACTGGGCTCGGAAAATATTCTGCGAAGCTTTCAAGTTAGAAATGTTCGGGCGCAAGTATCAGTGGATTATAATGGGTACGTACAACGAAGATTGGTGGCGAAAGTTTGATCGACTTAATTGCACGAGGAGGAAATCAAACAGCGATGGAACAAACGATCCTAACTGATTTGTTGCCACTTTCGACAACAGGAGAAATTACAGTCTCCGGTGTTGTAAGTGCTTTACATTTTAACCGCATTTACGACATAGTTTTGTTATAGACTGCAGATGAGTACAGTGCCGAATACGACTCAAGACGTGGTAAAGAATACTCACGTTTTCACGGTTACACTTACGACGGAATTTGGGCGGTAGCTGGCAATACAACACGTCGCACATAAAATCCGATACTTCAGACGTAATCAGACCGTGTCGGATTTTCGATATAGGGATCCACTGTGGGAGAAATTGTTTTTGGATGCTTTGCAAAATACAAGTTTCGAAGGTGTTACGGGACCGGTTCGCTTTTACGATAACGAACGTAAAGCCAGTATCCTTTTGAAACAGTTTCAAGGCGGGTTCGAAATTAAAGTCGGGGAGTATAGCGCTGCGACTCAACATTTAGATTTAACTCTTGGAAGTCCAATGAAATGGATCGGGAGGTGATGAGTCTCGTCGACTAATTCGATTGGTTTTGATTTCGGCTTTTTTGTAGGCATCCGCCTAAGGATAGGACTTTGGAAATTATTGAACACACACGTGTGAATAAAACTGTTTATGCTATATTAGCATCTTTGGCCATTTGTGGCATAATAATGGCCTCAGTATTTCTCGCATTTAATATTAAATACCGTAACCAACGATACATTAAAATGTCGAGCCCGCAACTTAATAATTTGATTATAATCGGGTGTATGCTTACGTATACGAGTATTGTGTTTTTAGGTCTTGACTCGGGACTTTCTAGTGTCGGTAAGTGTCGCTGTATGCGTGTAAAAATTAATATGAATGCTTTCGCAGATGCGTTTCCTTATATCTGCACTGCAAGGGCTTGGACTTTAATGGCTGGGTTTTCGCTCGCTTTCGGTGCAATGTTTAGCAAGACGTGGCGAGTGCATTCGATCTTTACTGATGTCAAGCTGAATAAGAAAGTGATTAAAGACTATCAATTGTTTATGGTTGTTGGTGTGCTGCTTTTCATCGACTTGGCTATTATGACTACTTGGCAAGTCGCTGATCCGTTCTATCGTGAAACTAAACGCATGGAACCATACGTAAGTATGATTATATTACGTAACCTCAGAAATTCTTCACTTTGCTCACCTTTCAGCCTCATCCTTCCAGCGAAGATATATTGATTATTCCCGAGAATGAATACTGCGCTTCGGAACGAATGACCCTTTTCGTCGGATCTATTTATGCTTACAAAGGGCTCCTAATGGTGCGGTTGTTATTAATTGTTCCAATCGTTTTATATAATTGTAATTGTAGATATTCGGTGCGTTCTTGGCGTGGGAAACACGACATGTATCTATACCGGCACTAAACGACAGTCGGCACGTTGGATTGTCAGTGTATAATGTAGCTATCATGTGTATATGTGGTGCAGCCGTTGCACTGGTATTGGTCGATCACCAAGATGCAATGTTTCTTATCATAGGCGTATTCGTGATGTTTTGCACAACGGCTACCTTATGGTTAGTGTTCGTGTCCAAATTGGTCGAGCTTAAAAGAAACCCCGGCGGTTCAATCGATAAGCGGATGAGGGCAACGTTGAGGCCCATGTCGAAAACTCGACGAGATTCAAGCGCAACCGAGCTCGAGCATAAGTTGAAAGAAGTGAAAGCCAACAATTCGAAGTATCGCAAGACTTTACTCGAAAAAGAAACCGAGCTGCAGGTTTCGTCTAAATTACCCGTTGTGTTACTGTGATTAAACGTGATAGTTTTAGATGTTAATAAAAAGGCTCGGGAGCGAAGCAAGGGAGATTTTGGACGCACGTGCTGATTCGATGACTGATATGAATCGACTTTCTGTACCCCTGTTGCGTAAAGAAGCGCCAAGCGCTACCGAAACCAGCGACGTTACTTCGGTTTGCAGCTTGAGTTCGCAAGACTTCACTTCGCTCCATCGTTCAGATAGTCAGAAGTATGCTTGTGGTTGTCGATTAATTTGGTTTTGAGAATTGGGTTTTTGTAGGAAGGTGAAGGTGGTTCCCAGTGAGTCACCAAAGACGCCGGTGCAGTCGAAGATTCGTGAAGAGAAGGAGAATGAAAATGGTGGTATCGTGCAAAACGGTAACATCAAAGATGAAATTGATTCTTTTCCTAACGTCATTCATAAAGCTGCTTCGGATGGGGGGCGGTGCGACGTGGCGTATACAGATAAACGACGGTCTAGTATGCGTAACGAAGTCGAACAAGGGGATGTAAATGTTTGTAATCGACGGCTGAGCACTCCGACTAATCGGATGACTCCGAAGAAGAAGATTGAAGGCGGGCAGCATGTGGTTGCGAAAAGCGAATTGTGGGACACAGGGAGTCAACATCGATGTAATAAAGGCCATCAGAAGAATTCACGCATCACGATACCTCAAGACGAAGGTTGCATCATCATCGCAGTCGATATGTTAATTGTTGTTGTTGATTTCAGATGACGGTGTTATGCACCGGTCCGTGTCTGAGAAAAACCGCCACACTACACAGAAAAAAGAGAAGAGTCCGGTAAAAAAAGAATCCCACGCTCCTGGTATATGCAATCAACACAGCAGCAAGTTGGGTTATTATCAATCGACACCAAACGTGACCGCGCTGAAACCGGGTACCACGCTGGTGGCAAGCGCACGCGACAAGTCAATACATAACGCGACGTCCGAATCCGAATTGTTGGATCGCGAGATACTGCCAATTTTTCAAAAGCTACTGACTGAGAAAAATAAAAGCCAACACAACATCAATTATTCTTTCGGACGCTCTTGCCCCAACATTTCCATTAAATGCGACATCGTCGAGTATTTGTAAATTGTTTTTCGTTTTTCTAACGTCGTGGTTTTTCTTTATAACGCCTAAACGAATATGTGGGATAGATGCACAAAACTCTCTTTATGGTTGTGTTAATATAGTCAATGTGGTAACTACGTTACAATTAGATTACATGTTAATTAATAACGATATTAACTTGTAACGATTTGTTTTTTTCTCGCACGATCCATCGAACGAATCTTTCGAAAACTGTCAGAGTAGCGGGTGGTTGGGTTTTTATAGAAACTTCACTTTACTCCATTTTATTTATAACCTGATTTTTATGAAACTACCGATGATGCAGAACAATCCTTTGATCGAACCCGAAGCAGTAATGTTCAGAAGGACAAAAAAACAAACGCAAGTTAAATGGTACATGTATTTTATTTATTCACCTATAATTATTTATAACATTTGCGATGGGAACTGTCGATTTATTCTATGAAACCAAATCTTACATAAATTTTCCGAGCAGTTTCATTATGATGATCACAAACTATATAAAAAAAATGTTTACAATACATCAAGAATTTCTTGCCTAACGCTAACAAATTTATAACATTAAATAATACTAAAAATGAAGGACACAAAAACAAAGTTCCCCCCCCCGTGCAGATATAACACAAGAGTGCCAGAACTATAATATTAGTTGGAAATTTTTATTATAATACCATCGTTCAAACATCTTAATAATTATCGTAGCGGTTAGGTAAAACGCTAGTAGTTTACTGCCTTCAAAGGCGAACATTGAATAACTTTTACACCGAATATAAATTAAGAGGAAAATTTCACAAAGTATAAGTAGCGCCTTTGTTGAAATAGTTTAAAAACGGTACGACCAATCGATTACCATTGGGATTGTGACTGTCTCGTAGGCGAATTCGTCATTCCTAAAAGAAATTCCAATGTAATAACGACAATAAGTCGATTAAATCATTTACCCGTTGTGTAAACAGGAACATCTCCTTGATTTAAGGCCGCGCTCTCTGACAAATTCGAGCTCGGCGGTGGCGGCATCGCATAAACGGGCGCGTTCGATTGAGCACCCGGTGTCGGTTGACACATCACCGGCGAACCTCCACGAATCGGAGAATCACCCATTTCGTCGGCCAAGTCCTCCTAATACAATAGAAACTCCATTATTTATCCTAAGAAAGGGCTATCATTAGTACACGACCAAACGACACAAAAACGGCCCCGCTCTGCGAACACAAATCGTAAATAATAAGGTACTTACCCGTCTCTTAGGTTGTCGATCTACAGGTTGACTATCGCCGTCCCACCCGCATGTTGTTCTTCGCGCTGTAAACAACGACTCTAAGTCAGAAAATAAAACAAGCTACTGAAAACCGGGGGATTAAAAATGAAAATAATGCGTGCGCCCCTTACCTCGGCAGTTGCACCCGCACTCGGTTCGACCAAGTAATCATGCCTACACGATCACGCACAAATACTCACGTTTAACGTGTGATAATCTCCGCAATCTTCCGGTGGCCTTGGCTTACATTTTCCGCAACAGAAGTTACAGCAACAGCATAAACAGCAACAACAGTAACATCCTGTGACGATGCCGCATATAACAAACAGTGCCTAAAACGAATTCTTTAGAACTGATCGTAACAAAACGTCACATACTTTGCACCAAGTGGAAGTTACGACGAAATACGCGTTAACGTTTTCCTCGCCAAATTGTTCGGCGATGTAAAGCCCCAATGAGCCGTAATTATCGTAAATGTTTCGTTTGGTCGGATCGCTTAGAATCGAATGCGCTCGATTTACCTCCTTAAACTTTTCGGCAGCATCTGGATTGTTCGGATTCTTGTCCGGATGATATTTGAGTGCTAAACGTCTGTAAGTTTTCTTAATTTCGTCGGCTGTCGCTGTTTTTGGTAACGATAACGTTTGATATAGTGAGTCACCCTGTGTGCTAAAATGGAACCGGATTTCGTCAACGAAATTGTGTGGAGCCCGTTTCCGATACTCACGATAATTTCCTTTTCGAATCCATTTTTTTTATGTAGGGTCGAATTCACTGAAATTTTTAACAAATTTGAAATGAAGATAATCCCATCACGTATCAATTCGTTGTTGATTCGGACAGCTGACAGTTTGTCGCACTATTGCAGTGTCGCCAACAGTCAAATTTCTATCTCCACCAATAACGAATTATTGGTATGTACACTCCGAAGCAACAGTTACGCCCATCATTTTATCGATAACCTCGGTGAAAACAGACCCGTTTAGTGTGACGTCACAAACCAACCGCTGAATTCAAAATTCGGTACTTTGCAAAATTGTGGACAAAAAGTGAACCTTAAGTACAAGGACCGTATTTTTAACATTACTGTTTCCGCCAGCTGATTTCTGCGCATGAATTTGTAGTATATAAGTTAATTTTAATTTATAATAAAAATATGCTATTTGAAAATGTAATATTGATACTAGATGAAAGATCACAGTTCAGAATTAGTGAATATGATAACGATTTCTCTTATTTATGCGTGTATATTGGAAAACCAACCACTTTTTATTGATCTATTTTAATATAACCCTTAAGTCCTTGTACTTAAGGTTCATTTTTTCGTCCATAGTTTTGCAAAGTACCGAATTTCGAATTACGCGGTTGGTTTGTGAGGTCACTACTAAACAGATCTATTAAATGAAATCCTAATAATTTTAGTAAACGTTAACCGAACCGTAGTTGCCAACCTTTCGTAAAGGGCTTCATCAGAGCGAGAAACTTAAAAAAAACAAAGAAACTTTCTTTTAAACTTTTCTCTATTGAGTGCTAAAGTTTCCAATTTTTATTTACATCGTCTCCGATGATATCGGATGTAAAGCAAGAGTTTACGCATTTTCACAGCTATACATGCTATCTTCGACTTAGATAATTTTTGAACTAAACACTACAAGACTAGGAATTATATGTGCAAGAAAACTCAACGTAAGTTTAGCTTAATGGACTCAAAAAAATTATCAAAAAACATTTTTAATTTAGTTCGTTAGCTTTTAAACAATTTAAATGATCCTTAAAAATTATCAAATGATCATCTTTTCCAATTCTAACTTTTTTTTTACAGTAGTGCATAAAAAGGTAAACTTTATAAGACTTAAACAAATTATCGAATACATTTTTTTATTTGTTAGCTATTGTTTTACAGTAAAATGACAAAAGCATATTCAAGTTAAACTGTTTTAACAGTCAATTTATCATTTATTTTTAAAGATTATCACCATTCAATTTTACAGCAACAACAATTGGCGAAATATTTAAAAAAGTTCCTTGAAAATTTATAGGAGCCGACTCAAAAAAATTATCAACAAAATTTTTAATTTAGTTATGTGTGTGAGCTGTAAACTTGTAAAAAATAGTGATTAAATAAAATGTTTATTAATTAATTATCACCAAAGTTTAGAAAATAAAAAAGTTTCACAAAATTATAAAAACGAAATAAAATGTTTGTCACTTCTTAAGTTTGCTGAAATTTATAAAAAAAAATTCGTTTTATTATGTACAGTACGCGGTAAGATAAACTTCGCATGGCTCAAAAAAATTATCGAAAATCAAACCGAATTTTAATTGTCGGTGTACAATTATCGCAGTTAATGTCGAAAAGAGGTAGTTAAAAATATTTGTCGAAAAATTAACGGAGAAGACTCAAAAAAATTATCAACAACATTTTTCATTTGGTTACGTTATCTAGGCGAGTGATTAAGTTGTTATCGTTTAAAAATATAAAATGATCGTTAAATAATTATCACAAAGGTTTGGGACAAGTTTCATAAAATTATTTTGCATATATTTGGTCAAGTACATATGTAGTAAAATTAAAATTTTAAGCTTTATCAAGGAAAACAAAATTATTAAATTTTGCAACTGTCACATAATAAATGTGTTGTTGGCGATATTTTAACTACAGAATTATCAACAAAAATGATAATTGGATTAAAAATTAAAATATAAAATTATCTAGAATAGGACAAGTTGCGTTGTTTGCTTGTCGCAGTAGTTAAAGAATCTTATGAAGTTGCGCTTATTATTTTATTTTTGATTATCATCAGTTTTGTATAAGATTTCGAAAGTTAACAAAAGTTTTGAAATTGTTACAATCGATAAATTTTGAAAATCAATAATAAATTTGCTTGTTGTGATAATTCAAATATTGAATTATTTGTAACTAGAAAACTGCGATGTTTAGTTATTAAAATAGGCAAAAAAAATTAGTTTTAATTGATTTTAAGAATCATATAAGTTTGTTAATTTATTATGAATTTTGATAACAATTATCGAAAAAATTAAGCAATATTTATGAATTATCGCTTACTAATAATTAAATTATCAACAAATAAATAAAATATATTGTAAATTTATTAAAAAAATAATTTTCAAGAGATAATCACAATGGAAAATTATCAGAAGATTGTTGAAATTCTAATAAAATCAATTTGTATACTGTCGTAGATAGTCATAAAACGTTATTTTACCAAAACAATTAAAAAATACAATCTTGGTTTAAAACATATTTTGCATATGATGATTATTCAAATACAAGATCATTTTTAAAAACCAAAAATCCGATGTTTGGTAATCGTAGTAAGTTTGTAATCAAATCTTTAACATAATTCAATTGATATTTATCACACTAAAAATAGAATTATCAAATTTAGCGGCTGATGATAATTCAAATACTAGAATTTTATTAGTGTTAGAAACGGAAAAAACTTGAGGTCGCGTTTATTACATTGTAAAATTAAATTTATTATAAAATCTGCTTATCACATAGTGAATTATCAAAAACATTAGAATTATCAACTGTTGTTCATTTTTGAAATCAAAACATAATGACGGAATTAAACAAATTTGTTTTTAATGATAATTAAGTACAGGATTATCATGAAAATGAAATATAGAATTTAAGTATTAAAATCCCGCTCATCGCATAAAAAATTGTGTCCGAAATTATCTTTTTTTTCTGATGGCATCAATTTATGTTGAACTTACTTTATTAAACAAAATAGATGATAATGTACTATATAAACTAAACAATAGAAAACAAATTTGCTTTTAGTGATAATTCAAATACGAAATTACAAAGAAAAATAAAAATGTATAACAAATTTATTAAATTTTGCAACTGTCGCATAATAAATGTGTTTTTGGTGATAATTTAAATACAAAATTATCAACAAAAATGATAATTGGGTCTAGAATAACAAATTTTGCGTTGTTTGCTTGTCGCAGTAGTTAAAGAATCTCATGAAGTTGCGCTTATTATTTTATTTTTAATTATCATCAGTTTGTATAAGATTTCGAAAATTAACAAAAGTTTTTGAAATTGTTACAATCGATAAATTTTGAAAATCAGTAATAAATTTGCTTGTTGTGATAATTCAAATATCGAATTATTTGTAACTAGAAAATTGCGATGTTTAGTTATTAAAATAGGCAAAAAAATTAGTTTTAATTGGTTTTAAGAATCATATAAGTTTGTTAATTTATTAGGAATTTTGATAACAATTATCGAAAAAATTAAGCAATATTTATGAATTATCGCTTACTTATAATTAAATTATTAACAAATAAATAAAATTATTGTAAATTTATTAAAAAATAATTTTCAAGTGATAATAATAATAAATGTGTTTTTGTTGATAATTTAACTACAGAATTATCAACAAAAATGATAATTGGGTCTAGAATAAAAATTTTGCAGTAGTTAAAGAATCTTATGAAATCGCGTTTATTACTTGGAGAAGTCTTAAATTATTAAATCCTTTATTTTTTATTAGTTTTGTATAAGATTCCGAAAGTTAACAGAAGGTTTTGAAATTGTTACAATCGATAAATTTAAAAATCAAAAATAAATTTGTTTGTGGTGATAATTCAAACAGCGGTTGATGATAATTCAAATACTAAAAATTTCTAAATTTTTGGTTTTGAACGTAACTTTGTGATTAGTCTTTAATTATTATATATGCATAAAAATATTTAAACTGTATTGGTTTTCGTTACTTTTGCCGCGGAGTGTACATCCTAAACTTGAGCCTGGTATTGTACCAGCAGTTACCTAACGTGCTTAGTGACTGTCCAAATCGCATCATAACCTCAAAAAAATGTTATTCGGAGAAATAATCGAACCGAGTACTCGAGCATTTTGCGACGAAGATCCAGAATATCTCGAAAACTATCGGTAAGTTTAAGGCATCAATTAACCCCCGTCTTAAAATTTCTTCCACAGATGCGACTTAGTATGGGATGTCAATCGAGTACCCGAAACCATTGACAAACTCTTCATAGCTGAATCGACACGAATCACCACCCTTTTTCATAAATGCGTGATACAAAACGCGAACAAATACGCAGAGCTTAGACCCGGAAACGTTCAAGTCTACCAAGGATCGACGAAAACCGACTACATCATAATTTGCAACACTTCGGATATAATACCTGGATTGGTAAGGTACAAATCCATTTACATACGGTTAACACATCTGTTATAGATTGTAGAGTCACTATCACCATGGTTGCGAACAGCGAAAAGTGTCGTCGTTATCACATCGGGAACCTTGCTGCAGAATTCTAGAGAAAGTGCGCCGTGCGTTATTCGTTCATTACAGTACAAAATGACCAGTACGTATCCGAAATTAGAAGTACCTAACATGGTGGCTGGATTAGCGGCGAGCGTCTTATCATATCGCATACATAACAATCAACCTTGTACGTTGTATGTTGGTTTTTTCGATGAAGTGCCTTTAGATTCGCTCAATACTCAAGCACTTTTAAACTTATTAGAAACTTTGGGTGTACGATTGGTTAAACGTTACAAGTTCGAGAATTCAAATCAATCCAACAATTTGTACATATAGATTTATTTCGTTTTAATTAAATGCATACACTTTTTCCGCCTCTACTTGAATCGATTTTAAAACGCCTCAGCGGGTGTGCGAATCGTTTGTAGTCACTTGTCGTTGCAACAGAAACAACAACATCTACGTACATCCTCCCAGTAAGTGTATACAAAAGAAATTAACGTAAAAGCAACAACCAAACTTAAAACGATGATGATGAAATTGCGGGCAAATTTTGAGGAGTCTTTGTCTTCCGACGCAACAACGACTTCGTTGCCATTTTTCAACACGAAGCTTAATACGGGTAAAGTTCCGTTTAAAATCCTATAAGAATCGTTGAGTTTATTATAAACACACGAGATGTACTTACAGAAATAAAAATATGTTTGTCATTGTCATTGTAATACTAGTTTCGATTGCTTCGCACACGTAATTAATCAAAAGCTTTGTACTCGCAGATAAGATAAGTTATCTGTCGTTGTTATATGTACATATCGCTTTATAAAAGCTATCCGATTTTAATAAACTTAAAGGCACAACTTCCAATATATCTTGATTACATTCTAATCTTTCGTATTCGTAAGCAATTTTTTCCAAATGTTTTTGTACAATGTGAAATTTGAATTCGTTGTAATCTTCGAAGACGATCGCACCTCCTTTAACGCCAAACGAGTCGAAACCTAACGATAGAATGTATACGACGCCGACTAGGAACCGTGTCAATAAAGGAACACCGCAGATCATAAAATCGGAACGGCACTGCGAAATAAAACGAAAAAATCGATAATGTAACTCGCTCTGCGTGGTATCGGTTTCGAACGAAGAATTGTTGATAGTTGGCGGGTTACGACTAGTTTTCTGCGAGACACTTCCAAAACAAGATGTTTCTACGGAATCAAAAGCGCGACCGATGTTAATTGTAATTAGATTATTGTCGTATGCATGGGTTCTTCGGAGAAGTCTGCGTTTTTTGGGTATGTTAACAATGCGGCATAGGTTCGAGTACATTTTCGATACACTTTTTTGAATGTGTTTGATCGAATGACAGTCCTTGCCGTATAATTCGATGTTTTGATTAATGCGTTCACATTGTAAGTCCATGAAGTACTTGGCACATTCCTCAAGTTGCATGAGGAACGTTGCGTCAATTTCGGTTAAGTCGAACATCGCTTCGTGTTTGTTTGTTTTGTAATGAGATGCGAGCGAGTCCCAGATTTTTATTAATAAATTAAAGCCCCGGTAAGATGTGCATATTACATAAACTTCAGAGTTTCCACTTTTCGATGAGCACGGTTTGAAGATCGCCGACTTGTTCGAAGCAACAGTTTAACAGATACATTAAGGATATCGTCCCGTGTTCGACATCGTGAATAGTTTGAGGATGAAGTTGCCGCCTGAGCGAAGTAAGCGAAGTGCGGTCACGACTTCGCAATAGTGCAGGTGGTGAACTATGCGCTCTTGTTCACCAGGGTCTTGCATGCAATCGACGCTGCCATCGGCAGTGACCAAATCGATTTCTGAGAATTTCTCGATCAAATCTGTATGATTGTCGTAGTTGCGTATGTCTCCAGTTTGGTCGTGACCGAAGTTCCAGTTACCGATGGTTCGGCGTATTAACGAATCGTCGGAGATCATCTCCGAGGGACTATTACCTTCATAATACGGATTTAAGGAAGTTGCATTCCAAGTCCATTCGACCTCGGGATGGTTAGTGTGCAGGTAATAATTGAGAGCGCTAACAAAGCACCGGGTGCTTTCGCACAAGTGCACGGTGTGCAGGGTGCGAGCCTTCCGAATCAAACTGTACGTGTTCAGACATTCGTAAAACTTACACCACGCTTGTGTGAAAACTTCGATTTTTAATTTGGCACCGAACGAATGTTTGATTAGGCTTGATGGGTCCGTGTTTTTCGTATGATTCGACCAAGCGGTTAAAGGGTATTTGTTCAATTGTCCCTTGACTGCGTTCAAGGATAACTTAATCTGTTGAAGGGAGTCGATGGACCATGGCGGGGTGCAGTAAGCTTTCTCGGGTAGAATCCAACGTTCGTTACCGACGAATTCGTAACTTTTATTAAAATAATCGTCTACGTTTATCATGTTTTTTTTTGTGAGGTTATGGTTAGTGTTTATTGAGGTTATTGTTTTAAAGGAAAGTTCGGAATGTCGACTGGTTTGGACGTTTTCGTGAATCGTATCCTTTTTTCTTCATACTGCTTCTTTTTTTTCGTACACCTTAACACTTAAACAGATACTGTTTCGATTATTACTTCGGATGGTCGCAACTTTATTGTAAGTATTTATTAGTGTTGCGGTGTGATTTTGAATTTTTGTAGGGTACGCTGAAAGGTTTCGATCAAACAATCAACATCATCTTAGATGAATCTCATGAACGAGTGTATTCGACTTCGACTGGCATCGAACAAGTAATGCTCGGATTGCATATCATAAGAGGTGACAATGTGTGAGTATTCGGTGAATATATGCGAGACGATTGCGATTGGTTTTATGTTTTTAGGGCTATTATTGGATTAATTGATGAAGAGCTCGATAACAGATTAAATTTAGCTAATATTAAGGCGGAGCCTTTGAATTCGGTTGTACATTGATTTTGTGTGCGAAATAAATTATGTAATCTACTATTTTTTTTTTAATTTTGTTAATTTAGTCAGTGTAAAAATGTTGTTGTTTTTGATTTGTGAACGAACCTTTATTAATCAACGACGAAAGTGTGTGTAATTGCGCACGCGCAGGTGATTTATCAAGTAGCCATATTGGAATCTTTCAATCTGAAAAATTTGTAAGTAAATATTTCATTTCCTGCATTAATCGACTTTTTAATAACAGAATTACCGATTATAATTAAAATCTCCGTTAAATTTCGAGTAAATTGACGCTTAGATTGTTAAGAAAAATTTAACGGTCATAAGCGATAACCCGCACAAGAAAAAACGTAAATCTTTGTATTATCGTGGATTTTACCGATTAAATCGTTTTGTACGCGTCTAATATTCGTTGCATCAACATTCGAACGAAACGTAACCGTTAATGGTCAATGCAAAATTTTTTTCCCAAAAAAAAACTTGCTACATGGCAGCTTTTTGACAGCTGTTCGTTTTCCCTTGACATTTCGTTTATTATTTTGCGAAAACTTTTACACAAATTTCACGTAACGATTCATATTTCCGACGCGAAAACAACAACAACAAAGACTCGCTTCATGAACCGATTTCTTTTGTTTATAGATACGAAACAACCAGTATTTTTTTTCAACAAACGAAGAAGCAGGAATTAGTAGAAAAATGTCAGTTCTTAATCAAAGCGGAGAAGAACAAGTCGAGTGTCCTTTGTGTATGGAACCCTTAGAAGTCGACGACCTCAACTTCTACCCGTGCAGTTGCGGATACCAGGTGAGTACGAACCCGTTTCCAATTTACACATTCTGAAAACGTTCATTTCAGATTTGTCGGTTCTGTTGGCATCGAATTCGTACAGACGAAAACGGATTGTGTCCGGCGTGCCGAAAGGCGTATTCAGAAAATCCGCCGACTTCACGCCGTTATCGAAAGAACAGGTCGCGCGAATTGAAAGCGGAAAAACGTCAAAGGGATCAGCAGCGTAAGGCGAAACTTAGCGAAAGTCGTAAACATCTAGCGAACGTACGAGTCGTGCAAAAAAATCTTGTTTTCGTCGTCGGTTTACCGTTGAGGTTGGCCGACGCCGAAATCTTAAAGCGGCACGAGTATTTTGGTAAATTTGGTAAGATTCACAAGGTCGTTATTAATCAGTCGACGTCGTATGCGGGTTCTCAGGGTCCTAGTGCAAGTAAGTGCTTTTTATTCTTCCAACCCATTTGTTAATAATAAAACGATAATTGTTTCAGGTGCTTATGTTACGTATATGAAAAGCGATGACGCTCTCAGAGCGATACAAAGTGTCAATAACATTACAATAGATGGTAGGTTAATTAAATCCAGTTTGGGTACGACGAAATATTGTTCACATTTCATGAAGAACCAACCTTGTCCCGAAACCGGATTGTATGTACCTTCACGATTTCGGTAAGTTCCCCCCGATACTTTCGACGACGAAATTTAATTTTAATTCTCGAAGGTGACCCCAAGGCTAGTTTTACAAAGGAACAAATGCATGCCGGTAAACATCAAGAGTACGAACGAAAGCTTCACGATATGTTGTTAGCGAAAATGGCGATACAAAGCGCGCAACAGCAACAGGAAAACAAACTGGTGATGAAAACGAAGGAGAGTGTCGCAACTGCTGTCGCGGTCACAGCGACTAAAGATAATTGGCCTCAGTTAAATTCGACAAAGAAAAAGCGAGAAAAAACTTGAAACAACTGCAGTCGTCGTTAAA
This sequence comes from Abscondita cerata, assembly GCA_030710515.1. Lineage (NCBI taxonomy): Eukaryota > Metazoa > Arthropoda > Insecta > Coleoptera > Lampyridae > Abscondita > Abscondita cerata. The sequence goes on from JALBCR010001167.1 coordinate 384,529, forward strand.
GACAAATCGCAAAAAACGAAAACTAAATTAAAAAACACAACCACCACCACCACCACAATCGAATGTAACAATAAAAAACCGGAAAAAAGTAAAGATTGTAGCAACAACAGTAACAATAATAACGTTAGTAAATGCGAAAAGCAAGACGAACTTAAAATTCAAAACACGGCTAGGAGCAAGAGTGAAATCGATTTGGAAAATTTACCAAAAATACCTGTAATCGACGATAATTCGAGTTTTTTCTCACAACACGCTTTTCAAAAGATTGCGCCCGACGTTGAAGAAGATGACGGGAATTTGTTGGCGAGCGATACACAAGGACAAATTTTGAATGACTCGTTACCAAACATAAATAGTTCAGAAGATTGGGAGGCGGCTTTCGGTTTTTCAAAACACAACAATCACATGGACGAATTGGCCAAACAAAGGAATAACGTTAAAGATACGTTGGAGACGCTCGTAACGGATTCAACGGCTTAGATATGTTCGGAAATTTAGAATCTTATCAGAACGGTGGTGGTTTCGACGCCAACAATAAATTACAAGAAAATATATTAGAAGTTTTGAATACGAAACATTCGCACTTTGGCGGTAACCCACTGTTTTCGAAGAACGAAAGGATCAACGGTTTAGGTCCGCACGGATTAAATGGTGTTAACGGAGTGAATAATTTAAACGGTTTAGATCAGCAGATGTCAAAATTTTTCAACGACTTCTACAAAAATGGTCAGAAAGATTTGTTCAACGGAATATCAAATGGTTTTAATGCACACAGTTTGCCGAACAGTTATTTGCACAATTTAGCCGACAGACAGAATTTTTGTTAATGCAGCAACGACAGATAGAAGAACAGTTAATGAATTTAAATTTAAAACAGCAATCGTATAATCAACATTTATTACACAACGGCATGCAGCACAGTAATCAATTTATGAACGGCGACGGTCAGAATTTCGGCTCGTTGCACAATTCTTTGTATCAAAATTCCGTTAAAAACACCAGTAGGCCCGAAGATGAACTCGATTTTCGATCCTTTCCACGAACGCAAAAGGCGCTCGCCGAACTCATCGAAAACGAACAGAATCACAAAATGGATAGTTCAGGACGAATTTCCAAACAAATTAACGGACTGGTACAAAATCCAACGTCAAATAGGTATTTACCGCCGCCGCCCCCGGGATTTATGCAAAACACTCACATGAATTCGTTTGGTGAGTTGTAATTTCACACGGATTTCACGATTTCTTCACGGACTGTTATTTTAGGTAGCAAAATATTACCGTATTTAAATATGGGAAATAGTCAGCATCCGGTAAATAATTCGTCAAATCAAAGTAATTGGTCGGGAAATTATAGTCAAGTGCAACAACAGCAACAGCCGCAACAACAACACAATAAAGGTACGAAGTGTTTGGTTACGTTGCGTGATTTCACTTGCTTTTATAGGTTTAGGCACATGTAACGATTGGAAAGTACTCGATCCAGCGATCGTATCGTCTAGTAGGAATTTTTTGTTAACAAATATGCAGCCTAGGGAACATTTTAACAATATACAACCGGTGGCGGCCGCCGCAACACAACAACTACAGAACGGACCAGTTAGATCGTTTGATTATCAAAATTTTTCAAATTACAATCCACAAATTCAGGCAAATTATAATAATTTTTCACATATTAATAACCACCAGAATTTAAATTGGTTGGGTAACGAATTGAATTCACAAATTTCCAGTCCACCCGGCTTTAGAACAAATAACCAAGCTACGAAGCAGCAGGAATGTTAAAAATTCAGTTATTAAGCTTTTACAGTCATTGTTTGTCTTTTCTCTGAACGAATTATTTGTGTTAAACAATATTATTTTCTTAAATATATATCTATATAATTAAAAAAAAAATCTCGCTATGGCTTTAAGAAAACGTTGTAATTTAGTATTAGTGTCGGGGATTAAAAAACCTGGAAATTGTATCGAGGAAGATGTGCAATGATTGGGAAGCTATTCTTTTGTAGAAACTATCTGTGTTTTCTTTCTCTTGTAAAACTTTATCGATCACAAATCATATTTAAAAAACATTGTGGGTGCTTGGCCAATTCATTGTAACTTTAAACAAACAATGCGATTTAATAAACAAAACTATGGTTAAAAATATTTATTCGACTACAGTGGTTCAATCCTTCTGTAACGCGATGAACTGTGTCAACGCCAAGCAGTTAGGGTTCGGTTAGTGGAGGGAATAAGATACTCAAAAGTTGCCGTATTGCTGTACCTGAGCCACTACTATGGCTGTCAACAACTAGGTGCAATGTTCAAATGCTGCATTTCGCAACGTATTGGATCTTTCACGGACCTAACGGGCGAGGGGTTGCCCACCGAATTAGGTATCAGTACTTCAGATATCTAGAGTTTGATAAAATCTGAAAAAGTAAACGTCGCCGGTGGCGGTACCTGAGCCACTGCCACAGAAAAATCACTGCCATGGCTATCAACAAAACTAGGTTACTTATTAAAAATTTATGTACAATGTCCAAGTCGAATTATGCCGAATTTCGCAAAGTGTTGGACGCCGCGTCCAACATCGCGGTTCTAACAGGCGCTGGCGTATCTGCCGAATCAGGTATTGGTACTTTCAGAGGCACTTCGGGCATGTGGGGCACGCACAGGGCGGCCGACCTGGCGACCCCGGACGCATTCAAATCCAATCCCGGATTGGTTTGGGAATTTTACGAGTGGAGAAGATCGGTTGCTTTCAAAGCCGTACCCAACAACGTACGTACTCAATCGTGCATTACAAACTACTTCATTTAAATATGCGATGTTAAGGCGCACTTGGCTTTGGCCAAATATGAGACAAAATGCACTGAGGAGAAGCGTGTCTTCACTGTGATTACACAAAACGTTGACAGCTTGCATACGAGAGCCGGATCGCAGAACGTCCTTGAAATTCACGGAAGTTTGCGAAAAGTTATGTGCACGAAATGTAAATTAATAACAGTCAACACGGACATACCGATTTGCGAAGCTCTCAAAGATCAACAGTAGTCAATTTTCCACTCGAAATTCCCCTCTGATTAACTATTATGTTTCAGGGAGCCAGCGAGTGCAGGAACCGGTAAAAATATTCCGGTATCCGATCTACCGAAGTGTAAAAACTGTGGCGGGTTACTAAGGCCGCATATAGTGTGGTTCGGAGAGAACTTAGATGATGATATTTTACTAAAATGTCGTACGTAGTTATTTCGTTTTTCCAATTAATTTGTGACTGTTTTTTAGGTGAAGCTTTAGAGTCGTGCAATTTATTTATAATAATTGGCACATCAGGGATTGTATACCCGGCGGCGGGTTTCGCTTCATTTGTCCGAGACCGAGGCATGCCTATTGCTGAATTCAATGTTGAAGATCCAGTCACCACATTCGAGTGCGTTTTATTGTGTTCAGAACAGTTTTCGAAATTAATTTTAGTTACATTTTTCTAGGACCATGTGGTACAACTCTACCCAAAGCCTTAGGCACACAATGAAAAGATGTATATCAGTTTAATTAATAGAATTATTACATTCTAATCGTCGATGTATGCTAAATTGAAATTAAGTACTTCGTCGCTCGTTAGAAATCGTACGTCGCTTTGACTGTCGCCGTAGGAGCTCTTCATTTTTTTTAGATTTCTGCAGGTTAGCCTGTATCTCATTACTGCGATTGCTATTAAAATTACGATTATTATGGATACGATGACGCATGCGATTATGATGATGTTGGTGTTTGAATGAGTTTCGTCGTTGGTTGAAATTTTAAGGGGCACAACCGTCGCTTTCATTGTATTAATGTCGAAAAACGTGATGATTTCATTTGAGTATACGTCGTTCCAATTTGAAGGAATCGTGACTATGTCATTGAAGAGATTTAATTTTGTTGTTGTCGTTGTTGTCGAACTTAGAATTTTTTTTGCTTGAGTTGTTGATGGTTCTGTAGTGGTTGTTGTTGGACGTTCCGTAGTAGTTGTTGTTGGACGTTCCGTAGTGGTTGTTGTCGTTGGACGTTTTGTAGTGGTCACTGTTGTTGGACGTTTCGTAGTGGTCGCCATTGTTGGACGTTTCGTAGTGGTCGCCATTGTTGGACGTTTCGTAGTGGTCACCGTCGGTGGACGTTTCGTAGTAGTCACCGTCGTTGGACCTTTCGTGGTGGTTGTGAGTTTATTAATCGTCCTCGTTGAACGCTTTGTCGTTGTTCCCAATTTTCGTGTTGTTGTGGGTTTTGTGGTGGTTGTCGTTGTAGTCCGGATTGTAGTTTTCTTTGTGGTCGTATTCTCGATGGTTTTTAACGTTTCCGTTGCCTCATCGGATGTAGTCCATAGTGGATCATAGTCATCGGTAGTGCTCTCATACTCTTCAGTAACTCCTTAAAACAAACCAATGTAATTTAAATCTAATTATATATTTATGTACCTAAGACACAAATAGCAACGTAATCGATGCAACACGTATTACTCTCGATGCATGTTTCATCACAATTGCACACATATTCACTCGAATTCGATGGAATATCGCATCGATTGACACAAGACGGTACCGAATCGTCATCGAACGAATACGAATATCACTTTCAGTTGTAAAGTCTTCCGAACAATCGGCAATCACATGCACATCATCGATTGCGATGTCGCTAAAGAAACTCTTACCACGAATGCATTCGATAATGATCTAAAATTAATTAAGATTTTTTAAAAATTGCAATCGCCTTCGGTACCTGAAAATCTTCATCGATTCGTCCCAAATCGTGCCAACTGTTTAACCATTTGTTGCCGTGGTTTCCAATTTTCCAAAAGAATGCTTTGTTCGGATCTAAATCCCAATTGTCTGAAATTTTTTTTACATACACCCTCAATTCGCTGCTCATGCTGCCGTGCATGTAATAGAAAAATTCGAAACAGGTGTTCGAGATGTTCATCATATCATAAATCGGTGATATTAACCGAGCAGTTTCATTTTCGGTGCGCGATGATGATTCCACGTGCATAAAATGACCTGAAGCACAAATTATCAGTAACTGAAATGCTCAGACATAGCTCACCATCGCCACCCAACCCTTTTTGTGTGATCGTAAATAGTAGCTAGTCCCGAATGGGCGGTGGGCATGTTGCTTTGTTTTCGTTTCCAATCGAAGTCGAACCAAGTCGTGCGTCCAACTGCATAAGTCGTCGTTCTCGAAATCGCAACTTAAAGGTGGTGGTTTCGTTGGTTCTTAGGCAAAATTTAGTATGATTGAGTATCGTTAGTGTGTGAACATACCTGAACAAGTAGGTAACCTGTTGTCCCATTTGAAGCCGTCACAGTAGGTGATGTTATTTCCTCGTAGTGCGAAACCGGGTTTGCAAAAGAAATTTAAGACACCGCCTCGATGCGAGGGATAAATAATAACGTTCGGTGGAGCTTGGACTTTGATGCAGCTCGATCCTGAAAAGTATTGGTCGCTTAGTTCGGTTGTGATAAAGGATGAGTACTTACGGACACATTTGGGCGCTGGACCGTCCCAGGTGCCGTTTTCGCACGTGATCATCTTATCCCCGGCCAGTATGAATCCGGTATTGCACTTGAATTTGGCGTAACGCCTTTTTACGAGATAACGCACACGTCCGTGTTTCAACTGCGGCGTCCGACAGACCGCGTGTTTCGACGCCCCCATTATTTCGCATGCTGTGCATAAAAGAATCAAGAATATTACCCGCATGTTTACCGAAGAATTTGGGTAAGAGTAGTGATGTTACGCATTGTGTTTTTATCGCCATGGTTGCTTCCTCAGGAAACTGATTATGAAAGGAAGCAAGTATCTCTTATTCAGTACATGTGCGCGAAGCGATTACAAAAGATGCAGCTTTTCAAATTTAAAACGGTTCGTATACGCAACAGAAAGTACATAACTGTGTCGCACCATGTATGTAGAATTTCGAAAAATGTTTCCAAATACAAAGTACATGGTAAAAGTGGAAATATTTATGTTTTTGTTGGTTAACAATGACAGTTGTCCATGTATTTTAGGTTAACAGGTGCATCACGTCCTTCTATCCTGGCGACTTCAAAACAAAGGTGCATGTTACTTCTATATATGTGTAATCTGTATTTAAAATAATTAAAAATGTTAAGAAAAAGCAGGTAATTCTTTTCAAATTTAACTGACAGTTTGTGAATGCAACCAAACGTACACAAGTGTAGTTCCACTTGTATACTCGCTAGTACGCGTCATACACAATAGAGGGCGCCGCAAGGTAATGCTGTCACGTACTAAAAATAAATTATGAAATAAAAAGGTATTCGCAGTGTTCTCTTTTTAGTTTAACAACACATTTCGTTTAATAATATTCTCTAAATGTTACAATTTTTCATGTTTCGCGAGTGCGCATAGTTTTTTTAAATCGAAATTATCGTAATCATCTATTTTCGTAAAAGAAAATAATCTATACAAGTAAAAATGCCCGTATTTCACACAAAAACCATCGAATCTATTTTGGAACCAGTCGCGCAGCAGGTAATTTTTTGATAATTTTTCATTATTTCTGACTAATTTTACCGTGGGCGTGCCCGAATTTCCCTTGCGTTTGTTTTTTTTTCACGTGCGTGTGTCTAAAGTGCGTGTCTGAAGTGACTTTGCGCTTATTGTGTAAACACACAGACTTTTAAAATTTCCAAAAAGGCAACGTCAATAAAACCTCGAATCAATTCCGAATTCATTAATTAATAAGGACGCCTACTTTTCTATTTAACATCATCGGAGGTGTTGATCTAATTTCAATGTTATGATGCTTAGGTCTCACGTCTGGTCATCTTGCACGAAGAAGCCGAAGATGGAAACGCAATGCCCGATCTGCAACAGCCAGTCAAAGTTGTCAGCAACGCTGTATCGAATCTCGTCAAAGTCGGCCGTGAAACGATCAACAGCTCCGATGATCAGATACTACGACAAGATATGCCGGCAGCTTTGGTGCGCGCCGAAAGTCGGCGATGCTGCTCGAAGAAGCGGCGACATGCTTAAACACGACCGTTTTGAGCCCGGCTCAGAACGTCTCATCGAAGGCAGCGGCGGTATTCTACAGGTACCACCTTTCTCAAGCCTTAATACTTTAATTTGGTAAATATTTTGATTTAAGGCCACTTCCGCTCTACTCTTATGCTTCGACGAATCCGAAGTGAGAAAATCATTCGCGAATGCAAACGCTGCTTTTAGATTACCTCGCCGTGCCGAAGTGATCGAAACAATGGAGGAGTTGGTGCAATTTTTACGCGATCTCAGTCCGTGTCTTAGTAAAGTGTCGAGAGAAGTTAGCGCCCGAGAGAAAGAATTGACGCATCAAGTGCATGCCGAAATTTTAGTCCGTTGTTTAGAACAAGTGAAAACTTTGGCGCCTATTTTAATTTGTTCCATGAAAATTTATATTCACATAATCACTCAAGGCGGAAAAGGTGGAGAAGAAGCTGCTGAGAATAGAAATTATTTGACGGCGAGAATGTCGGATGAAATCAACGAAATTATACGCGTGTTGCAGTTAACAAGTTACGACGAGGACCAATCCGAGTTGGATAATCTAACTGTGTTAAAAAAGTTGCAGAATGCGATACAGAATAAGAGTAACACCGCCAACGATTGGTTGCTGGATCATTCTGCGTATAAGGGCGGGATTGGCGAGAAGTCATTGAGACAAATAATTGATGCTGCACATAAAGTTGCCGATCGGTACGTACTCCTTACCTCACATATTATTCGTAATGTTGTTTGTTTTTAGGTGCTTACCTCCCGATGCTCACGTAATTAATCGTCTGGCTTCGGAGTTAACCACCATGACTGATGCATTATGCGAACTAAGGCAAGACGGTAAAGGAGCTACACCGCAAGCTGAATCGTTAGCTAGGGGTATTAAGGAAAAATTAGGGCACTTGCAACAATCGGTGCTTAACGCCGTAGTCGGTGTCGATAAATCCGGGCTACAACAGACTGCACATACGGTCCAAGGGAGGATCGAACAAGCACGTAAATGGTTGTTACATCCTGGGTTAGATGATCGAGGACTAGGTCAGCGTGCCATTGCTCTAATCGTGCATGAAGGACGAAAAGTAGCTGAAGGCTTACCGGGTGTTCAAAAATCCGAAATCGTCGGACTTTGCGACGCAGTCGACTCTTTATCGCACCAGTTAGAAGACCTATGCTTGCAAGGAAATGGAAACTCACCGCAAGCACAGGAAGTTGCGCGTAAATTATCGCACAAATTACACGAATTGAAGGAATGTATCAACAAAGCCGTCACCAATCGAGTCGTCGAAGACTTCATCGACATCGTAACGCCTTTGAAGCAGTTCACCGAGGCGGTGATGGCTTTAGAAGGTACACCCAACCGTGACCAAAACTTCTCAGATAAAGCCGCAAATTTGCAACAGTTTTCGAATCGCGCCGTAAAACTGCCAAGATGGTGGCAGCAGGGGGCAGCGGTGGTAATAAGAAGCTTGCGGAATCACTTCAAAGTGCTTCGGGTCAAGTCGAAAGCCTAACGCCTCAGTTGGTGTCGGCCGGGAGCATTCGTCTAAATTATCCGACATCGAAAGCGGCTGACGAACATTTCGAAAATCTCAAGCAGCAATACGCCGACACTCTGACGAAAGTACGTAATCTATGCGACGAAGCGACCGATTCGGCTGATTTTATTAAGGCTTCTGAAGAGCAAATGAAAAAGCACACATTTTTGTGCGACGAAGCGATTAAAAACAGGCAGTCTCAGAAGATGGTAGATAATACTTCGGCTATAGCGCGTTTATCTAATCGGGTGTTGTTGGTCGCGAAGCAAGAATCGGACAACTCCGAAGATCCTGCATTCATCGCAGAACTGAATCGAGCATCAGACGCATTGCAAAACTGTACGTATCGGAGAAGACGTATACTATTAGTTTCATATATAATTTCAGGTGTACCTGTTATGGTACAAGACGCCAAGCAGGTTGCAATTAATCCGGCTGATGGTAATGCAGTCTCGCGTTGGAAGGAATCTAATAAAGCTGTATGTATATATTGCAGCGATTGATGTTAGTGTTTTTTTAAAACTATTATTGTAGTTGCTGAATGCCGTTGGTCAAGTGCGAGTTGCTGTGCAACCGGATATCCCACCTCTGCCTGACATGAATTCGCTAATTTAGGTAAGGTGCGGGAGCGTTTGTAAATATAAATCGATTCATACTTGTAAATATTTTAGAGTCCCCAATTTCCGGCACTTATTTTGCTGATAAAGGTACACAAATAATCATTTCCTATGTCTTATAATTTCCTATATGCTTCTTTATAAAATGCTTATGTAGTTGGCGAACCTCTGCGTAGCACACCAACACCTGCTCCTAGTGGGGACGATAGATTAACTCCGATTTCTAATTATCAAGGTCGTGTCAGTCCGTTACCTAAATGGGCAAGAGGTAGATGATTATTAGTAGTTGCATCCTCTTTCTTCGATCGATTTGTTGTTTTTTTGACCGAAGCGAGAGGCGGCATGCATTTTTAAAATGTGAATTTACATTGATTTTTGTAATTTAGGCGACAACTCAGAACTACTTTGCCAAGAACTAATATCTAACAATTACAGAGAACCAGGTAATTTATATTTTGTTGTTGTTGTTGTTGTACTTCTTTGATGGCTTAATTAAGCTTTGTAAAAATTACTGCATGCTTTCTAATTAATTTTTAAAATGATTTCACGCATACGCAGGATATTACGGTTTCATTCCTGAATATGTTACCGAAGATGGTAAATATTGCATGTGAATGTTTGGTAATGTAAGTAGTTTGATGTGTAATTAGGCTTTTGTTTTTAAAGATATGGCACCGCCTAGGCCGCCTCTACCAAGCAATGAAAGCACGCCGATGAGACCACCGCCACCAGAAACTGACGACGAGGATGATGTGTTCAAACATGCACCAAACTCGAGTCAACCAATTATGGTACTAATTATAAGTATATATATAAAAGTTTTAATTAAATCGGTTGTAGATGGCTGCACACAATTTACACAGAGAGGTGCGACAATGGTCAGCGAAAGACAACGAATTGATTGCAGCGGCTCGTAAGATGGCTATATTAATGGCGGCACTCTCTGAACTTGTTCACAACGATGACAAAGGCAGTAAACGAGACTTAATAGCGACGGCGAAAGCCATTGCCGAGGCGAGTGCGAAGTAACCAGAATCGCCAAGCATCTGGCTAGAGAATGCACCGACAAGCGCATCCGAACAAACTTGCTTCAAGTGTGCGAGCGTATTCCGACAATCGCAACGCAACTGAAGATATTAAGTACAGTTAAGGCTACGATGTTGGGGGCGCAAGGTGGGTAACATTTTACACTTTGTTTTATGCTGTAAATTCGCTTTTTTTTTTTTTTTAATCACACTCTGGGCCGTAGGAAAAGTAAAAAAAGGTTGAACAGTTGATTTGAATATCGAACTTTTTTTAAGCGACTTTTTTTTGTGCAGGTTCTGAAGAGGATCGTGAAGCTACTGAAATGCTCGAAGGTAATGCCCAAAATTTGATGCAAAGCGTAAAAGAGACAGTGAGGGCGGCCGAAGGTGCCAGTATTAAAATTCATTCCCAATCGCATGGGCGTTTACGTTGGGTTCGACGGCTACCTTGGTATCACTACAATTAAAGTGGCTTTCAGAAAACTCCCATACCATTTAATTTAATTAACAAAGACCATAACCTCACTACGACTGGAGTTTTCTCAATTCTTACTAACTAAATATTTATTCGAAAACGAGAAGGTGAACCGGAGGTAAAGATTTTTTTCTATTTTAACAATTGTTGTCTAATGTACAAATGTAGCGCTTAAGCAATAACGGAAGTCATTTTATAATACTACTGAAACATAGATATTTTTATAATATGCTTTTAGAAGAATAAGTGCAATAGTGCCAAATGCAATTAGGTAAGTGTAACAATGCCAAATTTTGTCTTATTTTAAGTAATTAATTGTTAACGTAGGAGGATTGTTTATATTCATCCATCATTTTATTTTAATTCGTCATATACAACAAAATATAGATTGTATTTAATTTACAAAATAAACTAAGTCTTTGTTTTACACATTTTCGTTATAATTTCTTGAGAAAATTGTGGTATACTAGAACCACAGCATAATAATAAACAAGTAGTAGTAGAACCACAGCATAAATCTAAAGGCTTTACTTAAAATGCGCACAACTGCTCCCGAATCCTAACCTCACTTATTTTCGAATTCATGAACTCGAACAATCAAAACGAAGAAGACAATGGATTTGCAGAATGGGTAATTTATCAAAATAATTGTATTCGCCGTGTTTTATACACATTTTACAGGGCGGTTACATGGCAGCGAAGAAGGCGAAACTTGCGAAACAGTACGAAGCAACCGCCTCCAATCTCACGAAAAAGACATCGAACATCTTCAATGGCATTGCGATATTTGTGAACGGTACACAAACCCGACAGCCGAGGAGTTGAAGTCGTTGATGGCGACTCACGGCGGAGTATACCACCATTATCAAATGTCTGGTACGACGCACATAATTGCTTCAATTTTACCTAACGCAAAAGTAGGTATCATTATCGTTAACTCACCTCACCGATTACTTGTAGATGAAGCAATTGGGATCTGTTCCGATTGTACAAGCATCGTGGATCTCTGATAGTATTGCGGCGCAAAAATTATTAAATTATCGTAAATATTTATTGTACACAAATCAAAATTGTCGACAACCCACTATTGACTTTGCTAAGAAAACTTTGACAGCCGCTGATCCCGGATTCTTATCAGAGTTCTATAATAACTCACGCCTGCATTTAATTTCGACCTTAGGAGCGGAATACAAACAATTAGTGAATCAGTTAAGAGAGAAATCGTCTGGTATATTCCCAGGCAGAGACAATCTGAAGTTATTATCGGACAACACGATAAATATGTATGAAATTATTGTAATGCACATCGATATGGATTGTTTCTTTGTTTCGGTTGGTTTGAGATCAAGGCCGCATTTCCGAGGGCAATGTGTTGTTGTGACTCACGCACAAAACACAGAAAGAAGTATCAATCGTCCTAAGGATAGTGTTGATGCTGAAAATGTACTGCTACAAACGTATTTTCCTAACGAAACTTGGGAGAAGTTGGATCCGCATGCTTCGATGTCTGAGATAGCTTGTTGCAGTTCTGGCGAGACAGCAAGGGGTTCTGTAATGGCATGTTCCTCGGTGCCGCTTTAAAACTGTGTCCCGATTTAAAAGCGATACCTTACGATTTTGAGGTTTCTACTAACATCACATTATTTTCGTGTTTTATAATAATTAAATAACATTTAAGGATTATCGTGAGGTATCAACGGTTTTGTATAAGACATTGGCGAAGTACACCCTCGACATCGAAGCCGTCAGTTGCGATGAAATGTACGTGGATGTGACACCGATTTTAAACAGCTGCGGAATTAGTGTCGATCAATGGGCCGATCACATTCGTCAAGAAATTATGGATGCGACCGGTGCCCGTGCTCAACAGGATTCGGTGCTAATCGTTTACAAGCCCGTTTGGCTACTAAAAGGCGAAGCCCGCTGGAAAGTTTCATTTACGACCCGAGGAGATTGACGATTACATGTCGAACATCGCTTTATCAGATCTTCCAGGTGTTGGTAACGCAACCGTTTTGAAATTGAACAAACTTGGTTTAATCAAATGTGGCGACCTGCAATCGATTACCCTCCCACAACTTCAATCGGAACTTGGGACAAAAATTGGAGAAACCGTTATGGATTTTGCTAGGGGAGTGGATCGTAAACCATTAAATTTTCAACACGAACGCAAATCAATATCGGCCGACGTCAATTACGGCATACGTTTTAAGGATAAAGTTGAAGCGTTGACTTTCTTGCAAAGTTTATCCGAGGAAGTGTTTAATCGTTTGCAGGGCGTCGGTATGCGCGCTCGTTGCCTAAATTTAAAATTATTAGTTCGAGCACCGGACGCTCCGAAAGAAACTGCGAAATTTTTAGGTTGCGGTATATGTATCTGATTAATCGAACACGGCGACTGGAGGGTTGATTGTCGATGCCGGTACATTTACAAAGAGGCAAAGAATTTGTTGAAAAAGTTAATGTGCCGGCTGACGAGCTCCGAGGTGTCGGGATTCAGCTGACTAGATTGGAGAAAGCTCCGCCGACTAACTTCGTTTTGAAACAATTTCTGCGGGGTACTGAAAACATGGTTACTAAGGAAACGAAACCCAAAAGTGAGAAAGTTGTTAAACCTTTAAATCAGTTTGCGAAGCCGAAAGTGAACATAGACTTGAGTGTGCTGAAAGAGTTGCCCGAAGATGTACAAGCGCAAATTATTAAAGAATATAAATTAGATCCGACGGTTATTTTGGAACGAAAAGCACCGTTAACGAAGCCGAGTGTAAACGCGTTTGATCAAATCAATTGGGACGATTTGAAACCGATCTTGTTACGTTGGTTGGAATCGAGTACGACACCGAAGGTGGTTGATGTTAACATGTTGGGCGAACATTTTAAGACGTTGGCCGTCGATAGGAAAATCGAGCGGTTAAAAGTTGGGCTAAATTTTTTGTACAGGTTTGTTTTTAGGGATCATGAGCATGGGTTAGAAAAATGAATGATGAATATAAATAATATTATCGCCATCATAAATGTTAGTGCCAATGTCAAGCTGTACTATTTACAGTTGGCTTTGGATAAACAAAAGCGGAGAAAATTACAGCCTACTTACTCCAGCATATTTGTAACAATAATGCAATTTTTCTAAAAGCTCACTAGATACCCGTATGATCTTATTAATTATTTCTTCAATAGGCGTAAACCTTTTGATGGATATGTAGCATCTATAGAAGCCCATAGTTTTTTATTTCATGGCTTGAAGCTCATTTTAGTACCTTCCCCTTTCCTCCCCAAGACAAACTAAAAAGCTTTGGCTTGAAATACAGTCCCACCACAGACTAAGATATGCTCTGTGTATTTGTATTCGGTAGCTGTAATATTTTGTATGCGAGGTTAAATAACTTCGCAAGTCTATACAAAAATCGGAGTATTGCCTGAAGCTTTTGCAAAAGGTTTACTCTTAATGTTATAAACAAAACCCAACCGAGTACCAACCAAAAAAATACAAATGTTTTCTTCAGAGGTGGTTATATTTTCCAAAGCCTACTAAATTTTAAAGTAACTTTTATCTAACTCACAGCCTACTAAAAAAACTTATATTATAATCACAACGAGAAAACTTAAAAAATAATAGATATTAAGAAGTCTCGACTTTTATATACTACGCAAAATAAAACAATTGAATAACAAAAAAGTGTAGTAGGCTGTGAATTTTCGTGTTTTCAACAGTAGTTGTAGGCTGACAAACACATAAGGATCAAGCAGGCATTATGCAATTGAATAATTTAAATCTCATAAAAAGTTGTGGTTAATTGTAAAAATGAATTTGATTAGTAGGTTGTGAATCCCGTTCATTGTGCCATCTGATAAAAAAACACCTAATAATTGATTCTGTAATTTGTAATTGCATAGTAGGCTGTGATTCTGAATGAGATAGAAATACTAATGTGCTTAGTAGGCGATGAAACTCAATCTGATAATAAAAACAAAACATAATGTTGCTCAAAGCCTACTCATGCTTCTAACTCAGGTTCGCCAATTTTTTTTAAATTATAAATTTGAAAAATGGTCACAAAATTTAAGTTTACAAATAGAACATTTTTAGTTTTTAGGCACATTTCGCAGATGGGTTCGTGCCCGTGGCATGATGCGTACTGGACGATTGTCGATCTCGCTCAACAAGGAATGGTGGCAAGGTACGGTAGCACACTTATGGTCGAAAGAAACTTTTGTTGTGCGATACATTTTTGAAAGAAGACAAAGACGTAATAAACACATTTTATTCGGAACATAATCATTAGAAAATTATTAACAATCGTTATGGAATGTTTTCCTTTCCTTTTTATTTAATTTCTAATGATATGTTACAACGTTTACTAGTACAAACAAAAACAGTTAAACTGAAATACACAAACAATCGACATATAACAACGTTAATTATAATAATACTCGTTTTTAACATTAATTACGCACCTATTGCTTTTATCTCGGTAAATATAATAAGTTAATAATATTTGCACTTTGTACAGATTTAAGAAAGAAAGGGTGCGTAAGAATAATTATCTAATCACAGAAGACACACCAGTGCTTTTCACTTTATTCTACATAAATCATACAGCTCGTAGAATATACGCTACCAAAGGTGAATAACATCGGAATTTCAAAGCATACTGTAGGACCGACGGACTCTTGAAGACAAACATGTTTTCGTAATTTATTGACAAACAATGTGTTTCGTGTCAGAAGCGATTTGTCGGCTGCTGTGAGGAATTGAGGTTTATTAATGTAACTAATTTCGAAGGCGTTTAACAATTCGGGACGTCATAAATCCGGGAATCTAGTATTAATTTCAAATCATATAATTCGTATGAACAACGAGTGCGAACTTACCTGGTCGGATCTTCTACGTAACCCTTAGGCGTCACGAACAAATCGTTCTTCATGCCGTTGCGGAATTCGAAGTGTTGAAAAGTCACTTTGGCCGTAATCGTAGGTAAAATCGGAATCTCGACTTTCACCGGGAAACCGTTAGGTAACTTAAATGTGATGAAGTCGCGAAGCTTCGAAAAATGTTTGAAGGGTGCAATCACTTCGAGGACGTTCAATAGCATCTCCACTGAAAGCGGAAAATCCATGCTCTGAAAATTAAACGAGTGCAACCAAAAAAATAACTGAAGCAATAATCTCACCATCGCTATGGTCGCTTTGAAAGATTTCGACGATTCCTTATAGACTAAGTCACGTCCCAATCTCGGATAATTACACAATTCGGAACTAATGTATTCATCCCAGGTGACATTTTTATCCGGCGGAGGATTCAAACTCGTTCGCCTTACCGGTACGCCGTTCTGATCGAAATTCTGTATGTTCGAACCTTTAGTGATGCTTTCTAATAGCGCCTTATTTTTTTGTAAGTCGTCGTGCGATAAGTGCTCCCGCCTTTTGCGACTTTCCAAAATTAAGCCGTTAACGGTGTACAAGTCGCTTTCGTACTGACCGGCCACCATTTCCTTCTTATCCTCCCGAAATATCCAACCACTTTGCGCTCGAATAAATAAAATGTTTTTCGTCGATATTTGAGCCGACAGAATGTCGGTGGACATTAACAAGTCGACCTCATCTTCAATTTCAATTTCATTTTCCTAATATTTATTTTTATTTATTTTACGTTGCGTTAAAACAAACACTTACCTCATACTTAACGTTCTGGTAAACTTTTAGCGCATTATCTAAAACCGTCAAGCTTTCGTTAGGTGGTGCGTTTCCATTAAAAATAAACGAAATATCGCCCCGCTCCCATCGCATATCGGAAAAATCGACTAGTGTGGTATCTAAGCGTATATTTGCACGGATTTATATATTTTACATATATCCGAGGGGAGAATTCTCGAGACGAGGGGTACTGAAAATATCGTAAACGTTTATAATCATCAGATTTTAGTGAGGTGGTAACTAACCCCACGATTGGAAATCCCATTTAAGTTCCATATAAAAATCTCCGATTTGATTTAAAGCTTTTACTAGATTAGGTCGACGAGTTTCCATCTGTTCTCGTGATTGTTGTCTGAATTTACGTACCAGCGACGAAACTGAAATAATAAATGTAGTTTTAATGTTGTTCGTAACTGTGATGCGCTTACTTGTTGGTCGGTTTCCGTAACTCACTGCTTCGGCTAATACGTTCCATCCTAAACCGTTTTTACTACGTACCGGAGCATTGTGTTTAAGTAACAATTGGACGCATTCTACAACACAACGTATTAGATCCGTACTGGGGGATTCGTTTTATTACCTTTTCTTCCGAGCATCACTGCTAAGTGAAGGGCCGTGTTTCCTACACAAAAAAGAAAAATTTTTCGAACATTAATAGGCGGATGATCTTTTTAAATACCGTGTTTGTCCTTTTCGGCGACGTCATGTTTTCGCAATAACCTCGACAAAGTTTTCAGGTCATTTTCAAATACCGCTTTGTGAAGTTCGTATTTCTCAATTAAATCCGCCATATTCTTTTCTACTAACCCACATTTTATCCGAACAGTGTTGCAACGTTTACGTGTTAAAAGAACTACGTAAAGAATTTTGAAGTGACGTGACGACGTAAAATTTTGAAACGAAAGCGGCGGGTTTTTGTTATTTTTTCAAAATACACATTTTAAACGCTTTAAAATACGCATCCGTGTCAATGGGCGCATTCAGGGAAAAAGCTACAAAGCGCTAACTTTGCGTTGGCGTTATTATATGCACCATTACAAACGGTTAAAGAAATGTTAGGTTATGTTGTACGAGTTTTAAGCAGTTGGTTTGAAAATACCCAAAATTTTAATAAAAAGAAAACTATGTTATCCACATCTGCATGTGACGTCATTTAGTTTAGTGTACAAACAAACCAATGGTTGCCTTTAGCAACAGAATTTTCAAGTCGTTTACCGTTTGTATAAGATGGTGTTTTGTTTAGTAGTTAAGTGTTGCGCGATAATAATGTACAACTTAAATTAAATTAAAAACCTTTTAAATGGTCCTTATCTAATGATACATATTTGCTCCTATGGTTATAAGACATTATTTATTCACTAGGTCTGTTATACAATACACACATATAAATCGCACTCAAAAAGTGCAGTAAACAGAGATTATGTATTATTGTTGTTTATACACCAAACTGCAATATGATTTACGATTATGAATCCCCTGGGTTGGTTTATAATTTTTTGATTTTCTTCGATATTCAGGAAATGATAAAATTCAGAGAAAAATGTTTTTATCTCAAGATTAATCTCAATGATCGGATTGACAATGAAGGATTCATATTCAAATTCGAATATTAACCGCATTTTTTTTATAATCGGTTTAAAATAAGTCGATCTGCGCCGGTCAGATAACACCGTTACAAAGTCTCGTTAAGGGGCTGCGATTTTTTTTGTACGATTAATATTTTCTGTTCCGTAAGAGACGAAGGTCAGGGGGTTATTTCTATTTATTTTAACATGTTGATTTTGTGCATATGTGATAAATGTAAAACTTAATATTGACTAAATTATGGCCATCTCAAAATTGACGCGATCTCGAAAATCCAACTGAATAGGCAGGTAGGAGCTTTCGCGATTGGTGAAACTCGCTTGTTACCCACGGTGTTATACACTAATTTTTCTCAGTTTTAATTGAAAATGGTGGTTGTTTGGGTTTAAATATGAATTGATGAACGATTCTCCAACTGGATACATGTATTATAATTGTCTGTATAATAATAATAATAATAATTGCCTACAATGAATGTTAATTATTTCGATACATACTTTGGTTATGTTATGTTTGTTTAATTGTTAAGGCAGAACCTGAGGTTTTTCTTACCCTTCTTTCCTCAGGCAGCCTAAGCAGAGGGGTATATTTTGGCTTTAAATATTTAGACAATTTTTCAAAATTGATCATTTATTTAAAATAAATTAACGTTCAATATAATTTACGTTGCTGATATTACTACATTTATCACTGCACTCTAGCGGTTGTTAAGGATTTTATCCTTGATTCAACGTAGATCTCTTTAGTTAGCTTTTCGATGGGCCAAGTTCGCTTAGGGTTTAGTGGCGGACTATTCAAATCTTGCTTTTACAAATGCCTAGGTTACGTTTGTTACTTTACAACAAGTACCAGGAAATTACATTTTTATTATACATACAGATTAAATTAAGTGTAGGAAAACTGCGACTGTTGGAGCGACGGAATCTTGAGTAAATCAGGGATAACCGTTTTTTTCAACACGGTTATACGCAAAAAAAAGCTTTTTGTTTGGATGTCGCCATAACAGAAGAAAAAGATGCAAGGATGGAGCTACAACTGTCACGTGACGTAAAAAAGTGATTAAATTCATGCTCGCGCTTATTACTGTTAACCTAAAATACACGACACATGTCTTGTAAATCTTCCACTTAATAAAGCATTTTAAAGCGCTGTCAGGTAGCTGTCAAAGACTTTTAAAAATGGCTACTGTAGGGCAAAGTTACGTATAATTATTAGATGGATTTTATCATCGAGTTATAGGATTTTAATATAGTTTCTACGTTTAATTGATTTGTAACTATAATCCCAGCATTTGGTTGTATATATAGTGAACTGTGGCAGTAGAAGAAATCGTGACAGTGTTAAGTTTTTAGAATCCTTGTTATTTGTAATTTTAAACATAAATTGAGTTAAAATACTCTTTCACTTCAAAAGTACAAAAAATTAACATAAATTACACACATTCGAATGAAAACAAAGGTTTGTTTGCCACACAGACGCCATTTTGGCAAAAGCGTTGAAATGCCTTATGCGTTCCACGAACGCTGTGATTAAGTCTTAAACCTCAAAGATTTTACCTTCAAATTCTAACTTCATCCTTCTGATGATTGAAGCTCTTGATTATCATGATTACAGCGAGACGCTGCAGCCCTGAAGTTTGTTGAATGCGCCCAATGTGTGTTGTTGCACCCTGACCACTCATGACCGATGACGAAAATAAAATTCCCTGAAAGAACTAATGTCAAATTGACATGTAATTAAATGCGTTTTTTTCGTTTTTATTTTATTCCAGCTCTATGTGCAACATGTAAGGTGTAAGGAACTCCTACTACAAAAAGGGTACTAACGTTACACGTTTTCGTAATGCAATCGAATTCTGTTTGCAGATGGACAAATACACAGTCGACATTGATAAAGTGTTGAGCGACTTGAATACAGCGAGCTAACCGACCAGTACAGTATCGAAGCAACCGATCATTTAAATCCGGTCAATTCCTCGATTACTCAAAGACATTCGGACGCATTCAAATATAATAGCGCACCGTCTAAGCACACTATCAACAATGTGTTTCAAAGTTTAAGCAGTATCTAAACACAGACATTAATCAAAGTGAACCCCAAGAAGATGATGAAGAAGAAGAAGAAGAAGATGAACCTGAGGTTGTAGAAGCAACCATCATAGAAGATGACGTAGTGGTAGAAACGCCACGAGGTGCATACTGAAGAAGAATGTGTGGAAGCACCTGAAGTCGTCGGTTTTACAGACGATATTAACATAGACGAGGCTGAAATCAATCAATACCTCGACGAATTGGAAAGCGAATCTGATGGCCATGAAAGTGGCGACGGTCCAAAAATTGTCATCACCAATACCGAAACACCAGTCGTACTGGAAGAAAACACCTCCTCGAGGCCTTCCACTTTAGAAATAACTAGTAACTTGCCGCAAATTGATCTAGTTGGTACGTATACGTACGTTAACGACTACGAAGTTAAACATTTTGTAGGTGATCCCGGTTCGACTCCTTACAACAACGTTTACGTTTCTGAAAGCGTTGGTTGTCGAAAGGACAGAAGAAGCGATTTCATCCCGTCACCATCTCCCACTTTTCCGAAGTATCGACAGAATCGAACGGATCGACAGCTACAACGGAGAGTGTTACCGATAGCGTAACAGATAAACCGAATGTGCCAATCGAGGAGCCGCCGCTGCCGGTTGCAGTTGATGTTGCGGAAACCGTCGAAATCTCCGAACCTAGTACTGTAGAAAATTCGCTCGGAAAAAGCCCCTCTTTGGATTCCCCATTCAGACGCCGATAACTGTTTGCACTGTGATACTAAATTTACTGTAATTAAACGAAGGCATCATTGTCGGGCATGCGGCTTAGTAAGTTGTTGCAATTGTTATTGGTTTCCAAAGTTCAAATTTTCCCACATAGGTTTTATGTTCGAAATGCTGCAATAAAAAATACCGATTGGAATATTTAGATTCCGAGGCGCGAGTGTGTTTGCGTTGTTATGATGCATTGAGCGTTAAAGATGTGAATTGCAGCTCGGATGAGGTTTCTCCTTCGGATTCGCCGAATCGACAATGTATTCCACCAAATCCGAATAATCCGATGGAATACTGTTCGGTTATACCACCGCTGCAACAATGCAGCAGCTCAAATCAAAACCCACCAACTGTTATGGTACCCGTCGGTGTGCTGAAACGGAAAGGTTCTTCGAAGGCTAGAAAGAATAAAAGTGTAATGTTCTGTGACGGGATTCGACCCGGAAGCGAACTGACCAATTTGGATAATGATTTCAATTATGAGGAGTCGAGAAAATTAATCTCGGGGAAGAAGGACGCCGTGAAGGAGAATACGGCGACGAAAAGTTTCATTCCCCGCTGTGGACAATGATTTGCCACGGTTGTCACGATTCATAAATCAGGTTGGTGGACACTTTATATTTTGTGTACTACAGTTTAAGTTGTAGATGTTACGTTTACTTACTGCGAAAACAATGCAGCGACATTGGAGAGTTTGAAATCGGAAGAGATGTCATTCGCTATACAAAGTAATCTCTACGTTCACGTTAAAATAATTAACAGTAAGTGGGGACGGATTTGAAGATGTGTACCTTGATTTGTTTCATTTGTTTTCAGTGAGTTGCTGCATTAATAAGTGGGCGTGGTGTTTTACTTCGCAAGGTTTAATCACCGTCGGTCAAGACGAGATCGTACTACTGCTAGAATTTATGGATAACGAAAAAATGGTACCGAAAGATGTATTCCTTCATTTTAACAGTATTTATTTGGATGCTAAACGTGGTACGAGCATAGCCGAACACGGAATGTCTATACACGAAACAAACAATTTCTTGGAATCGAAAAATCATGTCGGATTTTTGTACATACGTCCGACTTTTCAATGCTTACAAAATGTTATTGTTCGAGGAACCGTACCTGATTGGCGTACTCATACACCGGTGAGGTTACGTTTGACTAAGTTTAGTGTTTAATGAATTCCGAATTTCAGCTGGGAGATGCCGTGGGCGAAAATTTTTCCTCGATTAATCTTACGTCTCGGCGCCGAATATCGTTACTATCCTAGTCCGATAATATCATCGAGACATCGGAAGCGTGTTTCGTCGAAATAGGGCACACGATTATAAATTTACTGGCAGTGAGTTCACGATTACTAAGTACGCAGGCTTAATTTTGTTTAAAAGGATTTTAGAAACTTTTCGTATACGTTACCGCACATACGAGGACTTACGATTCACATGGAGGAAAAAAACACTACGGTCACGATTCCGTTGAATCGTTACGATCAAGTATTAAAAACTTTAAACAATTCAGTGATCACATACTTGCGTTCGGTGGTAATTTTAGTACAAAAGCTGATTCGCATTTAGTTTGCATCCAAGATACGCAAGGAAATAACGAGAATACTTATACGACGCACGCTATTAATATAAATAATAGACCGAGGAAAGGTGCGTCCCCAGATTAATTCGAATCGATAACTTTTGTAGTTGTTGCAGTTACTGGCGCCAGTTTTATTGTATTCAACGGGGCCTTGAAGTCTTCGAGCGGTTTAACGGCAAAGTCTAGCATCGTCGAAGATGGATTGATGATTCAAATTCCTCCTGAGCATATGATACAGATTAGGGAGAGTTTACGTAACATGAAAGATCACACCATACAATGCGGATGCGTAAATGCAGCCTCAGATGAAACGATTAACATAGTATGGGGAGATAACGACTCTAATTTTAATACAGGGTGCGAGGGTTAATTGTGATGGGTACTTTAATTAGAAGTTGTTTGTTTTAGGGTGCAATCGGCGATCGATAATCAAGCGATGTGCGGTATTCCTTCGATAAGGGTCCACAACGGAAAGATTTTGTTTGCAACAGCGGTAGCAAATTAATTCGGTGGACTGAAGTTTTATTATGCAAAGCGGTGAGGATAACGCTCGTGGAACCGAAGTTGATTTTTTCGAAATTGGCGAAAGCATCAGTAAAGCCACCTGTCAAGCTTTGGTTAAATATCTCGATTTGTTGGCGAGTAACAATTTTGATAAAATCGGAATACGTGCAAACCTGCACGTAGAAAATGTAAGCTGTGATATTTTTTGTCGGAATTTATTAATGCGTTTTTAGGTGTCATATAGCGCAGGCAGTAATGGCATGAAACTACCACCGATTTATATGAAAAGTTTAGATAACGAATTGATTCCGGTGCTGCATAGAATTACATCGAATAACTTAGGCGATTCGGCCATCATTTTGGAATTGGTCTTTCGAATTTTGAATGTGTAAAGTGTATATAATTAGAAGTTTATGTCTAAAGTGATATAATCGTTATTTATATTTTAATCTTAATTTAAACTCGTCATATACTTTTATATTTTAATCTATTCTGTGTTCGGTTAACACAAAAAAGAGATTGTTGAAATTTATTTAGAAGATCTATTATAGTATAATGTTATTAATTCTTCGGGTTTTACAAAAGACTGAAAACTCCCAACATTTATTTAAATTGTGATAAAACACTAACAATAATAAAAAAAATGAAGCTGCGTATGTGTAATAATTAATTACATGTAGCTTGATGCGTTAACAACTGTGAAGCCGGTATTAAATCCGAACAGAATTCGCAAGGTAATTCGACGTCGGGTGAACTAGGTTCGGAGGTTCGAAATAACTAGGCGAATTGTTGTTGCGACGTGGATTGTAGCGTGTCAAGTCCGGTCTGCAACCGGTTTCGTGCTCGATCAAATCCTCGTGTGGTATAGGCAAGTCGCAAAATTCGCAAGGGATCACTAATTCTGTAGGCGGATTGCGATATCGCATTGAGGATTCAGACGTTCTTGGTCGTGGTACGGCGCCGGTCGAACGTATTGGTGCGGTTATGCTCGCCGTGTCGTGCAACAAGTTGCGAATGTATTCGGTTTTGCAATCGAGTCTCCTCGAAATTTCTTTGCTCGTTTCTAACTTTTTCCCGTTGCTGTCGGTCGTTCTCATCGATAGCGGGCTGCTAGGATTGAACGATATGGTCGGTTCGATGTTGAATGATGGAGGACGACGCCTCGGGCGGGTCTTTCGCTTCCGGATTTAACACCCCATGATTCGTGTCGATATGCAATTGCCTGTATTTGAACATAACAATTTCCCGCAATCTTGACACTTTTCGGCACGCGCCCCGCAATAGTCTTCATGTTCGAGTAGATCGAGCTTCGAAGTTCCAACACGCTAATATTGACACGAAGTAAATTAGATTTTTAGGCGGAGTCGAGCCGAGTCGATTCCCAACGCGTCCACCAACTTCTCGGCACGTTGCATTTGTTTTTCTTTTCTCACCTGCACCTTTTTATCTCCGATTTCTTTTCGAGACGAATAGTATGAGCTTTGTTCGAATTCAGTAACGACCGGTTTCGATTTGGGCGAAACCGGCACGAGATGTTATGGTTTTCGAGGTCGGGTTTCGCGATCGGTTGCTTGCATTTCGACACAGCGCAATGTTGCGCGGCACAATGTGCTGTATGCATTACGTAGTTGTGATGCGGTATTTCGCGTTTGCTGTAACCGACAAGTTCATTAATTAATTCGAGGGTTTCGAAGTTCTTACCACTTCCGCACAATTCCATTTCCACCTGGATGTTGTTCATTTTGCTTCGAATAGACACACAAAAGAGGCTTTTAATTTTTAATACGAGTTAATGTACGAAAGGCCATGCGAAAGGTCACTCTAAAAATAAAATTTTATAAAAAGCGAAGTAGGATACGTTACCTATTTTGGCGCACCTGAAAACATTCAAAACTTATTTCTCTATGACTGAGTGTATTTTATATAAATCCGCGTATGCGGAAAACTCGGTTTTTCTATTATGGTAAGTGACGCGAACTGCACTTAAGTACGAATAATAAATTGCGATTATTGCATTATGTGCCAAAATTGCAAAATCTAATATGGCGGTCTGACAGTTTTTTTTTAAATTCTTTTGTTCGTATCGCCTTCGCATTAGAACTATTATCAGATTATTGTTGTAGTGCAGTCTTATTTACGATAAAAATACATGAACTTTGCACCACAGCAACGAATGGATTTGTCTATCCTTGGTAGTTCCTGTGGTAGTTCGTTGAAGTAACTACCGCTTTCTAATTCTCTATTCCCTAGATAAACAAAACCCTCTATTCCCATTTTCGGAAAGGTGAAGAAAGGATAAAAATTTGGCAGATAACACGACATCTATCGTATTTTAAAGTTTGTTTTATTCGTATTATTTAGATACGGAAGATGGCGTTAATACTTTACTCATTTCTTGTCTAAATTTGCGTAAGACTAGATGCAAGATATTTTATACAAATGTTCACATTTTGTCGTAGTAGTTCAAACAAATTTTCGTTCATTTGAAACAAAGCGTGTACTTTAGGCACATTATTTTTTTCTTTCGAAAAGCTAAAATTTAGCTACGAATTTCCTATTTCCGATTGCACTTAGTCGATGTCAAGTCACTTAATGGCTGAAATGCAAAATATTCGTTATTCTGTGACCTAAGATACTCAGAACTAATAGTTTCCCAATTCAGTTGTATAAAAGAAAGCACGTTTAATTTCAAAAATTCAGCGAGTACCGCGACATCTATCGCATTTTAAATTTTGTTTTTAGTAGTATTTGGATACGGAAGATGGCGTTGATGACAACAGCTTTAATTTCTACTTTCTTTGTTGATTAAATTATTGTTCTCTCACTTTGACGCACGCAAAAATTATTATAAATTAAAAACACACTCTACCAAGATGGATCTAAGAATCTAACAAATGACGGATACCAAAATGAAATGAGGGTTGTAAACAATCAACATCGGAGAAAGTAAATAGCGGGAGGTGCGTGTGCGCAACGGGTTTCTTACTTCGACAATAAATACGCGCTTTGATTTCTTACCCGGTTATGTTAGAAATGAAGCTTATTCCGAAAAGCTGCCAGGTAAAAAAAATTGTAAGTGCGCAGCGCCATCTATCATTTAAATATTTAATTAACGCAATGCTCAATTGACGTGTAACTAACAGTAGCGCCATCTGTATCAGTGTACAAATGCAGAAATATTCACATTGGTAGTAAATCAAAGACTACACTTCCTATCATTTGTTTATACAATTGTTCTTATCAGCGCCATCTATATATCAAAGTTCGACGTTTTTTAAACTGAAAAACTATTTAGTATTTTTTGAGGCGCTAGAGCATCATTTTACAATCCAATTCCTCAATAATAATTAAAAAACCTTTCGGAAATATCGCCGTCTATCGTTCACATACTTCATCATAATTATATGTTGTTGACAACGATGAATATTTTGAAAAAGAAATTTTTAAGTTGAGTTGAGTTTAAAAATTTGTAAGCGACAAGCCGGAAATGCACCCGTCATTTAAAGAAACTTAAAGCAGCTCTCTCTATCGTCCACAAATTCAATTACCTGTGATTGTAGCGTTGTTGATACATTAACAACATCTGCATCAATATTTTAAACAACAAAACATAATCTTTTTCAAAGACGATAAAACCTATCAAAAAAATCTATGTTTTAAAAAGTGTGGCGGCATCTATCTTTAACAATGTACTTACATAATTTTGATCATCATTGTGCAATTTGTATCAATCTTTTACACCAATAACAAATGAAAAAGTTCACAAAAACTCAAAAAGAAATTTTCCAAGTTTACTTCCATCTTAATCAAAAAAAAAAAATACAGGCACGATTTATCGCACGAATCTTCCATTAGAATTAATGGATCAAGATCATTACCACTGTGTCCATATCTAAAATATCAGAACAAACATTTACCTTTCACTATAGTGGTTCGAAATTTTTCGGTGATTTGAAACAAAACGCGAACTTTAGCTACCGCTTTCCAATTTTCTACTTCCTCTTTTTGAAAGATAAAATTAAATTCAAGAAGCTCACGCAATGATTAGAAAACTCGGCAGATACCGCGACATCTATTAAACTCGCTTAGAATTAAGTTGATTCTAGCGCCACCTGTTGCTATATTTTTAAATAACAAATAAAGAGTGAAATAATTATTGAATTGATATTTTCCAAATTACAAAAAATTATACGCAAGTGCGACTTTTCCAAATTGAAGTTAGGTTAGTGTAACACCGGAAATCCTCCCGGTGAAGTTTTTGAAAAGAAAACAACAACAAACTAAGAAAACTTTAAAAGCGCCTCTATCGTCAACATATTTCATTGCGAACGAATTCTTTCCAAAATGAGGTTGAGTTACTGTACTTATTATCCATTTAAAAAAAATTCAGACTCTAACAATAGATAAAAATTTTCGAAAGCACTATAACGAAAAAAGCTACTTTTCAAAAGCTATTGTTAACAAATGTACTTAAAAATCACGAAATCTGCAAAAACACCAAATTTTCCAAATTGAGGTTATGTTAGAACATCTTGAGACGCTATACCAGAAATTTGTATGGACTTAATTTCCTTAAAAAAAAAAAATAGATGATTATTTTACGAAAGAGACAATTCAATTGAAACTTAAAATTACTGAAACTTTTTTGATGTTATTTGCTAAATTATAAATTGAGGTTAGGTACGAATTTTAAGACGTTAGACTGGAAATACCACCATCAACATAATATTAAAAAAGCAAAGTAGGTACCAATCAAAAACAAAAAAAAATTTTGTTATTAAAACAATGCTTTCTATCGTAAGCAGTTTGAATTAAGTTGATCTAGCATTTGAATCCAAACTACAAAGGCATAGCGCCATAAAGTTAATTACGCAACATTTTATTGTTCAAATAAAGTTGAGGTTAGGTTTGTGTTACACCCGAAAAAAACCGGAAACAAGCCAAAAAATTTTCTGCAAACACCCTCTACCTTCAACGAAAAATCTTTCCAAAAATAGCGCCCTTGCTATATTGACTTCTATGTTTAATCTTTAAAATAATGTTTGCCCCTGCTGACACATTTAAAGCCGTCCTATGTTTTATATACTTTAGTTAATAAGGTTGAGATTTTAGTTAATGTTACGAGCCACCGCCAATTAAATAGACAACTAAAAAATTGAGGTTAGGTTAAGTAATCGAAAATCTTCAGTTAATTTAAAAAAAAGCGCTAAAAAACTTTGAAAAACTCCTTCTTTCGTTCCATGTTTTATTACAAATTATTTCTTATTCACACAAACTTTTTGAACCGTTAGACTAGCTAACTTACAAA
Organism: Abscondita cerata; assembly: GCA_030710515.1. Lineage (NCBI taxonomy): Eukaryota > Metazoa > Arthropoda > Insecta > Coleoptera > Lampyridae > Abscondita > Abscondita cerata. Next base: position 412,680 of record JALBCR010001167.1, read on the forward strand.
AAAAAGGTTACCACCCTCTATCGTCCAAAAAAATTTAGTTTAATCGCTGTACCAAAAATTCTTAAAAACTACAAAAATTTTTGATCACTAAATTTTAAAACCAAGTAAATATATTCAAAAATTGGATGAAGCGCCCTCTTACATCAATATGAAGGTAATTAACAAAAAGTGGTTTCATCTAATTCCATAGCCATCTGTCTAAAAATGAAGATTCGTTCAATGTGCTTAATATTTTAAACTTCAAAATAAAAATGGATTGATAGATCAGTGATATCGTTAATTCGAATGATGAACTCAAATGAACATCTGTCATTGAACATTCGGGTGACAAATTATGAGAACTTCTGAATCACTGTGATGAGATATATTCTGTGTGTATTGAGGGATATGCGAAGTAGATTTGAGTAAATCACAGTTGATTTGGGTGATACGAAATCGTGCAGTCAGCAAGTATAAGTATTCAATGAAATTTAAAACAGTTATTTGATTACATAAGAACCATGATTTGATGGACAGTTGTTAGTTTAAATAGATATTACTGGATTGAATGATCAATGATATAAGTCATTATTCATGATCTCAGATGTTGTTAACTATTCTATTAAAGATGTGCAGATCGACCTTGATGCAGTACTAATCTGTTCGATGCAGGTGCATATTAATTCAATTTGCTT
>JALBCR010001168.1:0-180000 GCA_030710515.1 Abscondita cerata
TGTTGCCTTCGTTCAGTTACGTATTGCTAATCCTCGTTTAATTCACCGTGAGTACATTTTGTTTTCTTTCCTATTTTATTAATTCTAATGCTACATATGCTTTTAGTACGTTGCGTTTGACCTTATGTTCTCATTGTGTATTATCTTTGGATAACTCTTGAGAGTACTGAAATAGCTGATTAAGAACCTTCCCTATCAAATAAAGTCAACACCACTGTTTCGCAATAATTAAGCTGCAAACAACCGGTGGATACTACGTCTACAGAAGTTGGTTATGCTGCACAAGTTTATCGAGGGAGTCAACCGCCTTTTGTTCTTCTCTGCACACCTCACCTAAGAGGAATCCTAGAACTATCTAACCTCCTGAACTGTCGATACCGTCGCTAACAGAACACCTTCATTCTCGGAAATACATTCTATCGATTACAGGTAAGTTTTAGTATTGAAGCCACTTATTAGTAATAATCATGGGTATAAAGCTCAAGTACACATGACATAGAACGGGTTGATTTCTAATATTTAAGTAAATTTTTATTCGGTGTACACTCCTTAACCAAAAGTTTGTTTTAATCAGCTCAATAGGGGCTAATGCGCTTTATTTAAAGCGGTTGTCGCGGACACAAAAGGCCTTTGGTTTGCGGGAGGTACTTGCCCCTTGAATCCTAGTTTAAGTTAAGTGTAAATCGCAGTGTGTAAGTGATATGTGTACGCAGAGCCTTAGTAACAGCCAATCCTTAATTGAAATGATAATTCTAACTTGAGTATAACTAAAGCTTACCTGAAATTCGACACATTAATTGCGAACCGACAGTCTCTCTATTTCTGTCACATTCCTTTAATATTTTAAGATTTGTTTGTTGTAATTGAATTGTCTGTCTTTTTTTCTGGTTTGTGTTTGATTTGGCGTATTAGATTTTAAGTAAAACCTGTTGATCTCTTATTGGTCGGTTTTATTTCTTTCTTTATTCAGTAAGTGGCGCTTTGTTAGACCAGCAGTCTATTTTTTTATAGTTTTTCAGAGACCTACGCGACTCTCCGACGAAACCGGACGCTGCTGCTTTAACTGTTATAAATACTTCATTCTCCACGAACTTAGTGCGCTACATCGAGCCGAATTCTCGTTATTTTTTTTTCTCTAGGTTGTTCTGCTAGAGCCGTCGCTTCTGTTTGTTATTTTGTAAACAACAACCGTTACAAATCTAATTCTTGGTAAAACATCTAAAAATTTCCGGTAGCCTTTGTCATTAGTATCAGAGGTAAAGAAAATCTCGCACTTCAAAGGGTTTCAGCCCAATATTTCTTGAGTTTTTAATCAAGAATTCAAACTCAGTTAATTAAGTCTCAGCATCAGTATATAATGTTCCATCGTTCAAACAGGAAAGATTCAGTTCAGAAGTGAGATGTTCAATAATTGGCTGAAGAGCAAAAATAAAGCATAAAGGACCAAGTAAATTTGAAAAATTTGGGAACATGGGACTTTGCTGCTAGAAGAAGAGTGTCGCGTTTCAGGGTAGTAAAAGCATTCTTGTAGTACTTTAAATTACTTTGTTGTTTTCAAAGTTGTTCGAAAGTGTGAACGAACACATTCTCCTTAGGGCCAAACTTCATCTGTTTCGGACAATCATAGCTTCCCATATTCACCAAATTTACAGCCACAAGTCGTCTATATGTATTCTCAATGGCGATCGGTCTCACACCACCATTCTTCTTGAAAAATGCGCATAAGTTTGCTCTATATAAAATTGCTGTTATTGGTACCATGAACATCAAGTTACATGAATTTGTCAGCGACATATTTTTTAATATGTAAGTGTTACATTTAAATGTTCAATTAAGATTATTTACTAATAATTACATAATACTTTGTGCTGCTTGCGAATTTTACCGTCAAACATCAATACAAAAACAAAGTGTTTCTTAAAAAAAAAAAAACCCCCGATTTTTCTTAAGTGAATCTATAGCGGTATGGCATAATATTTTACTACTTCTTGTGCTAAAGTTAACGTTATAAATAAATACCAATTATTTAAAAAGCATATTATTTTTTTTCTTAAAACAAGTTTAAACTACCCCATGGTGTAATATAAGATTGAAAAACTAAATCTTCTTAGTCATCCACTATGTTATTAGTAGTTTGCTTTACTTTTGATAAAAGTGTGGAAAAATTGTTATGATTACGGAATTAGTGTGTTAACTATGAACAAGGAATAATGCATTATTTAGCCTAAAATTTTTTATAGACGGTTTAAAACAGGTATGACCTTTGACTTCTTCACGCACCTCATGCTGATGCTGACACAGTTTTTTAGTAACAAAACGCTACAAATACTTAATTTTTACATATTTAATTATTTTTTCTTACTGTAACATATTTGTACCATTATGTAGCAATTAGATAGTCAAAACTACGTCACTCCAGAAAAGTAACAACATGTACCCATTTTTGTTGTTACCCTAAATACATAACTAATAAACAAAATTCAAAAAACAGGTTGACAAATTCAAAGGTCAATAAAAATATATACAAAGCCAACAAAACAGAACCCAAAATAGTAAACTGTCCTCAAACACATTGTTATCGCCCCTTTCTAACAGAATTATTAATTACTCTTGGTCTGACCCACTTGTATTTACTATCGCAAGTATAATATTACTTCAAAGTTGTACAAAAACGATTAATGATTTATGTCCATTATTTGAAATCGTTAAAAAATTTTTATCCTTTCCTTATTTGCATTAGAGAAACGTTATATGTCCACTAGTATTAATTTTTGGTACGTCAACTTTGTTTTGCATTAGCATATAAATTAGAGCGCAGTCATCACGGAAGGGTTTAATAATTTTGTTATTCTCTATTCATGTTTGACTGTTCTATTTATTTTCTCAAATAATCTGATAAAAGTGTTGAAATAAATTTTTACTCAAATATACTCATTTGGTAAATTATTGTACAATTAACAAAAAACAAAAAATGTAAATAAATTTATTTTTAAAGGTTGTAATGAGTATATTACTATTTACTAATATTAGTAAATAAGAAGTTTGAGTTATGGATAATTTTAACAATAACTTCAAAAACTGTAAAATTCTCAATTTCATAAAAATTACATCTATAGTATAACAAAATCAGCTTAGTCTTATATTCGACTGCGGAAGGGTAGAAAATTTGCAGTCGCCATTATGCCGAACGTTCCTAAAAACTAGTAAGTAATTATAAGAATTGATGTCTGATTGTCAAAGTAGGCATCCATATAATTTTTGTTAAGCATCAAAATGTTTAAATAAATAAATCCTTTAAGCAAAAATCTTTGGAAAAATACTAAATTTTATCTAAATATACAAATATCGTGGTACAAATACATGAAAACAATCATTCTTCAAATAATATTTAATCTAATTGTTGTTACAGTTCAAAATACTCAAGTTGTGTGTTGCGACGAAAATCAAATTTATCGGGCATGCAACTAATTTTTCTATTGGTGGATCGGTATTTTTGGAATTTTTAATCGAAACGACGGGCAGACATCTTGGAACTTTTTCTTCCTTTTGAGCGATTGGAGGTGCTTCACGAAACTAAAAATTACATGTGAAATTTTAATGTGGCTTCAATGGTTGCACGATAAATTAGTGTATAAATATAAATCCGACCGATTACGCAGTAAGTGATTTTCTTTGCTATTTTTTTGGTTGTTTAGTGATTGTATTAATTGCTAATTACAACTTATGCTTTAGCACGTGTCTCGACCTTATCTTCTACTTATATCTTACTGCCTGGATAATTTTTGGGGGTTGTAGAACAAGCATTGGGAATCTTCGTTACACAAAACGTGCTTGTTGTTACGTTGTCGTTGACCTCAGGCCTGCACGGCCGATCATACTTCAGCGGTTGTGGGTCACGCTTCCTGCTATTGCGAAGGCAACGATCTGCTTCCAGAGTTGTGTGGTCTCATCCTCCTAAAAAAAATTCTACTGATCTTCTAGTAACTGTCAACTGGCAAAGACATTCCTTATCAAAACTACATGCCACAGTACACAGCTAAGTTATTGTTTTAAGAAACCTTTTTATTTTGCATGCGTTCGAAACTTGAGTACACGTGACATCAAGCGGTTATATCCTTAGTGTTTAAGCAAATTGTTATTCGGGGTAGTCTCCATCCACCGACGCTCGGTGTTGTTGGCACTAACTCTCTCAGAGTTGAGGCGCTGTCATTAATGTAGGGTAAGCTAAAACAAAGGCTAAGGCGGGAGCTACATTCCGTATTAGAACGAGTGTAATACTAGTTACCGTGTGTAAGTGACGTGTGTACGTCGAGTTTCTTTAATCACCAATCTTAAATTGGTACACTACTTTAAATTTGGGGTTAATAAACAAAAACTTAACTGAATTGTGACATATTTAAACGCGAACTATAACTAATTGGTTATTGCTAATGCACGCAAGTTTCATGCGACAGAATCTTTTATTTTCTCCCAGATTCTTTGAATATTTTAAATTGTATTTGATATATTTATATGTCTTTGTCTCTTTTATTTGTGTTTGTTGTATCGTAGTAGACCTTAAATAAAACCTAGTGAATTTCTGTTGGTCGGTTTTATTTCTCTCTGTTGGCAGCGCTCGTTTACGCAGCAGTTATTTCTTTCAGTTCTCTCAAAGATTTCTCCCATCTCACCGGCTCAGTCAGACACTGCTGTGTTAACGCTTAATAATACGGGATTTGTCATGAATTTAGTGCGCTACTTCGCCCAATATTTTGTTTTTTCTTTTCTAGGTTGCATCGCTAGAGCCGTCACTTTGTTTTATTTTTTATTATTTGTAAACTGCAACCGTTGCATTGTTTCAAACAGATAATAATCGATTTGACGTTTTGGGTTACTAATTAGAAAATCCCAGCCCTTAAATGTACCTTCACAATCCAGTCATTTTAACCCGAATAAATGAAAAATCGAATTAATAATTAAAATTTAATAAAAATTAAGCGAGGCCATATCAGTAGGCAGAATTGTACTTTTGAAACAAAAATAATGCATAAAATTATATTAGAACAATAAACTTGAGACGGTAATTTTTAGTAGTGTCGTTTATACCAAATTAATTATTACATTTTCTGCTAATTGTAACGCTGTTTGTTCCTGACGACCGGAAACCAAACTTCTAATTTACTTTTAACAACCTTAAAAAATAGTTCGTTTGCTGAATGCTGTAAGTGATCATCAATTCAAAACCTGCATGTGGCTTTTTCGCCATTTTTAAATTTTTAAAATTTCTATTTGGAGGATTTGAAATAGCTTTTTTTTATTGAATTTCTTTCTCAAAGAGTGAAAATATTTAATGATAACCGAGTTATGTACATTCTATACACTTCAACTTGAACATGGCTTCTTAAATAAAATTTTACATTGGTGTTGTATATACTTCTAACCTAGTCGTTTTTTGACACCAATAGTTGAGAGACTATTTGATATCACAATCGATTATTATTGGTCTAGTTCTATGTGGTGATGATACACATCCGTTCTTGTGAAGCGGTCACTGATATACTTCAGATAAGTTTACAATTTAGGTGTTGACTTTTATTAATTGTAGGGTGAGGTCACCGATATCTTCTTAACGCTGATTTTATGCATGTATGAAATGTTATTTGGATTACAATTTACATTTTTAAGTTACCAATAAACATCTGGTTTATCATTTGTGAGTTCAAAGGCCTTTAAAGGCGACGCATCATTGGTTTATTTTTGTAGCACTAATATGAAAGTTTAATGTTAGTATGATATATGAAGTTCGATTTAATCAAAATAATTCTAAATTATATTAACTTAGTCGTGTATACGTGTCGTTTAGTTTTACAAAGCGGCTATTATCAATTTATTCAATCAGATTGTCATATTCTGTATCCCGTTCCGCCTCACGTTATTTTATTTGTTGTTGTTTTGCTTTACTGTAATAAATTTTGTCATAATATATTTTCTAGTACTTCTTCTACAAGATTGTTTGTTTTATTTTCTCTAAAACCTACTTCTTAAGGATAATTACTAGGTCCCTGAAGTGAAAGCCGCTGTCGCTTTAAGAGCTATCAACTACATCATTTATTTTCTTCCTGCGACCCACTTTACGACATTGACCTACGAGTAACTTTCTAAGTGACTTTCATAGTATTAAATATTTATTTTTTTAATATACAAGGTGTATTAAAACATGTGCCTAATAATTACACCACGCTAAAGAGGCAAATGTATGTGATGTATAAAAAAAAGACAATGTATTTCAAAAGCTGGGTTTACGTCATTCACATCATTTTCTTGGTGTCGCCGGTAAGACAGTCGGTTTCTTTATGAGATAATTTTTCTAAAAAAATCTTTATAACCAGTTGTTCTGTTGGAAGAGTTCTCACTCTTTAGTTTTACGATCTAGACTTACCACTATTGCACACCTTGAGGAAGCTAAAACTTCAACCCATTTTACTTGACCTTACGTACAACGAATTAACACAGGCACTCTTGGCAATTACAAACTTTCTAAATAAAACTTGCCTTTGCAATCTTCTGTACTTAATAATTCTGTAAATTATTTTATCTACGACCACTATAGAAAATGATGAATAACGCATAATTAGTAGGCTAAGTATGTAATCAAAAACGCACGCTGTGCGTTATGGTAAACAAAACGCACAGTTAGGGATTTTATTTTCTAACTAAATAACTAAGTGCGATCAAAGTCAAACTTTAAGATACCAGCAATATACCAGGCAAAAACGTATTTTAAACTAGAAAAAAAATTGAAATAACAATTTAAAAAATTAAGCAGATATTAAATTATAACACTATTCTAGACTTCCATTGTCTATATTTTATTTTAATAGAATAAACACAACGTTTCAATTGCTATTAAATCTGCAATCGTCTTCAGGTGAATACTAACAAACTTAAAGACTACTGTAACTTATATACTAATACAAAGTTAGTGAAGCAATTAAGTGTACAAAGTTAATGAAGGGGGACGTTACCGTAAACTAAGACTAAACTATTGATTTACTTTTTGACTTCAAACTTTACACTCACACTTCTAATAAGTTATTGTTTGTTGCTATGGTAACGCAATATATTGTTTATGCAAGGAACTCTTCTAGGCTAACTAGATATCAATACATCCTCGTACAATTCTGGTTACGTAATATACTATTATCAAAACTCTTATCAGACGTAGATACAAACATATCTAATTAGACTATATCTTATTCGCTAGCTTTACTTCTACATTTAGCCAACCTAGTTTGGTTAGAAAACTTTATCCTATTCTACTTCCGCGTAGGAATACCTATAAGGAAAACTTTGCCGTTATTTCAAAAATGTGAAAAATTTTGGAAAAAATTGAGTTTTTTAATTTATAAATTTCTTACAGCTGACTGATGTGGACCATCTTTTAGGGGAATTTTGGAATTTGGTATCTCCCAGGAGGAATGTGATACGCTGCATAATTTTAGATCCCATTATATGCTATTCTATCTCAATATTTGCTGTGATAGCTAAAAGTATTTATGCCTAGAAGCAAACCCATTTTTTTAATACATCGCAGCAAGGTCTAAAGTGTTGGTTCTACTTAAACAGCACTTTTTACTACTAAGTGCAAGTACTCTTTCTTACAACCTGTTTACTTTTTGTGTTCGATACAACTATCAAGGGCTTTACTAAAAAAATTTACCTTTTAACGGTTACACTAGCAGTCAGTTTTTGCATGGGAGTTCTAGATCCCGCAGTTTTACGAATTGACTCCTCACATTTTCTACAGCTGACTGAAACGATTGTATTCTTTGGGTATAACACTATAATAATTATGTGTTTAACATGACTGGGTTTAGCTTTCTACAAACAATGCAAAGGTTAGCCTTCTACTGGAGAAAATTTATCTATTTCTACAGGACTCTCCAAAGGGCTGAGAGTCAAAAACTTTGTACGTTCGGTACAACTTAGAATCATTAATTTGCCAACTGTTGGTCTACGTCTCGATAGAGCCACGATATTATAGAAGAGGTTGCTCTCGATCTGAATTTGTCTCACGTCCCAAGGGATATCCAGTCACACATTTTTCTGGATATCAGGCATGACAAAGTGATTAGAAGTGTGGTTCAACACTGCCTTAGGAGAAATTGCGTAACGTAGGTTGAACCCCGGGTCTATCACCTTGAAGATTATTAAAGTTAGATCTAATAATATACATATCCAATGTTAGTAACATCAACTGAAATATTCAGGTCTGCTGAAAGGTCTCATATGTTTGGGATTACTAACAACTGATATACGGTCATGCCAGCTGTTGTACTGAAGCGGCTAAAAGTAAAGTCACAAATGTAAAAAGAAACTCCAGTACGACAAAAAAAATATAATGTGCACAGTATTCAATATTATTTATACAAAAATTGACGTCACGATGTTGACGATATGTGTCGGCGTCAATTTAATACACTCTTTAAGAAGGATCCTGTAATTTAAAAAAAAATAACAACTGGCGAACGTTTTTTATGTGTATAGGCTTCGATTTTACACATTTTCAAAAAAGTTGGGAAATACCCAATTAAGTCGAATTCACCGCCAATTTATGTAGCCCCTCAAGGTGTTTTTATTTAAGATCGTATTCAGAAACTTAATAAAAAAAGCGGGATTTAGTGTAGTAAGTGTTCAAGAGTACCAAAAGATGGAAACGACTAACGACGAAACAAGAATAGGATATAGGTTCGTAAAACTACTAAAAGTTTATAGTTTAACAAACGCCCTTTTGACTACTAAAAAGTAATTATTAAATCGTAGGTAAAGTTGCAATGGAAGAAGAATAAAAGAGAGAATGTCAATGCTACAAGCACACTAACTGTTTAATTTCATAAAATTACGAAATGCCATTTATAGTTTTACCATTTAAAATACGCAATTTAATCTAAAGCAATATATTTCTTTATTCCTAAAAAACATGTGTCAGTTTGAGTGCTTCAATGTGTAATCTGGTATGATCAATTCAAATATATCAATTTGGAATTGTTTGAAAAAACTAGAAAAAAGAGAGTACCGAAATAACTGCACAGCTTTAACAATTTGCTTAATAGTCTTGTGTAGGAAGAAACCTTGGAGTGATGTTATAAGATGTTATACATCGATTACTCGTACACCAATCTTGTGCTCGTATTTTTACCGACAAGTAGTTGATGATGTCTTAAAGTAGGAGTGTACACCATTCGTAATACGAAATTATCCCCAAACAGCCTTTAACTTAGGTTAGACGGCTTATAGTTATACGACAAACTGCGTTGGTTATCCGAAATTAAATTGTATAAAAAGTAGGTGATAGATTTGAACCAAAACTGTAACTGAGGTGATAGAAGCCAAAGTGATTTGTAGCCATTTGAAGAAAGATGCGATAAAGGTTAATTGTAATTCCTACTAAAAAAATCAGCAGATGTATTGACGAACATGTTATGTTAAATTCTAAAAACCTAAAAAATGTAATTAGTGTTTAAACAAATTTGTTCAAGTACATTGGCAACTCATTTTTGTCAAGTATCATTAACATTTAATTTGTCCACTTCTATAAAGAATAATTAATTTTCTTAGTAATTTAAAAGAAATTTCCACATTACGATTTAGTTTCTAAAGAACTACTACAAAATTTACATTAAATAGTGAGTGCAACCAAATTGGTTTCATACTATTTATAACACGCAAATACTCTATCGTTCGTTATATAAAATTCACTAGAAACTGTACATGGTTTATATACATACAAATCCTTTCGAAATTTCTCACATGGAAAATAACCACGGTGAGTATTAAAATGAGGAAACTAAATTTGAATGTTAGAGCTTTGTATTTAAATGAGACACGTTGTTTCTCTATTTTATATCGAGCTATTTTATTTATTTAGAGCGAAATTCGTACATATATAAAATAAAACCGCAGCTGCAGTAATTTTGAATAAAGTAACTTAATCAAGATACTGCCTGAACGACACCAAATTTCGAAGTAATGGTCCAGAACGTAATTGTGTAACTTCGTATTATTCCAAATTTGCGATTGAAATTCAAATCAGGGTGTAGTTGCAAAGGGTGTCATTTATATAGGGCAACCAGCTGCATTTCTAACTAAACTGCAAGAGTAAATACCTCTAAAGCTAATATTAACTTTATTATTGTTACAATAATTATCACATTGAATTAGGTAACAACCGATTGTTAAAATTAATTATTGCGTTACAGTTCTCTTGTTTCTAAAATAAAAAGTAATAAACCGAAACCAAATATTTAAGTATGTACTAAAAGTGCATACACTGTACCTACATTTTAAGTTGGAAGCAAAGTATTATGTAACTAAACTAAACATTATTACCTATGCAGCTAATGATAGAGTCTTAAAAATGAATTTTCTTCATTTTTTGATGTTTGTTAGTAAAATAAAAATTGCGACTGTTAAATCTCATATGATAGTAAAGTAATGGGTATAAAAATAAACAACTAGGCCGGGTAAGTCATAAAATATTCTTTGGCTTTTGATAAGTTTTTTGGAAAGAATTCGAGCTGAGTGTTTTTTTTGTTTTTAAGTTTTTCTGCAAATTCTTAATTTTTCCATCAAACTAGAACTTGCTGACTATGCTCCGATTTCGGTAATTTGTTTCAGCTTTTGTTCCACATCTCATAATTAGTCAACAGCACTAAATATTTATCGGTGGATAGTACTTTCAAAAAGGCATTAAATGGTAGTACAATGTCGCTTTATGAATTCTAACAAAGTTTTCCTGCGGAAGTACTTTTTTTATTAGCCATATTGACGGACTTCCTGGTTTTTGGCTCCATTGTTGGTTTTGGATTCCTTAAATGTTTCAAAAAACTATGGCTCTCTTCTTCAGATGATCTGAAATTAAAGAATTAGTTTACCAACTGGTATTTATATAGGTTTTGATCAATCAACCGTTACGTTGCAGTGGATGGCTTTTGGGGTTTACTGGCAAGTTTCGCAGTTACTACCCTCTGATTTTCATGGATAATCCGTTATCTGTAATTTTATTCTTTTGTCCATTTTAAAATTAATAGAATTCTTATCTATTTAGATTGTTTTTCTGTGAAATTTGAGCCAGAACCTCCGCTATCGCACCTTTTGGTTTTTGAATCAATTTACTTACGTGTGTAAAGTCACTGGAGATGGCAAAAAATACAAATAATTTCTCAACAGGTTTCCAAAAACAGAAATTATTTGATATCCACTGCTGACGGAATAACTATCAGGCCAAAAAATTAATCGATAATAATTAACCATCCAGATTTTTTAGTGAAGTTATATTCTTTTTTCTGGTTATCTTGACCTACACGGAAGTGTCATACGTCCAACAACAAGACCTCTGGTTTTGAAACTGCTCTATCGTGGATCTTACATACATTTTTTCTAAATAATTTTTCTTTTTATTGGTCAAATAAATACGATGTAGATAATAAATGCGTTTTCATTCATCGTCCTTATGTAGAAACAGTGACTTATTAAATGACCCTCTTAAAAGCAACCAACAATACACCAATTGTTTTCGTCTTTTTTTTTTATTATGTTTTAAAGTTGCGAATGTTGAGTTCAAGTCACAATTGTTATTAGAAAAGGATTTCTCCTCAGGCAATTAGTATAATATTGTAGAGGCAAACGTAAAAAGTGTTGAAATGACATGATGTTAAAATCGATACTTGGTGACAAAAAGAAATAATCGAGATAGCAACACTTATTCCTTAAAATGGATAAGTTATCGTCATATAGCTGTGCGAAAAATTGCATTTCAATTGTTTCTTACATTGCTTTAAAGTTGTGATCGTGGAAAACCCAAATTAGATTTTAAGAAATTAAAAAAAGCAAAAAACAATATCAAACAATTCTATTTATAAAAAAATTAACTTGGCGCTCTTAAATGTTCACATCGTCAAGGAATAGAAGTGGTGGTCCACACATACACCCGCTCTCCGACGTTCTTAAAGTTAGCAGACCAGTTGAGGCAGATCAATAATTTGGTACATTAGAAATTAAGTGCTCATTAATTGCTAATTAAGTACCTCAATTACGATTTAGTTGCTACAGTATTTCTGGAGATATTCAATGATCTGCTACCTTAAAAAAAAGTTAGCAGACCAAGCAGTGGCGGATTTACAAATTTGCCGCTATAGGCTATTCAATTTTTGCCGCCCCTACTGACCTTTAAAATTCAATACGTTAGTTTAGTTCACAATCATATTAAAATACCTACACCATATGAACACAGCTCACACAAAATAATGTGTAGTCGGTAAACGTTGTTTTTGTTAAATATTTTTTATTGCACTTACAGTTTAAAAACAATACGAACATTTCTATCTATGAGGACGAGAAACGTGTTAACCTTGAAAGTTTCACTTGCAGTCATTGTAATAACTTCTTCAGATGTTTCATCAAATCTTTTTCTTGTCCGTTATCTTTTTCCAATCTCTGTCTCTGGTGTATATTGCTTTGATACGCTTTATTCCATCGCTTTTCTTCGAAATACTTAAAATTCTCTCGTTCAGCTACAAAAACTTACAGAGTGATTCGTAAAGATCGGCAACGGTGATCAAATCTACGGTGGAAGCCTGAATTTGAACACTCACTTTGTTTATTTTTTCCAAAAAAACATTCCACACAACAACCATTACCGCCGTTTCCAGTTTCTCTAAGTTCAAAAGTATTCCCGCCGCTTCTTGTCGCGTTACAGGCTTTTCGGTACAATCATCTTTGATTGATTTCAAAGTCTGAAGAACTTCGTGCCAAGAATCTCTCAAACTTTTACAAGCGTCCTCTCTTGCTGACCAACGTGTCAGATTCACTCTCTTCAGGGTTTTGCCTTTCCCGATTTCACTCATTAATTTAAGCCAGCGTTGTGTCGAGTTTACAAACAAAACGTAAATTTCCTGTAGGATCATGAAAAAGCAACAAGCTTCTGTACACGATTCAGCAGCCGCAGTTGTCACTAAATTCAAATAATGGGCAGAACAAGGCACATAAAGTGCAAACGGTACTTGGTTTCGAATTTTTGCCTGCAAGCCATTGTACATGCCAGACATGTTCGCGGCATTATCAAATGACTGTCCACGACAGTCTTCAATATTTATGCCCAGTGTTTCGAGTTCCGAAATAATGACAGAAAACATTTTATCAGCTTTATGTCCCACTGACGGCAAAAACTTGAGAAATCTTTCACACGGTTCGCCTGATTCCAAAATGTATCTAATGACAAGGGTAAGTTGATCTACGTATGCTATATCTGGTGTTGAATCGATGATTAGAGAAAAATATTTCGCTTTTCTTATCTCCTCTGAAATCTGTTTTAAGACTTTATGACCCATCAAGAGAATAAACTCATCGCAAATGGTCTTTGATAAGTAATTGGTACTGCCTGATCCTTGATTCCCAAATTTTTCAATATGACTGGCTAAAAAGGATCGAATTCCGCTAACAGTTCCAAAATCATACAATAATTCCCGTTATGTGGATCGCCGAACTTTTCATTTTTTCCTCTGAAAGCAAGGCCTTTTGAACACAGTCGCTTCACTACAGCAACAACTCTCTTGAGAACATTTCTCCAATAAGTAATTTCTTCATCAATTTGGACCTGTAGTAAATTGTCGAGTCGGCCATCAATCGCACTTCTAACTTTCAAACTAAGAATACTAGATTTATGACGTGCAGAGTTTTCATGCTGAGCTACTCGGTGTTTTGCGTTTTCCAGTCATTAAATCCTTCGTTCTCGAACTGAGTCTTATACTCCAATAGACCGAATGCCAAACAGGGTCCGCAATATACAGATCTTTTACTTTCAGAATAAACAAGCCAATTTCGGTCTTTCACTTCATTATTTTCATTTTCTTTGGAAGATACTCACTGGCAAGAAACGACGCTGATCGGCATATGTTTTCTCACTTTTAGATAAGTCACAAGATTTATTTTGATCGAAGCCGGACCTTGCGATAATCTCCCTTAAGGTATCGTCAATTTCCCATAAAGCTGGATCTTTGTTTAGATTTACTGTTGTTTGCACTTGGTCATTTTTGTACTTGACGTCGGATTCGGAGACGGATCTTCAATTGTTATACTTATTGATGATTCCTCTACCGACTCGTTGTTAAAATCATAATTATCCGTTTTTTCAAAAGCAGATTGTTCAACAGGCGACAGTTGTTGTTGGGCCACAGAGTTCAAATCCGTTTCATTTTTTAGATTGGATTGTATCAGTGCATGTGGTTGAAGTTCCTGGTCTTACAACACTGCTTTTACTTCCACTTGTAAGAAAACAGTCCATTTTTATCGTTTTACGGATAATCTGTTCTTGTTCTTCTTTTTTATTTTGGTCTTTTTTTATACTCAGCTCCACTAAGTCGCTTTCTTCGATCACTCATTCTAACGATTTTTTATTCAAGAACTGAAACAAAAAAATAACATTACATTGGGAGTTTTATTTCTCGTACATAAGTACCTTTGTTCAGACTCGAATACTTACATAAATTAGCAAAGGAAATAAGTATATCAATCGACGGTTAAGCACCAAACAATGCTACAAAACAAAACGTTAACTATCATTATCATCATCATATCAGCCGAAAGACATAAGAAATAAAAAGATTTTTGCACTCCTGTAGAGTTGACGTTTTGTAGATAGCAGTGTTTGGTATTTAACCGTCGATATTTAAGTATAATAAAACAAAAATTTGAATTTCTACGCTAACCTTCCGAATCAGCATCAAGTTGAATTACTGATTCGTTACGGATGATTTATTGTAAAACATTACAATTACTTACCTATAAGTATGTATTGTATGTTGTATGTATGCACCAGAGATGCGATGTTATGAAATTATTCATATAATCCACTAAACACTCTAAACAATATAAAAATATAGCACACAACCAGAAAAATCTGCCCTCGAAATACGAATATTAATACGTACTTATTAGAAATTGCAGGACGCAATAACGAAGTGACTTTTCATTTGTTTTTGTTTGCCACTCCGCTCTATATCTATCTCTCTCGCCCCCTACATCGGTTCCCACGCGCGGCAACCCCATCGCGACGCGGGCAGACGCGTTCATGGCTTGTGCTGTCAATTCGTCCAAACACTCTTAGCGAACGGTCATGCCATTCGTTCCCTTCCCGCGCCGCAACCCAAAAACTACTACGCAAATACATACGTATAGTACCTAGTAGAAAATAAATATTTAAATGTTGAAACTTATTACTCGTTAAATATTATTTTTATAATTAGGGTAAAAGTTAC
This sequence comes from Abscondita cerata, assembly GCA_030710515.1. Lineage (NCBI taxonomy): Eukaryota > Metazoa > Arthropoda > Insecta > Coleoptera > Lampyridae > Abscondita > Abscondita cerata. The sequence continues at coordinate 15,294 of JALBCR010001168.1, forward strand.
TAAATTTAAATTTAAATTAATATTGAAACACTATTGGAATATTTTTAAAATTCATGAATACCTATATTTTACAGTGCCTTTAGTAATCTTTTATATACGGATTACGGACGTAATATGTATACATATAATTATAAGTTTTTTTTTATTTCTGTAAGATAAAAAAAAATTTGGGCTAAATTTGCCGCCCCTCTAAATCTGTCGCCCCTAGGCTCTAGCCTACTTAAGGCTGATTTTCATATTTGAGTTTGTGCACCGACTGTGTGCTTACCGTGCTACGACCGTCGCGGGTTGCGTGCTTTTTCACATTTAGGGTTGGACTGCGACCATACTCGAACAATGTCGTTTGGCATTTAGTACAGTTTCTACAGTTGTTACCATACGAACGACAGGCATGGATTCTTCTGATGAAGATTTAGTGATAATAGCAACGTGTGTACAGATTTTGAGAAAAAGGAGGATAATGAGGAAGCGTCGTAAACAATATTGGATCCATGAATTGTATTTGGCAAGAAATGAGGAGGGCCAATTCCATACAATTTTCCCCAGGCTAATGAAAGATCATACAAAATTTTTTAAATACTTTCGAATGAGTGTGGAAAAATTTGAAGTGCTACTCAATTTAGTGAAATGTGATATAATGAGGCAAAATACAAAGTGGCGATCTAGTATTGGACCAGCAGAAAGGCTAGCTTTATGTTTAAGGTAGATATATGGAAAATACTTGAATCTTTTACTTGTTTAACAAATGTATTTATTCCATTACAGATTTTGGCTTCCGGTGACTCTCAATTATCACTTAGCTTTAGTTTCCGAATCTCTCCTACAGCGGTAAATTCAATTATAATGTCAACATGTGAATCAATTTGGAAACGATTTTCACCATTGGAACTACCTACACCAACAGAGAAAATGTGGAAAAAGATTGCCTCAGATTTTTTTCTTTGTGGCAGTTTCCTAACTGCATCGGTGCCATTGATGGCAAACACGTCGAAATTATAGCTCCACAAAACAGCGGCTCGCTGTTTTATAATTACAAAAGACATTCTCCGTTGTGTTGTTAGCCGTTGTTGATGCCAATTACAAATTTATACTTGTGGATGTAGGAGGATATGGAAAATCTAGCGACGGAGGACTTTTTTCTCACAGTATCTTAGGTAAACGTTTTGAGGATCACAATTTAAATGTACCTGGTCCCGAACAACTTCCAAATTACAACGAAAAGTTGCCTTATGTTCTTGTCGGAGACGAGGCGTTTCAGTTAAAGCACTATTTGTTACGTCCTTACTCCGGAAAATCTATCGGGGACGATGAAACCAAGTCAATTTTTAACTATAGACTTTCAAGGGCTAGAAGAGTAGTTGAGAATGCATTTGGCATTCTAGTACAAAAATTCAGAATATTTTATAAGAGAATCCAAATGAAACCTGAAAACGTGGACAAGGTGGTACTTGCTACATGCGCTTTACATAATTTTTGAGAAATGACACAATACCGTCAACATTTGAGGACGAAGACCATGTAGATGAACCAAGCGGCTTAAAAAATTTTAGAAAGTATGGGGCTAATGCATTTGCCGAAGCAATAGGTGTAAGAGATAGATATAAATCCTACTTCAGTAGCAATACTGGATCTGTTCCATGGCAATTAGACGCAATTAGAAGAGGAAGGCAAAATTAAAAACATTATATTTATTTCATTGCTATAATAATACTAATTTGTATAATGTAAACATGAAATGTCAATAAAGAATAATGGATAAACAGAAATACAAAAACAATAAAAAAATCAAAACAATAAAAACTTAAACGTTTGCTCCACTGTCTCCACATAAATTATGGATGACATAAGCGTTATTGTTTTATGAGACTCTGCGTTATATACAGAATGTTCCTGGATAGTTGAAGGCGGAAAACTCGTATACGTATGTACTTGCGGATAATAACAATTTTGTGTTTCCTGTAACGGTGGCTCCTTTGCGCGTCGAAGAAGCTCAATTTGCTTTTTATTTACTAAAGTAAATATGTCGCGTTTTATTTCAGCTTGTTCCAGTTCCGGAAAACTTAAAATTGTTTCAGCTATGTCGTCAAAAAAATTAAGCAAATTTCGCTTTTGGCTGGAATAGTGGCTTCAGTATTAATAATTGCTTTTTGTGAGGATTCTGACTGTTTGAATTTAATGAAATTACTCAAAGTATCAGATAAGCTGTCTGTGTCGGCTAGTGATTTTCTTTTGAATACCTTGATGAGTTATTGCTTGGTGAACATGACAATCTTGCAGTTTTTGGCATCCTACTTCGAAAAGTAGTAGTTTCTGTTGAAGTTGATTGTCGCGCTTCAACTGACAAAGTAGGTGATGGCACATTAGAAATTGAATATTCGTCTTCTACCTGCGACTGTGAATAATCCTCTTCTTGATTTTCCGTGTCGTCTTCTATCTCTTCAGCCAGTAAGGAATTTGGCGAACATTGTAAATTCGAATGAGTGCTAAACAAGATGCAAACCGTTTGCTAGAAACATACACTATTTAAAACTTACTTTCTTTCCACTAAGTGAGGCTTCAAAAATTCCATCTGGGCTTCAAATCTCCATTTTTACATTTTTGCTGATTGGCCACTTTTTGTTTTCCGTCTTTGTAAAGCTCGCCTATAGTAGCCCCGTAACAACGTCCATTTGTTTTACAAACATCAACTGTAATCAATGTTTGTGAACACAATGAAAACTGTAAAATTCTAAAATTACCTGTTGCAGATAAGCTACGTGCAATATCTTTCCATATGTTATCCTTAATCAAATTATTGTCGTAATCTCTATGTGCTAGGTTATATAAACACTCGTGTTCTTGTACGAGTATTATTAAATTTTCTTCGTTAATATTTTCTCCCATTCTATCAGTTTCACAATAGGTAAGAGTACAAAATGATGACAAAAACGGACCTGTTGCGACAAGTACACGGTTCAAAGTGATTTTCACATAATAACCCATGCTGTGTTACGATCATACTCCGGTTGTGCTCAGGTCGTCGAAAATCGGTATCAATACGACTGGATCCTACACGACCGCAACACTGTCGCAGCACTGTCCATTATGTATAAATGCAAATTTGCTCTTTAGTGCGTTTCATATGGAACGCACAGTTTTTTGATCTACAATAACAACAACACGGTAGGTGTACAGTCGGTGCACGATCGACATATGAAAATCGACCTTTAGTCTATTGGTAAATCCGCCACTGAGACCAAGTATCTAAAAATAATTTTAAAGATTGATTAAAATGCCTAAATTGGTCAAAAAATTAAGCGCTATTTAAGTGCGTAACGGAGGTTGAACCCCGGTCTATCACCTTGAAGATTATTAAAGTTAGATCTAATAATATACATATCCAATGTTAGTAACATCAACTGAGATATTCAGGTCTGCTGAGAAGGTCTCATATATTTGGGATTACTAACAACTGATATATGGTCATTCCAGCTGTTTTACTGAAGCGGCTAAAAGTAAAGTCACAAACGTAAAAAGATACTCCAGTACCACAAAAAAAATATAATGTGCACAGTATTCAATATTATTTAAACAAAATTGACGTCACGATGTAGACGATCTGTTTCGGCGTCTTGGCGCTCTTAAAAGTTCAAATCGTCAAGGAATACTAGTGGTGGTCCACACACACACCCGCTCCGACGTTCTTGAAGTTAGCAGACCAGTTGAGGCAGATCAATAATTTGGTACATTAGAAATTAAGTGCTCATTAATTGCTAATTAAGTACCTCAATTACGATTTAATTGCTACAGTATTTCTGGAGATATTCAATGATCTGCTACCTTAAAAAAAGTTAGCAGACCAAGTATCTAAAAAATAATTTTAGAGATTGATTAAAATACGTAAATTGGTCAAAAAATTAAGTGCTATTTAAATGCTTCATGTTCACTATCTTAGAAGTACTCAAAAAACTTTTTTTTTTCTAAATAACCCATTGATCTGCTATCTTTGGCAGACCAAATGTTAGAAAAACTTAAGAAAATTCAAAGCAAAAACTAGGGTATGTTTAGATTTAAGTGCTGTTTAAGTGCTTTATGTTTACCATCTCAAAAGCATTCAAACATTTTTTTTTAAATAACTCATTGATCTGCTATCTTTAGCAGAACAAATGTTAGAAACCACATTTACAACAAAAATTACTTTAACACATCTATAAAACAATAAGTGTAGCGAAATCCATTGTCGACTAGGGTAAACGTAAAGCTGCGTCCTCACTGAGTCGACTCGGTGTGTACGTGGCAAACGACCATGACAATCGACAAAATAAGTCGATCGACGTGTCGATTTGTTTTCCATCGCCTGTCGGTAAACATCAAAGAGCAGTCGATCGACATTAGTGTGTTGACGTGTTTTCGACGTTTGACATTCGACAAACTGTTTTAACCATCTTGTTGACATCGTAGTATTCGTGTTTTGTGGTATTCGTTAGAAGAAATGGAATGGGAGCAAGATAAAGTCATAGCCTTTATTGAGGCATATAAACTGAAAAAGAATCTATGGGATTCCAAAATGAAAAACTATAAGAACAGAAACTTGAGGCACGATGCCCTGATGGAAATTGCTAATCAATTTAACATGGAGAAGCAAGCTGTAGAACAAAAAATTAAAAATCTTCAGAGTCAATTTTCAAGAGAATTGAAAAAATAAAGGATAGCAAGAAATCTGGCACTGGTACCGAGGATGTGTATACAAGTAAATGGTTTGCTTTTGAAAGTTTGAAATTCTTACTGGACAAAAATAAGCCCAGGGAGATGTTGGATTCAGAGCTACAGGTATGTAGATTTTGAGAACTAAAAACTTTATTTTTATTTTTAAATTTATGTTGTCAAACAATACATTTTAACATATTTCGTATTGCCACGGAACTTCTCCTTCGGGTGTCATAAAATAGTCTTTTAAGGTGTTTCTCACTTGCTGGGCATGCAGTGCACTTCGTCTGGGTATTCTGGGTAAATCTGCTAAGCCAGGGTGATTATCATTTCTCCAAGCTCCTGGAATAACGTCTCTTGAATCAGAGCAATCAGAATCGAATGTTCCAGGAGGGTTGTAAATGCTTTTAGATGCACTTTTCTAAGAAAATTGTGCAAGTAACATCCTGCTAACGTCACCTTGCAAGCGGTTTGGGGTTCCAATAGCAATGGTTTACGAAATATTCTAAATACGTTAGATATTAAGCCAAACACATTTTCTGATATTCTTCGAGCCCTGCTGAGGCGATAATTAAATACTCTTTCGCTAGAACCTTTAGTGTGATTTCCTGCATATGGTTTCATTATATTTTTTGACAAAGGAAATGCATCGTCTCCAACAAAAACATATGGGCTTTTTAGTTCACTATTTGGGAGTTGATTTTCTTCAGGTAAATGCATTGTATTGTCCTCTAGAAGCTTATTAAATGTGGTACTACTAAACACGCCACCATCTGAAATGCGCCCTTGGCATCCCACATTAACGTAAATGAAGTTGTAATTTGCGTCAACTACGGCAAACAATACAATACTGAAAAATTCATTGCCACTGTTTATTGGAGCCTGCAACGATATGTGTTTTCCGTCCATAGCTCCGACGCAGTTCGGAAAATTCCAACGATTGTGATAGTCTTCGGCAACGGCTTTCCATTCTGCTTCGTTTTAGGCATCTGAAATAAAAAAAAAGTAATTTTAATATTTTTAATTTTATTTTTCAATCTTTAAACTAAAAACAGTTACAACAGTAGTAAAATAAAAATATTTATATTACAGATTTCATCGGTAATGGATGCCGTGGACGATGCCAACGATGTGGATACCACTGATGACCTTGAGAACACGCAACATTGCATTTTAAATGATGAAAACAACAGCTCACAAGACTCTACGATGAGTAACTCACAGGCCAATAATGTTGAAAAGCAAAAGACAATGTTACTCCAAAAAACAGTTCAAGTCTCCAACTCTTGCTCATGTACCATCAAGGAAAAGAAGATTCGATGACTCAATGGTCAATGAAGCATACGAAGCAATGAAGCAAACATTAGCTGCAAAAAACCAAAGGATGTGTTCACCATATGTGGCGAAGAAGTGGCTGTGACATTAAGAAACTTGCCTACTACTTATGCTCAAGCTATAGTGCAACACAAAATAAGTACACTTTTGTTTGAAGCAAAATTGGGAAATTATAATTATCCCGTAGCACAACAACCACAGCAGCAGGCTCCTCAGGCTCAGCATCAGCACTATTATCCTCGGTCTCAGCAACAGCACTATTATCCTCTGTCTCAGCAATATTTTTGCCTCCAGCTAATTCCGGTGGCTTACTAACGATTTTACCGCCGCAACAGTCGCCGGAATCATATTCCTCATGCTCTTCTGGTAATCCCCAACTTCTGCACTGTCAACTTCTACAATGACTACTGATGAAGATGAAGCTGTGGATAATTTCCTCACCCAGCTGCAAACTCCACGACATCATACGTCACAATAAACATAGATATGCGCGGTACTATTTTCATTTAGGATTTACTTTAAATATTTAGTTTTAGCTTATTTGTACTACTGTTATTTGTTCTTATTTGCTCTTTGTAGTCGTTAAAATTTGATTAAAAAGTAGCTATACTAGGTATTTCTTTTTATATGTATCTCGTAAATAATAATAAATATTAAGTACTTACCTATATATATTCTTGTAATACATCAATAAGGGCTTCGCACACCTCCAGAACAATTTTGGAAATCACCTGTTTTGAAATTTTGAAAAGATACATTAGTGAATGGTACGAATCTCCAGTTGATAAAAATCGCAACGTTACAGCAAGACGCTCCGTTATGGGAATGGCAGGTCTACAATTGGTATCTTCTTTACAAATTTTTGGCCCGATTTTTGTAATAAATATTCAAATTCACTTTCCGACATTCGAAAAAATTTCTAAATCCACCATTACACCTGTATTCAAGGCTCAATATGTTGACATCATCTTTCCTTAAATCCTCTATCAAATCGCTAGCATTGTATCTAACTCTACTTCGCAGGCTTGGTCGAACCCAAAATCTTTTTTTACGGGGAAGTTTTCTCTTTTGGCGATAATAATATATGCGGCACAAGCAACTAATGCGTCATCTTCGTCTGACATGTTGATTTCGACTGATCGACAAACATTTCTGTCGATCTGGTGTGGACAGATGCAGTTTTGTCGACTTGCTAATCAACAACGTCGATCGACAGAGTCAATCGACAGTGTCGACTCAGTGAGGACGCAGCTTAACATCTACAAAACTAATATATAACAATTGTTCCGTCAGTTTTTTTTAAATACACTTTGAAATTGATATCCTAGCGACCAGTACGTCGGGTTGCTGCTGATTGGCTACCGAGGCGTTACAAACTGGTTGCTAACTAATTACCCGGGTGCGAATGTTCATTGAAAACTTTGAAACGAATGGTTACAAAAGTTTTTGAACATTTGCACACGGTACGTTACTAACCTGTTAGTATCGTGTTTGTTTCAGTTGGCTAATGTGCTTTCTAACATTTGGTCTGCCAAAGATAGCAGATTAAGAGGTTATTTAGAAACAAAAAGTTTTTTGAGTACTTCTAAGATAGTGAACAAGCAGTTAAATTTTTTGACCAATGTAGGCATTTTAATCAATCTCTAAAACTAGTTTTAGATACTTGGTTTCTAACTTTTTTTAAGGTAGCAGATCATTAAATATCTCCAGAACTACTGTAGCAATTAAATCGTAATTGAGGTACCTTAATTAGTAATTAATGAGCACTTAATTTCTAATGTACAAAATTATTGATCTGCCTCAACTGGTCTGCCAGCTTTAAGGACGTAGCTCTCCAATAAACGAATAAGTACTTTTCTGCAACCTAACCGTTGCAACTTTCTGGGTGGAGAATTCTGTAGGTTTTTTTTTTGTTTTTCCAGAACGGCATTTAAAGACTTTAAGTTGTGCTACACTACCTCCATCCAAGAATGCGATTACAAAAAAAACAAGCCGGCTTAAGCTATTTTAGGTATGCGATTCTTAATATTGAGTTTTGTATCTTAACATTTTATTCAATATGTATCTTGTTTTCCAGCTACCGTTGAAACCTTGTCAATATTGAATGAGTGTGAATATACAAGTATATTTATCCAACATTTGCAATTGAAAGTAAACACTCACATTTTGTTACGAAATCAATTGATAGATAAGTGCGAGTAACAATTTGAATCGGAATTTTGTTTCTTTGAAGTTTTCGTAATGAACTTTGAATATTAATTGCGGGCGATGCAACGAATCGAATATTTAGAAAGCTTCGTACTGAATCCCAAAGAATTGCTAATAAACCATTTTTTTCCTTTCAGATTGTATTTGTTTCGTAAATTTCTAATAATTTTTGTAATAAAAAATTTGTATTAATCCGAACTGATTAGGTATCTTTATCGAATAAATATAAAATATATGAGAAAAAATTGAATATATTTTAGTTTTATCGGCTATCCTTTCCGGTCTATAATAAATATATTTTATTACTCCTTTATATTAAAGTTTCAGTTGAGATGAAACAACTGTTGCTCTTTAGCTGAAAAATAAATGTACGTTGTTTTATTTATTACAAGACTAAAACAGTGCGTATAATGAATGTTATGTAAAAATGCACGCCTTCATCTATCTTTCATGAAAAGAGTAGTATGTAAATGTTCAATTTTGCATAATGAGTACGAAAATTATAATGATAAAAAAATATCGCATTCTAAAACAAGTACAAGAATATTTTATTTTCAAAACTTCAAGTAGTAGAAAAAATGGATGATTTGGATTAGGTATTATTATTGATTTCGCAATTGTAAGTCCAATTTAAGTTTAAAATATTGATTAACACTGAGAACAATTAAGATGAGTTTAAGTGGATGTTATTCTGTTGAATTGATTTACTTATTCTTACAAAATTTAAACAAAAATTAAATTTACATTACATTTAAAGCAAAACTTATTATCATTTTCTTTCTTCTGTTTTCTTTATTCATTAATTCCTCTTCTTCTCAACTTTCCCCTTCTATATATTTTTTATTTTAATCTACTTTCCTCATCTCTATCATCGTACGTTCCAAGTATTTTCACCCGTCACTTCTTAACTTATACTTTCTTTTTGCATTTCCATTCTTTTTGTTGCGACACTTGAATCTTGCTATCACTGCTTTCGATGATTTTCTCCCCTAATGCAATTCCTCGTCTTTTCAGTTAATAACTTGTAATGATCATAAATTTAATGACGTTTTTATGATAAGAAAATTATCTTGACACCCATTTCTGCCTATTTCCCCCGCTAAAATTGCAGATAAGAATTGGTATAAATTCGGCTGTTTTCCGTAGTTTAAGTCACTTAGAGTTTTCTCTGCTTTTACTTCAAAATCCAGAACAATTCGGACCTGTTTAAATAAACCCGACCGACCGCCTAAACTTGATTATTCTCTCGATAGCGTGCTTAAATACTATTGACCACCGCCTGAACTTGATCTCAAACCTATACCTGATTAACCTAATATAACTCTGTCTTATTACGCACAAGTAATTCTCCGCTATTTAGTTTGTCCAGACGAAAGTGTTTCTGTTACGTCAACGGTCGTTTTGAACCCAGTAATTCAATTTACCACGTTCAGAAACGTAACCTTTCATCTACGTAGCTCTGTTTAACTTCAACCGATTTACGTTCGACCATTGTTTAGATGCTTTTTTTCCTACTATACTCTGACTTCCCGTCGTAATTCCGAACACTATATACCTGGTTAGACAGCCGTCCCAGAGAAGCCTTCAACGCTTTACAGCATATACTAACGTTGTTACAGAACCGTCCGCTCAAGCTGGACGTTTAGCACTGCGCTAAAAATAACCTGCAAAATAGAACCGTTTGCAAACCCGAAAAACATACATACAGTATTGTACAAATCGTAATTATAAGAACCAGGTTCACCAGCAGGACAATTCATATAAGGTGACTATCACCCGACTCACAACCCCGTACAGAAGCCGCTTCGTGTTATAAATATAAGCATATCTAGAAAACAAGCAGAGGATATTGCTTAGTTATAACAAACCCGAACCTTTTCCAGTTCATAAAGGACGTACGACTGAACTGTTTCTTTTATGTACAAACACCAAGGGTAGTTAGTAACATTAATACACTATTTATTTTCACAAAAACAACCCGCAACAGTTCCAATTTCACATCTAAAGTTGTCCGCCATTGACAGTCAGCTCTTCTACTGCCGTCGTCATATATTTTATTGTACCTTTCTTTTTTGGTTTATTATCGCTATACTTTCCTGCACTTGAGTACCTTTTTTTACTACTTATTATACTTTTTTTCTACTTCTCTCCATTTCTTGTCTTGCATATCCTCCTCCCTGATAATATCTTCGTTTTTTGCCCAAAGTTCAACTTATTTCCAACACTTATTTACTTACCTTCTCTTGTGTCTATCCTTTATTTCTCTTTTCTGCCTGTGATTTTCCTTTTTTCTACCCTCAAATCTCTGCTCTGTACATCATTACAATTTTAACTAACCTTTTAATCGTCCATTTTTATTTTTCTAACTATATGTCTTTCTATGGTACATCAAACATCGCAACTTGAAACTGATGTCTAAAGTTGTAATTAGCGATCACGTACGCAAATGGTTCTTATTAAGCAACTTTGGCAACAGCTATCTAAAGCAGTTACATAAGTCGATCCTTCGATAATTATAGCCAACACGAGTCTACATTAGATGTCGCAAAACTTATAGTTTGAATATGATGTACTCTCCAGTAGAAAATATAGTTGACAGCATGCATTTGTACAATAGTGAACTTACACTCGAATTCTCTCACTCCTGAAAAGTCTCAAAAAGACGAAACAGCTGTCGAGTGATTCTCAGTGTTTGTTTACTATTGTATAACCTCTTGCAAACTTACAGCAGGCGATTTAAAATTTTTATTTTTGCTTATGTTGGCTATAATTATCGAAAGATCTACTTATGTAACTGCTTCACATACCTGTAGACAAAGTTGCTTGAACTTATAGTTTTATGGAAAAACATTGCATCCAAGAAGAGAAGCAGTAAAAAATTGTTGCCAATTAATCAGTCCAAATGAAGAAATCCGGAAAGCAAATGTCACTTAAAGTGATATACAAGAGAAAGAAAGGATAAGAAGCTAGGGACGATTGAAAAGCAGTAGCAAACCAAAAAAAATAAATTAAAAAGTGTTGAGATTTATTCTGATGATGATGAAATGAGTTAATTTTTATACACTGTGTCCAGGATGGTGTATCCTATAGGTGAACATTTGTTTAATTTTAGTCTTGGCGAAAACGTCATTCTTGATAAAAAGTATTGCTTGTTCTGAAACCTCATAAAATTCAAGTTTTTTAAAATCTGTCAGTTTTATGAAAACCATAATATTGATGATTTGAATCGAGCAATAATTGATGCCGTAAATAAAATTACCTCAAAAATGCTACAAATCGCTTATAAAGCATTTAGAAAGAGAATTGAGAGATGTTTTGAAGTTGGAGGAAGATATATTGAATAGATGTTCTTTGTTTACTGTTACATGATTACTCTATATTGTTATTTTGGATAGTTACTATAATTTTTCGAATTTTATGTCATTTTATGGAGTTTCAGAACAAGCATAACTTTTTATCAAGAACGACATTTTTCTAAAACTAAAATTAAAAAAATTTTTACCTATAGGATACCCCACCTGTGGACACACTGTATGTAAAAATGGATTGTTGTTTAGTCGGATGCTTAAAACTTAAAAACGACTGGACCAAGTTGAAGACTTCTTTCTGGAGTTTGTTTGTAATTGCCCCGCAAAGATTTAGAAAAGATAGTTCTAAACAAATGGGGTTTTATCATTTTTTTCATTTGATTTTTAAAGTGAATAAAAATATTTCTGTTTTAAACAAAACAAACAATTTTGTTGGGTCACTACAGAAACCGTATATAGTTGGCTGTGGTAGTAAATCTTAGGAGCAAAACTAATTATTTCTTGTGCGGGATGATTGACTTAACATAGTTCGATACTGATGTTGGTTGGATTAAAGAGCGTTTGCTCAGGAAGTGACATTTTCTTAATCGAGAGAGCAAAAAGGACACAGTTACGGAATTGTGATTTCCAAAATGTGGTCAGATCTGATCAGATTTACGGAACCTATCGTCGAGCAGAGTATAGAAAATAAAAAAGATAATTGTACACTGAGAGAAAGATGATAAACACAATTATTTTGTGGTATAAAACAAAGAGGGAAGAAATTTAGAAAGAAGAAATTGACGCCATTCAAATTTGAAATTTTAAACAAGGGGTGTTACGGTTTTATTTCCCATATTTAGGACATATATTGTGAGCCGTCTTAGAACGTGTGACGCAAGTAGTAGTGAGCGACGAAAAGTCGTATTTGGCGCGCATGTTGCTAATTTTTTATTGGAGGAAATTATATTAGATTATTTTTTCTAGACAGACAGCGGACATTTTTCCTTTGTCGTTTGATGTAACTTATTCGGTGTGCTCTCTTCACCCGGAAGTTTGTTTTCAATCAGCTCAATATGAGCTGGGGCGCTTAATTCAGAGCGGTTTTAAGGACACAAAGGCCTTTTGTGTTTTCAGGAGGTGCTTACCCTTTTTTGTTTAGATTTAGTGTAACTCGCTGTGTGTAAATGATATGTGTACGCAGAGCTTTAATAGCAGCGACTTCTTAATTTGAATGATAACTCTAACTCAAACGTTTAACTAAAGCTTACCTAAAATTTGACACCTTAAATAAAAGTCTTATTTATTGTAAGCAAGGCTGCTGCTAATGCACGTAACTATATGCGACAGTCTCTCTATTTCTGTCATATTCTCATAATATTATTGTTTGTTATATTATATTGTTTCTCTCTCTCTGTTGAACTCCTGTTGGTCGGTTTTATTTATTTCTTTATCCAGCAGGTAACGCTTTGTTAGACCAGTAGTCAAATTTATTATAGTTATTCAAGAATCCACGCAATTCCCCGACAAAGTCAGACGCTGCTGCTCTAACTACTATAAATATTTTTATCCTCCACTAATTTAGTGCGCTACATCAAGCCGAATTCCTTTTATTTTTCTTTCTAAGTTGTACCGCTAGAGGCGTCGTTTCTTTTGTTATTTTGTAAACTACATCTGTTACAAAGGACATGGTCTATTCCATACTTCAAACAATTCAAGGAAGTTTCTGTTTGAGTTCAATGCTCCCACCAGAAACAACAGCAAGTGTCTACTCAAAAAACGTTATTTCATACGTCGTCGCCAACCGGTGCTGCGACATATTCTATCTTGTAAAAAAAAAAAAATTCGATCAAGGTAACGATTCCTGTAGAAGGAAGAAGACGAATCCAAAGCAAAAGATCATTATCAAATGATGTTATGTTATTTAAAGCAAACTCCGCAATTAATGTCGAAGAATTGGAATGCCGAACGGTATCAACTCATTTATCCGCGGACATAATCAAGAATTTCTGACGAGTCGAAGATTAAAGGTTGATGCATTCTTAAGCGGGAAGTATACCCAACTCGCAGCAATATCCCTGGAAGATTATTAAGAGTTAATACGTGAACTATACAGTGAACAATGATTGGTTTTTGCTCTTGTACTAAACCGAAAGCATTTCACTCGTAAACATCAAATATTTTAACTGTAATAGCTACCCGCCATTAATACATAAAATTTGCACTCGTATAACGTTTATGTACCAATTTAACGGTGATATTTATTACAAAAATTGTATTTTCTCTCTTTGTGTAAATATAATTACCATGTTTATAGTTACAGTGTTTATAATTATTGTATTTAATTTGTGCCTGTCGGATTCTTGTTTTACCTTTAGGTCATACTGAACGATGTTAATTCGTCGCCGTACTAATTCATTAATCAAGTAGCACTCGTTATTGTTATTATATAATTTAGACGTAACATTACGTTTAAGTCAATTTCGCACACCATAATATTCTCTTAACCCTCGACGCCTACAACAAGTTTGGTTAGCCGGTTGATTACAAAATTGACAACTTATAATTTGACTTTTTTAATTTCTACTATCTAAATCGTTAATTAAACCTACTTATACTTTTATTACTGTAACTAACAAATTTTGACGCCAAACGTGGGGCCTTGGAATTTTTACCGAATATTTGTATAATTTGCGAACTCATTATATCGATTGCGCAAAATATCTTAGGAGACAGTTGTTTTTTTCTTTCTCTAGACTAGTTACTGTTGGTCTTTATCTAACGTTTATCTAAGAACTGATCTCTGATCTTTTTATTGAGCAATTGTTTTGAATTTATACTAACTTCCAATAAAATTGCAACACCTAGAAGTTGTTGAACGATTTTAATGAAATTTTCAGGAAACGTCTATTTTCATTAAACAAAGTGATGATTAAAATTTGAATAAAATTTAGCCAGTAGTTTTTGTTTTTTGCTTTAACTTAACAACTTCTAGTTCTAAAGCTTGAAGTGCTGCTTCGGTTCAGGATCTTATTTTACTATCTTCATCTGATTCGGAATCAGATTTAGGTCTAAGTTCTCTAATACGTTTCGAATGTCAGCACGGAAAACCTTTTCTATTTAAAAAAGAATGTAACCTTTTCTGGAAACAATTCAATGTCTCTCCTGACTTTCTAATAAGAATGGAAGAATTATGCGAGACTCGAGAGGTTACAACTTGTCAACTGTTGGCTGTTGTTTTAGAACTTCTAACTGTAAAAGCATTACTCCTTTTCGGATAAACCGTGATTCTTTGGTTCTTGGGGGGATGTGGTTACTCTTCTAAAATCGGAGTTCTTGCGCATGGATCTGAATGAGCTTCAACGAAATTAAAGCTTGAACAATAAGAGCGGAAAAAGACGTTAGAGTGTATGCTACGGTTATGCAGTCTTTTTCTAAAACTTAATGAGCCGATTTCAGAAGCTAAACAGTTTTCTATTGTAAGATGCAACCTTACTCCTGTTTATCAATTTGCCTTAAGTCTAACGTAGATTATCTCCACTTTTAGCTAATTTCTACAAGAAGATAATTGGAACTTAATAAGTGATCTATCAATAACTATAAACCACCAAGCTTGTTGAACCTTTTCATGCTTATATTGCAGACACGTTCACTTTTAGTGTCCATGCTTCAAAGGTCGCTGGAGTTACCAGTTCTTATAATATTGTCTAATTCTCTTTCAAAACCAAATAAAAACACAAGAGGTTGTTGAAATTGCCATAAACCAAGATATTTATTTTCTGATTGCTCTAGTTCTCAAGTTATCCATTGCTATAGTTGCGTCAACATGATGTAACTTTACGCAATTTCACGAAATGTAAACGGTTGAAAAGTCGCAGATTCCTGTAGTACTAATACCTCGGATACTTTTGTCGCGTTTAGGGTAAATACTCTAGACGCCGGGTTAAACGAGAGAAAGAATTTATACTCGAGTCGGGTTTTAGTAGCATTTATTATTATTCATACCGTGATGAAGCTGCACTATTTACAATTATGAATAAAAGCGGTGTATGTCAGCACATAGTAATTGGCGTACTATATGCGGTGTGGTAATACCTGATATCGTGGTATCACATGTCGCGCTGAAGACCGCGGGCCGGGTTGAATTGAACCGATGGATTCAAACTTTGGGCCGATCTACACCTGGTGCTGTAGCTGTTACTACTTGATTGATTCTTGACTTATTGACTGGTTACTACCTATGACTGTCGGCTGTACTGTACTGATCTGAACTCAACTAAACTGATGAACTCCTTTCTGTTGTCGTACCTATTTTGTTTTAGTAAGCAAGGTCGTTAAGAAATGCTGACCGCGTTTGCTTACTTGCAATGTTTTGTTTAATTTCCGCGTTTCCTACGTAATATGCGGATGTAGAATTTGTGTTGATTGCGATGGGGTTGAGACGACAACCCTACATGGGTCTCTCTCTAGTGGATTAATCCACGATAAAGAGTGTCGAAGATTGTTACGCAAAGATATGCAAAAAAAAATTGTTTTGCGGTTGTTTTGTTGTTGCGTTGTAGGGCGCTCTTGTTGGCGCGGTTGCAGGTGCTGTCGTTTGATGCGTTCTCGTTGGCGCTGTTGCGGATGTTGCGTTTGGTGCGCTTTCGTTCGCGCTGTTGCGGATGCTGCGTTTAGTGCGCTCTTGTTGGCGCTGTTGTGGATGCTGCGTTTGGTGCACTATCGTTGCGGATGCTTTGGTTAAGGGGTTTGTCTTTGCTGTTTTTGTTTTGTTGCTGTTACTGCTCCAAAGGCGAATTTCTGCTTTATGTGGGCTGTATTTGACAGCTTGTGTGCGAAAGCTCGTTGCTCTGCACGTCCTGTATGTGACAGGCGAATGGACGTCGGAATCAGGCGCTCAAGGTTTGTGACGTGTGTAGGCGAGCATGCGGCTCAAGGGCAAATGTACGTCATAGACTTAAGCCTGTAGGTTTCGTGAGGTGTGTGCGAGTGCAGTTGGCCATTGACGGCTATGTCGTTGAGACGTAGTGCGGGTCGTGATCGTTTGTTCCTCTATAACAGCGATCGTGGCGTTTGTGGTCGTTGCAGCGGTCGTTCGTTTGCGGGTGGTGCAGCGGTCGTAGCGTTTAATCTTGGCGGGGTTTTCTTGGGTGATGGTGTTGATGAAACGTCTTTGTTTGTGGTTCATCAGCTCAAAGTAATGTGCGTTACATCATTGAATGAGGAGAAGGTCGGTGCCGATGATGTCTATGGCGGACGCAACGATGGCGCGTGTTGTGTTGGCGGGTGTCGTCATGGCAGACGTAATGTGGCGGACGTGTTGTTGTTGACGGGCGTGTTGTTGTTGACGGGCGCGTTGTCGAGCGGCGGTTGGGGCGGCAGCAAGCGTAGCGGGCCCAGTGGAGGCCGTTTTCCGTTTGCCATAGCGTAGGTATAAAAATATTTTGCAATCATACCTTATGTTGTGCCGTGTTGCTTTGTGTGTTTGTCTTTCTCTGATTTAATAACGTCGGGGGTCGCCATTGTGGTGTTTAGAGTAAATACTCTAGACGCCGCGCCGGGTTAAACCAGAGAAAGAATTCACACTTGAGTTGGGTTTTAGTAGCATTTATTATTATTCATACCGTAATCGAGCTGCACTATTTACAATTATAAATAAAAGCGGTATATGTCAGCATATAGTAATTGGCGTACTATATACGGTGTGGTGATACCTAATATCGTGGTATTACATGTCGCACTAAAAACCGCAGGCCAGGTTGAATTGGACCGATGGATTCGAACTTTGGGCCGATCTTCAACTGGTGCTGTAGCTGTAACTACTTGACTGATTATTGACTTATTGACTAGTTACTACCCATGACTCGGTTTTACTGTACTGATCTGAACTCAACTGAACTGTTGATGACATTTTTGATCATGTTTTTTTATGGATTGTTGTACTGAAGTGCCACACAAACTATTCTGGAAGGCAAAGGCTTAAAGATTCTTAGTTAACTAGGTCTTGTCCTTATTTCTATTGTACTAACTTTGTGAACAGTCGCAAACGGTGTAAGATCTAACGTTCTCTGATCTCTCACACTTTCCATTTTGGTCGAGAATCAAACGAAGGTAAAATAATGGTATTTAAGAAGAAGAGAAAAATAAAAAAATACGGGTGGGAAAGAAAGGAGATCAAAAGATCACCTAGGATTCGTAATAAAATACGATAATAAACACAATAACCAGATAACGGAATTAAGACTTAAAGGAAGTAAAATACTAGGACAAATATAAATTGTTGGAAAAGTATGGAAAAAAGAAAATAGTTGTGCGAAAGGGTAGCAAAAAATGCGATGATGTGCGGGGCAGAAATTTGGGTTTAGAAAAAATGTGAAGAGCTAAAAAGGATACAGAAAGAATATTGGAGATGAACTCTAGGTTTGGAGAGAGAAACATCAGGAAAAAACAGAACTCAAGAAAATAAATGTGGGGGCTGGAAGGCAAACGACAAAATTTAAGAAAGAATGAAAAATAGAATAGAATAGAAAAAATAGAATTAAAAAAAATTAATCACAAAGATTATTATAGAATTATGGAAAAGATGGTTACGCTAGAGAAGAAGTAAGAAAGTTAAGAAGAGAAGGAAAAGGATGAAATAACAAAGCGAGACAATATAAAATCAGATAGAAAAAGAAAAACGAATATCAGCTAGGTTTAGACTAGGTAATGAAGATAACAAAAATAAATAATGGAGAAAAACGAAGGAGGATTATGGAAAATGTGTGGAAATGATTGGGAAAACATTAAATATCTAAGAAAAGATTGTGTGAAATTAAAGGTCAAGGAAATGAGAAGAGAAAGTTTACTAAGGGAGAAAGGTGATGGTATGAAGTGGATTAAAGGTTAGGCAAGAGAAGAAGATGGTTGGAGGAAAGGAAAAGAAGAAACATGACAGAAGAGTAAATTATGATTTTAAATTACACGGTGAGTTTTGTTTATTTAAGTTTATTTTTATTGTGAGGTCGAATTCATTTGTTAACTTCAAAGAAGAAGTAAGATTTGATTTCTTAACAATAATGTTTAATCTCTAAAAAGTCAATAATTTCAACTGGCCTATTATTACTAAGTAACAAATATACACAATTTCTTATTCACTTAGTTATTAAAACTTTGTATTTTTAGAATAAATGTTTATTTTTTACACTAAACCAATTAATGTACAAATACCAAATTAATCTAAATGTGAAGCAGTCCTCTGAAGATTGATATGTTACCGTCAGAAGGTAGAGAATGTACCCGTTCAGTAGGGCTTGGTATAATTTATACCGTACAAAAGAAATAAACAAAGTAACTCAGGTTAATAAGACCGAAAACGCAGTTTACAACACGTTCTATTTATTTACAATTTAAGATAAAAAACAATTCACGATGATCACAGTAGTAATATCTCACAAAAATGTAAGTGATCCGACAAATTTCAGATAAATTAAAGCAGTTCGCTACTGTTCAATTCGCGTAGTTCAATGATGTCATTATAACCAATAATTGGTAATACAAGTACTAGTGTATAATCTACAGAAATATGAAACAAATGAGTGATGTAAGTGGTTGATTTTAATTATAAAATTGCGGTTTTCAATGTGATTGCAATTATACATGTACAACGCGTTCCGAATGGATCCAACCGTAATTCGTGTACCAATAAAAAAAATTTAAAATTTTAAAAACCAATTATGCACGCATCATTGCACCGTAGGATGAAAGGTTGCCTATACAACTAGTGTTCTGCTTTTCAACAAAAATTTGCATGCCTAACGTTACAGATACTTGTGTATAAAATTTTACACAAACTGTATAAGCGCCAAATTAAAAAAAATAACCTAAGAGATGTGATGTCAGAAACGGAAATTAATAAAATTTTACGTAATACAGTATTTATAAAAACAACAAAACTAAGACATAATAAGTTTTGCAAAACACTTATTCATTTACATTTCAAACAAAGGCCGAACTTTTAAATTACAAGCCATATTACAAAACAATCCACTTAAGTTACCGCACAAGATTGAATTAAACTTGATTTCGAAATAAAAGAAAAAAACTGTTTTATGTTTTAGAAATTATTGTACGATCATGTAATGTATTATCAAAAGATAGATAGAAATTATTTTGTGCAGAGAGTATTCCACAAAACGCCTTGAGTTAGAAAATGCAATTAAGGTTCATTCGTTTTTATTCTTTAATCCAGAAAAGTTATTGTGCAGCCCCAAGAATATAATTATTCAAGAACAATCGACAGAGAAAAAATACACTCATCTCTCACTTCAACTTTTTTAATTCTATTTTTCCTGCCCTAATTTAGCAATTCCAATTAAAAATTTACATTAATTCGTCGGATTTGCAACAATTTGCGGTAAAATAAAGGATATAAAATGAAAGGTATAATTAAAAAAGTTTTTCTTTAAAATGCGTTAGACGCGAGGGGCGATTTGAATTTGTTTATGGTAAGTGTAATGGTAATGGTAGGTGTCTTTATATAATTTTCGCGCAAAAGAAAGTGTCTTAATAAATCGGTCCTTTTCTGTAATTGAAGTGAAGATGGTAGACAACCGCGTTGGGGTTTTTTAGACCCTTAGCTATTAAGACACAAAAATTGTGTTTGTACTGTTTCGCTTGAGTGTTTTATCTGGAAAGACTCTGGGGTTAGAAATTTAAGCATGTGTCTTACTTTAGCGAAAGCCGAAGGGAGTTTACCTACGCACCAATAAAAACCTAGTTAAACATAAGTTTGTTTTCATACCTAGAGTTGGAAAGTTATCTACTACAACTAAGGTTGAAATTATTAACATAATTAACCCCGTTACTGTAGCCTAAATATTTACAGTAAATGTTACACGCGCTTTTGGAAACTAGTACGTTCTAAATTCCAATTAATTGATAACTGTTGCCGCGATTGTAATTCTTTTGTGAATTGGTTCGCGTAATAAGAATTTAAATGACAAAGACTTAGAAGGAGTTGCAATAGAAAGGGCGTTTTCGTTGTAACCCTTCGTCTACAATGCATTTCCCTTGTTATCACCGTCTGCCAGCCCAATCACTCGCTTATTCATTCTCACATCACCTACCATGATCCGCATAATCAGCCCCGGAACAGACACGGTTTCATTCGGGCCGGAAAGGTTAGTCATACCAATTTTGGTCCTTCGATAAACCATTCACAATCAAATCTCTGTTCAAGAAAATAAGCGTACGTAACCATTTCGCTACGTTGATTAGCTACAGATATTGCTAAGTCTTACAACGCGCTGAACGTTGCATGAGAGATTGATTAAATTTATTTCTAACTACGTGAATTGATCTAATTTCCATAGAGCCTAGATTTTCAAACATCTGCAATAGTTTCCACAAATACATTTGCAATGTACAGGAAGTGATTATGTCTATAATCCAAATATATCTTCTTAACTTCCCTTTAAGTTTGAATTTAGATGGTAACTGCTTTCGCATTAGATGTAAGAAAGTTTCTTAATGTGAATAGATGTAGCAATTGTCTTTGAAATAAGTAGTTTATTCGTTATTCTACACTATAATAGGAATCTGTAAAAGCGTTCCTCTTAAGATGTACGTATAGTTTTATTAAAATTTGCTTATGTAAATCACTACTCGATGTTCATATTTGATTAAAATACTAAATTAGGCTGAATATTTCCATTATCACAACACTGAATAAAGTGTACCAGAAAACTCATAATATTTCTTAATAATTTCTACAATTTAACCAAACATACAAATATTTAATAATATTTCATAAGGTACGAGGTTTAAATCCCAGTCCGATTTGTTGTATTATTATTTAAAAACAACAGAGTTTAATTTCAATCGGTAAAGAGGCACAAGTTTTATAGCTGTTTATTGTATATGTGTTTTAGTAGGCAGATTATCCACGCAAAATTTTTAATCGCGAGAACGAAGTTCGGGCGTTTAATTTTCTTAAAAGGGATAATATGCCACTAAAACACGAATGCAATCAAGATTTTATCCACAATCAAACCAATTTAATTGAAAATAAGTAATCTGACAGCTCTAAAATTTCAATGTAATAGCAAATATTAGAAAATTTAGTGAAACTTTGGGCGGCTTTGCATTATTAGTTGCTAGGATGCTTGTTTATTAAAACAATATTTGTGAAAAAATTAGAAATCGTTTGTGTGCGTCGTTTTGAAAATGTCAGAAAGTGATTCTTTGCCGGTAGAAATTAAAGCAGAAGCTGAAGAAGTAACCCTGCTACTGTTGCCGGCCAAATCTAAAGATGCATACATAAAAGAATTTGCTACCTTTAATGAATGGAGAGAGAAAAGAGGTGCAAACATCATAAACGAGGACGTCCTGTTGGCTTATTTTTTAAATGTAAAAGCAAGTTTGCCTCCTCGTCGATGTGGACGAAATATTCAATGTTAAGAGCAACTTTGAATGTGCATAGAAATATTGACATATCAAAATACGGCAAATAAATTGCTTATCTCAAGAACCAATCAAAACTACAAGGCAAAGAAGGCAAAAGTGCTTAAGAGGGGACACATCGTACAATTTTTGAAAACAGCATCTGATGAAAAGTACTTAATGATGAAGATACGACTAATTTTCTTTTCTTTTGTATTGGTATCTTAATTATTTTAAATATTTCTAGGTTGCTGTCATAATAGGTGTTTGTGGAGGTTCACGATGCAATAAACTGGTAAACTTAAGTATTGAACATGTGAAAGATAAAGGCTCTTTTATCTACGTGTCCATACCAGAAACAAAGGCCAATATGTCAAGAAGTTTCACTGTATTAGACGAAGGATTCTCTGTTAATGTTATGGAGATATACAAGAAATACATACGCCTACGTCCTAAAAGTACTATTTCGCAGGGAAGATTTCTTTGCGATATATAAATTCAAAATGCACCGTGCAATCTGTGGGAATTAACACTATTTCCAGAATCCCCTCACAGATTGCTTCTTTCTTAAAACTTCTAGACGCTAAATCCTACACGGGCCATAGTATGCGCCGTTCTTTGGCGACTCTGTTGGCTAATGTTGGTGGTGATATTCTCACTCTTAAGAGGCACGGAGCGTGGAGGTCATTTAGTGTTGTTGAGGGGTATATAGAAGAAAGCGAGTCAAATAAAATTGATATTGCTAAAAAAATTCAAAGAAAATCCAGCACAATGCAAGAGATCTCCGCGATGCAGTCTTCCTCAAACGTGGTTTGTGTAAATGTAAATCTTAATATTGGAAATAAGTTTACTTTTGATGTTAACGTGAATGTTAATATTAATGTTAATAAATAATTACTAAATTTTCTGCAAATTATTCTTGAATTTTATATTTTAATGTTGGCAAAATGGACTGTATTAATTGTTGTTTGATTTATACGATTAACCCAACAGAAATAAATCTTACCTTAATGATTCGATGTATTACATAAATTCGCCGACTTTCACTTAGGCCTAAGATCTGGTCCTTGAATATTATATAGGTAGATGATTTTAATTGTTTCTTTAATGGGTTACTCGTACAGCACTTGTACACTTTTAACATGTAAGACATTTGGCATAAAACTAAAGCTTATCTTCCATTGCACGTACATACATAAATTTAATAATCGCACACAAACGAAAATTTCCCTAACAATTACAAAAACACTAATGTTTTATGGAATATAAAACACAAGTGTTTTATAGGTGTTATAATAAGTTTCATAACGGCATAATAATAGCTCAATAATATGATTCTTGTTTCTCCATGTAAGTCTTATTGTTCTTTTTTTTTCTCGATAATTATTTCGTGAGCAGTAAATTAATTTGTATTTTTTCTGAGCGTATTTTTACCATCCAACTCAAATATTCAAACTCAGTTACAAAGTAAATAAAATAAGCTTTCAAATGATATATCACATGACCCATCTTGCTATTTAAAAAAATTCAAGATGGCGGCCGTGTCAAAAAATTATCGAGCAAAGAAATTTTTTGATTGTGTCAAATTATGTGAAATAGCTTCAGATTTGATCCCTAAAATTTCCAGAGTGATGCCTTCAACCGTTTTGGCTACAGAGCCTTGGTTCCATACATAAAAGCTACCCTGTATGTACAAAAAGCGAAATGCAGGTACGCATCTGCCATAAAAAATTGGACATGTTTGGCAAATTCTATGAAAGCAGTCATAACTGTGGAAGGTTTTCAAAAAAGTATGAAAATGTATAAAGCAAAATATGTAAAAGTGATAGGTAATAACAAACAAAATAAAAATTAATATGATTTAAATTATTTTTCTCAAGGTGACGGAGACAGTAGTGTAATAGGCAAGCTGAGAACCATTCTTCCTTATGGTGTTAATGAGCCTATTGAAAAAGTTGGATGCACCAATCATGGATGCAGGAACTTTAACAATAAGTTAAAAGAACTTATCACTGAAAAAGAGCATTCTTTAGTAAATAGAAAGTTACTTAAAAAATCCTAGAAAGATTTGGTATTGCGGTTTATTGTGCTATCAAAAAAAGAGGACCACAAAGTACATTGCCCCTTCTGGAAAGAACAAAAGCTCTTGTTGAAGACTTTTAAATACACCACACCACATATTTGGAGATCACAGAAATTGTATCAATACATCTACTCGTTCTCAAAAGCGGGAAAATGAAGAAAGTAATTGTTTAGTGTTGAAAAATGGTTGTTGGTGAGATAAAATCTTGAAATTAGTGATATTTTAATTAAAAATGCAGACACTGTAATATATAATGCAACAAATAACCATGCAAGTTAGAGATACCAAATCATTTAGATCCAAATGAAATGACTTCAAAAACTAAACAATTTTTGGAAGAATTAGATAATTCCGATGTTGAATTAAGCAAAACTGAACAAAGGCACAACGTTCTGTGGCATACTGAACGTTTGAAAAGTTTAACAGCATCAAATTTTGGAATTTTTTGCAAAATAAGAGATCAATAGCCAACCGAAAAACAGTGCATAATATTTTGTGCTTTAAATTTACTGGCAGTAAAGCAACAAGGTTGGAGGTCAAATGCACGAAAATGATGCGCTAAAAGAAGTTGCCGATAAATTATCTTTTAAATATAGAGAGTGTGGATTATTCGTTTATGAACATTTTAAATATTTCGGAGCATCGCCCAATGCTGTAATTTATTTATTTAATCGTGTGGTACATTTTAAATATTGTATTGTGATGTAAGTGTTACGTATGGTGCCCCAGAAGATCAGTATAAACCTGTACAGTGTGGTGACGAAACCGTGTGCAATTGTGGATTGGTTCGTCTTGGCAAAGCATTTGCTTTAAGGTTTAGGAAAACCACTAAAACCTAAACATGCCAAACCTTACCCACCCTAGTATTCATATGTAATAATATTATCTAAGTATGTAAATATTATAGAAGGTAAATAAATAAAATATAACAAAACATCCATTGCATGACGACACATAATAGACCGGTCCAAGCGCCAGTCACGACAATAACGGAAAAAAGTAGGTTAAAGAAATAGCAAAACAATCTCATCTCCACAGTGTGTTTCCTGTAAAAGTAAAATATCAACCCTATTCCTGAAACAAATATTAGACAAAGAATCTGATGCAGTAATAACAGATAGGGATGGAATCGTACAAATTAAGTATCCTCACAGTGCAAGACATTTTACTCCATAAGAAGCAATAAGAAAAAAAATTATTAAATTTTGCAATCTTTTCAGATAACGATGAAATTACATTCAAATTTATACCCATAATTATTATTATCAGGTCCAAGGGCAATTAGAAATAACAAAACTTTTTGTATTTTTGTTATTTGAACACCACATGGATTAGCATTTGAAAGAATAGAGCGCGATTCTGATTACCTAATTTATGTAAATAATTAATACATACATTAAAATTTTGGATTGCTGTTTTAATCGCAATGATAATGTAGGTTTTTCTAAATAATATCCGGCATACAAGTAGCATTGATTATAAAACTTCGCAATTAGGTACCCACAGTGATGTTATCTAATACGCATAGATGATAAAATTTTAATGACACCGATAGTTCATAAATTTTGCAAATTGCTAAATATCGTAAGTATAGAATATACAAAACTTTAGTATGAACTTTTGCTGACATATTATTTACCTTGTCCTATTAATTTGAGCGTGTTTACTACGTTCCCTAGAAGATTTTTTTTCTTCAAGCGTGCTAAAATATGAATTTTACTATACCGCATTGAATATATAGAACGACTACATTATTTTACGGCGTACAATAATATTATTATTTTACACTCAATTAGTAACTTAGTTTGCCGGTAGAGGTATTAGCACTTTTAAGCAGAAACGCCATTTAAAATTTAAACTTTTAAAAATGTCGCAAATTGAAGGAACTCCACCTAAAATAAAACAAATCGCCGATGCCTTAGTTGAAAATTTGATCCCCAACAAATCGCGCAAAATATATGATTTTGCTTACAATAAATTTTTGAAATGGGCGCAAGAAAATAATATAATCAATTACACAGAAAATGTTATGTTAGCGTATTTTTCCCATTTGGCGGAAACTATGAAAAGTTCGTCATTATGGGCACAATATTCCATGCTAAAGTGCCAATTAAATATTAAACATGACATAAACTTAAAAATTACGCAAAATTAATTTCCTTCTTGAAGCGCCAAGCTGATGGGTATCAACCAAAAAAGCAAAAGTTTTCTCAAAAGAACATTTTAATAACTTTTTACAAAATGCGCCAAACAATGAATATTTGGCCATGAAGGTAATTTCAAATATAACTTTTTCAATCGCTAAAGTAGATACTATTTTCTTAGATTCGTATTAATATTCGGAGTTAGTGGGGCATGTCGTTGCGACAAACTAGTCAATTTAAGAATACAGGATATCGAAGACCTGGAACGTATAATACTAGTAAAAATTCCTAATACTAAAACGAATAAGTCACGGACATTTACCATAGTTGGAGATTTTTATTTAAATTTATGTAGACAATATATGACACTTCGACCTAATGACATCAACATAACAAGATTCTTTTAAAATACCAAAATGGTAGATGCCACCGTGTCGTTATGGGGATACATAAAATTTCAGGTATACCAAAACAAGTGGCAACTTTTTTAAAACTACCTAATTCAGAGGAATACACTGGTCATACACTGCGACGAACCTCATTGTTAGTTGACAATGGTGGAGACATTACCACTCTAAAAAAGACACGGTGGATGGAAATCTAACAATGTAGCTGAGGGATACATCGAAGACTCCCTTTCAAACAAACGTGAAATTGCCAATAGAATATTAGGGTGCGATGAAGGTAACACATCTACCGTAACATCAGGTGATCTTAACAGGCCTAGTACTTCCACCGCAACATCGTGCATATCCCAGTCAAGTGAATATGAAATCCATCACGACTATAATGACGTCAATGTCAGTTCTAAAACAGCAAGTAGTGGATTAAATATTATTAACTCGACATTACAAAATTGTACCTTTAATATTACTATAAATAAGAAATAGGTATTTTTTCCACTATATAGTTACTACAAAAGAATGTTTGTTTTAAGTTTTCATCTGAAATAAGAGTTAATTATTATTATTGTTGTATTGTTAAATAATTATAGCTTTCTTTCTTACTCTACAAATTAATACAAAAATTTTTCTTTTACAAACCGTGTTAATACACACAACAAAAATAATGTTGTTTGACAGTCATGTTTGACAGTTGTAAAGTTGAGTTAACGCTGTTGCCTATTCATTTTAAAACCACCTCAATTACTTCAAGAATTTGTTTTTTTGACGCTTGAAGAAAAATAGTATATGCTACACGGAGTCGAACGCCTTTTTGTGTTTCGCAAAGTATTTTGGGGCTCAGCTGCGCTTTGGCCGCAATACCTTCGCTCAACACAAAAGAATGCGTTCTACTCCTAGTAGCATAATATACTATTATAATACGTCAATTTGCGTTTCCTTATATCAATCGTCAATAAATACAGTACTGTCTTCAAGAAGATGCAGGAACAGAAACAAAATAGATACTTTTTAAAATTAACCGTGTAAATCTCTATTAACCGACAAGTAACGACGAAGTTCTGTTGTTGCTAGACCACTTTGCAAACGAATGAAGTGGGGATAGACGATTGCACAGACGTTATAAAATACTTACAAAATTGTTTGCGAATGCTCGTGGGGTTTTAGATATTTTGGATTTAATTATTACTCCATCTTAATGCTATTTTGTAATTTGTTTTGTAAAACTTGCGGCTACAGCACCACCTTCGTATTTTCTTTCTATTTGTTGTGTTAGTTATGTAAATGCTGTTTAAAGTTAAGCATTTATTGTGAGTTCTTGAGATCTAATAACTATTTAAAAATTATAAATTAAGAAAAAGTCGAGCGCCACCTTTTAGATTCAACTTTCTTATACACTATTACAAAATTTCAAGTTCAAAAGTTGTAAAATGGCTTTTCAAGGCTTAAAACGGCAAAGGTCTAAAAGTGAACTTTTTTGTGTAAGTAAACGGCGCTCCTAATACAAGTTTACAGGATGCATGAAGAACAGAAAATGATACAAAATTTGTCGATATATAAATATGGATCAACTT
Organism: Abscondita cerata; assembly: GCA_030710515.1. NCBI lineage: Eukaryota > Metazoa > Arthropoda > Insecta > Coleoptera > Lampyridae > Abscondita > Abscondita cerata. Next base: position 43,434 of record JALBCR010001168.1, read on the forward strand.
CATTCTTATTCAATGAACGAAATGTAAATTTTCACGCAATTCGTGTTTTAATATCGAGTTAATCCTTAGAGCTGTGCAGGTGACATTAACATATGCTTCGAGGATAAAGATTTCCTAAGGTTCTATTCTAAGCACAATTTTAAACGATTCTCATTCTTTGAATATTAAATAAATATCTTGTTTATAATAATTATCGTTGAAAAACTTTATATGAAGCGTTTTAGTTATTATCTCACGTAATAAATAGTTTCTACACATTAATTAACGTGATGCTAAAAAGTAGAGGATTTTGCGCACGAAAGTTTTAACCCTATTTTCTTTGAATTCTCGTCTCTTGAAGTTGATTACTCATATATAACTTAAGAAAATAAGGGCCTAAGCCCGACGTCTTCTCGTCGTGTACTTTCATTAGTGCTGCAGAGGACGACTGATGAGCTATTTCTTACGCTGTTAACGAGCAAACAGATTTTTTAATAAGGCACCTCAGGGCCGAGATTGCAGCTAGAATGTGACTTTTAGATATTTACATAAAATCCCTCTACCATATCTCATTTCTAACTACCTTGAGATTTCTCGTGCTGCATCAATTTTCCAAGCTTCTTCTGCTTTTAGATAATGCAAAATTTGACTAAATCCCCCTTTGTACGTTAACAATCTTTTCTAGACATATTTATTATTTGATATTAAACGACAAATGTTCTCATAAATGCTATTGATCGAAAATGTTTTAGTCGTCCGTGAGAACTGCCCAGCTTTTGCCATCGAAGTGGAAACCCTTGTCTCTCGTCTAATAGCTTCGGTATACCTTCACTTGTTCCCTACTTATCCTTGCAAAGAAATAGATTGTCTACAAATCCTCGCAAAATAAAAGTAAATAAAAGCTGTCAAAAATGATGTTTAAATCGTAAGCGATTGCGACAATTCGTTTCCAATAAACAAAATTTGAGCTTTCGCAAAGCTCTGATTTTTGGTAACATATTTAATTATTTTGTTAAGTTATTAGAAATTATATTTATAACTTTTATAATTAAATACACTGCTGACAACAATTAACGGATAATTTATAAAAATCAAATTAAGAAAACATAGTTTTAAAGTCGCAACTTCTAATATTTTTTTGAAGTAAGTTTAAAATAAAGTCATCAAACGTTATATAGTATTTTAATGTATTTGTACAAGTTCTCTCGCTGAAGAATAAAATTTACAAAATTTACCATACGAGAACATCAAAATTTTATTCGGAAAAAACAAAAGTTCTCAAGCGGCACAAAATATGTGAATATTAGTAAATAATGTTAATAATACATTTGCGTGTAACATTTTTATATAAGGTACCTGCGGCATTTAAGGCCCAGCGGCTAAGAAGGCCCACTAGTCATAACTCAAAATATGGCGATTTCTCGTACTATCTGACAACATTGCGTGATAGGTGGCAGCCGGTTCATGATCAGGCAACGCAGAAATTCCGAAGAATAAGCACGTGGTTGGTGTAGTCAGTTGGAACCTGAACGACGCTAGGTGTACATGTGCGTGGTATAAAATTGAATTCGAAACAAAGGAAAATACCTTCCTTTATCTTGATTCCAAGATTCTTCCACAAGGCACCCTGTTTTTGTCAACTGACTGGCTATAATTTTCCGTAAACGCAATAACGATAAGGTAAGAGACACTCATGATTTCTATGATTTCATTTTCAAAACTCCTTTCGGCTAATAAGGCCCACCATCGTCGTGTATTAAGGCCCGGGCCTTAATACACGACGGATGAGTGTCTTTCACATTATCGTTATTGCGTTTACGGAAAATTATAGCCGCAGTCAGTTGACAAAAACAGGGTGCCTTGTGGAAGAATCTTTTCATGCGAAGGTCATTCTAAAGGACTTTTTGTATTATTATATCTTTTGGGTAGTTTCTCGACAACGATGCCACCAAAATTAAAGCGAGCTTCATGGACTCCTGAGCAGTTGAAAGCTGCAATTAACGCAATAAACGCCGGAGAAATGTCTCAAAGAGAAGCTGCTCAACGATTTAATGTACCCAGAAGAACTCTAAGGAATCACCTGGCTTCTGGAATTATGGATAAAAAATTGGGCGATCCAGTGTATTAACCAATTACCAAGAAGAAGAGTTTTCTGCAAGAATAATTCGTCTGTGTGAGATAGGAATGCCTCTAACACCAATGCTGGTACGTCGCTCTGCGTTCAAATTCTGTCGTGAAAACAACATCCAAAATCCATTCAATGCTGCAAAGGAAATCGCTGGAAAGGATTGGCTATATGGGTTCTTGAAAAGAAATCCCGTCTTGGCGCGTCGCAAGACTCAGCTAATGAATCCAGCTCGTGCTCAAAAATTGAATAAATTCATAGTCGGAGATCACTTTGATAAGCTGGCCCAAATCTTTGAGGAAATGGATTTACATAAGAACCCACAAAATATTTTCAATATGGACGAAAAGGGGTGCCGACTTACTATTCACCATCAACAGCTGGTCATTGGACAAAAGGTGCCAGACGTATCCACTTAGTTGCACCTGAACATGCTGAAAATGTGACAATCGCTGGCTGCTGCAATGCTCTTGGAAATAGTATCCCACCTATGGTCCTATTCAAAGGAAAGCGCTTGAAACCCGAATGGACAGATAACCTACCAGCAGGTACCTTGGTCAGAATGGCTGACAAAGGAAGCATGACAAATCAACTCTTCATTGAATTTCTAACGCATCTACATGCTGCTTGCCATTTGGATATTTCCATCGTCACGGTTGCAGAAGATCTAAATATAAGGCTATACTGCTTACCCTCTAATACAATACATGAACTTCAACCGTTGGACAAAGCTGTCTACAGGTCTTTCGAACATCACTGGGACCAAGAACTTCTCAGGTATTGGGATGCACACCCTGATCGTAAACTGAACAAACATCGCTTTGGCAAAATTTTCTCTAGAGTTTGGCCGAAATGTATGACACCAGAAAATATTTTGAGCGGCTTCCAAGCAACAGGCATATATCCACTTGATCGTACTGTTATCCCAGAATCAGCTTTCGCACCTTCGCTAGCAACCGAACGTCCTTTCGCAATGGAACCATTGGAGACCGAAGAGAATGCCGGCATTAGGCGCAATAATGGAAACGACCATCCTATTGATCTCTATGATTGCGATTCAAACGACTCAGCAGATGATGTACCATTGAGTGCACTGAGTAATATTCTGAAGAATGCTGCCTATGAAAAAGTTTCTGATAAGATTGGAAATCGTTCTGAAGCACCTGTTCATGGGCAAACACAGACAAAAGATGAAGATCTCAATACTTCGTTTAAAGAGCTGCTTCCCACCCCAGAATTGCACAAATTTAAAGGGAAAACTCAAAGAGAAAGTCTCTCAATTACAAGGCTCAGATCGTAACCAAAGATCTCTTTTCTACTTCAATAACTAAGAATCCTAAGCCCAAACCTGCTGCTTCCAAAAAAAGAGAGGATCCAACTCCATCAACATCAGCGAATGTGGGTAAGCACGCAGAGAATAATATCCTCCAGGAAAAAGAGTCTTGGTATTGCTTTGTGTGTAACGAAACAAAGCAACTTGACATGAGGCGATGTGTGATTTGCGGCTCTTGGTGTCACGAAATGTGTGTTGGCCTCACAAAAAAAGACCAGGAAATATTCAAGTGCGTGCTTTGTATTTAGTTTAAAGCTTAAAATTCTTAACTATTGTCTCAGTATGGTATTTTTTATAAAAACGTGAATATTATTTTATTTTCTTCTCTAGTCTGGAAAACCAAAGTTAAGTTCAGTTAATTTAAGTTTCAAAGAAATAAAATTATGTTCTTCCTAATGCTGTTACTTCATTTAGTCTGAAAACTCATTCTATACTTTATTGAGATGCGAACTCTTTGTTTTTGGGAAAAAAAGATCTACTTATCTTTTTTGCCTGTTTCCAGGTGGGCCTTATTATACAACCTCAATTTCTTTACTGGGCCTTATTAACCGAACTTTCGGAAAATAAGGCCCAACTGCAACTTTTTTGAAAAGCAGATTAAAAACTCCACACACTTGTAGGACTTACATCACATAAAATATCATTCATCAAAGTACAAATTAAAACAATTTTGGTATTTTGATGTTTGCCTCTGTCACATTTTGCAAAAAAGTAGGTTCAAATTAACTGGGCCTTAAATGCCGCAGGTACCTTATTAATAATATATCTTAGAAAAATATTTATTAAATATTTTAGGTAAACATATACAAAAGATTTAAAATAAATCTTACGTAAATATTTCAAGCAAATATTTATCAAATATTTAAATTCCTTTACAAAAATATTTAAAATATTGGAATTAAGTTTTCTTAAATATTTTCTTAACATTTAAAAATGATATTTGTGCAAGATTGTAAATAATAGAAGTAAACTGTATTATAACTATAAGACCCCACAAAACTATCTAAATATTTAAATAAATAAGACCTTGTCAAAACTGATTTGTTTTTTATCATATTCAAAATTGTACTTTGATACAAACATAAATTTTGCCTCTGAGATGCAAACAATAGAAACCAAGTTAATATTCTTTTAAAATTCAATTGTACAAACGAACCTAATACAATGAGTACTATAATAGCAATTACAAAATAATTCAATATTTTAAGAACAACATACCAATTATTGGTTGTGTTGTTATGATTACATCTGCTGGATTTTTTTCTATATGCGTTTTTGCTGTTGATATTAACAGGAAAACCGAATTTTTTAGTTCCTGGTCGATAGCGTTGGTAAACCTTTTTCTTGTCGCTACTAAAAAGTGTGTCTTATAAGTATAATAAATAACACATTTAATTGAGTTTTTACATAAAATAAAATTTTGTAGTATACTTTTGTATAGGTTAAAGGAAAACTAATAAATGTATTCACAATCACGACTATTTAAAAATAATCGGCACGGATCTTTGTTACTGGCACAAATGTGCTACTTCCTATCCTGAAAACATAAAAATAAAACAGACCAGTACTCAACACACTACAGAAAAAGAAAAAGTATGTAAAAGACAGAGATAAAAACGATAAATGGTGCTTAGCAAATTCTACATACATTCATTTAAATTAGATACATGTATGATGCAAAATTTATATTTATACCTAGTATATAAAAATTAAAAACACAAAAACATACTTACTTATTACTGTTTGTCTTGCTTCTGCACTTTTACTTGTTTAGTTGCTTGTCCTGCTCCTGCACTTTTACTTGACCTTTATCGATTTATTTCACACCAACAAAAACATCCACCTTAAGGGTCGTATACATGCTGACCAATGGTAAGATACAAAATGGTTAAAACACGAATATAAATTAAAGCTTAATGTATTCATTTCCTTTTTTTATGGATCTAAGAGGATTTGCAAAACTAATTCCTAGCCGTCGGCTACGAACTATGAGTAACACCAACATAAATGCTTTTATTATTTACCAAATACTTTTTTATATATTTTTACAAATGCTTAGATAAATAATTACTAAACATATTTGTTTTTTACTAATTTTAAATAAAAAATATGATGTTTTTTAAATGCTGTAGAATAATTGTCTTTAAATAATCAAACATAAATATTTATTGGGCAATTTCTGTAAATATTCTAAGTATTGGTATACGAAATATTTCTTAAATATGAATCGTCGAAATATTTAGCACATACTTCCAACAGACAAATATTAGGATTATATTCATACGTATAATGTTATTGAAATATTTGGTTTTGGTGGGGTTAATAAGTCGTAAAAATAGACATATTAAAGGCACGGATTGGATTAGATTGTTAAATAATACTTCTGCAATTGTCACCCATTCATTTCTTAGAGCAGTTTTTAATTCTGGGATTGTACGTGATGGCATATGTCCGATTCGTGCTATATTGGTTTATCATCGAGAGAACAGTTTGACCACACCATTCTGTTGATTCCCGTTCACCTAACCAATATTTAATAATGTTTGGTCAATGCCAAGATGCATTACCGTCTATTAATATAAATCTGAAGATTAGACCTCCGACACGTATCACGACCCATACAATCAAATCGCCACCGTCATATTGTGCTTTTTCCGGAAATTATCTTCAGACTCAAAAATTGAATTACCTAAAACTTTAGATCAAATGATGGTTTATCTCTGCTTGGAGATAAAGCGACTGCATGTGGAGATTACCTGCTGGTTTGTTTTACTACAAAGAAGAGTAAGTTGTAGTACGTTAGTTAGATGGCTTTTATTTTCTACAGTTTCTAAACCCATCACAGCCAAATTACCCAAACTATCAAAAATCATGGGATCAATCGGCATTTTTAAGGTTTTCAGTAGTTTTTTTTATATTCTGTTGGATTTGCTTAATAAATTTATTACTTGAATAAAATTTTTGTTTTAACATTTGTTATGTATCTTAAGAGTGCCCCAACAAGTTTGTATCTACCCTACACATGTCCGAGAGTGCTCCACCGTAGGGGCAAGTTCGGATAAAAGCAAACTTTTCAAATTTTCGGTAAATGCTTTACAAGCGTTTTTTTCAATTTTTACTTTAGTCAAACGATAAATCTCTTTAATTTTGCAAACGGGATTGTTATTTATCTTTATGATCAATGTAACTTTAACACTCGCATACAATTTTCTTTCCAATAGTTCATACGCGAACAATTGATACGCGCACTGTTCATTATCTAGCGATTGTATAAATTTAACAATATTAATTCGCTATAGTTTTGTACATGTTTTTGTTACATAATGCTTCATAATTTCAAGTTCGCATATCGACCGACTTAAAAATATTAAAATAACAAACTAGAGAAGTGAGTTTCCCTTCATAAACTTTTTTACATACACAAAGAACCTCACAAAAAAAAATGCGTTCATAATTTTCAAAAAAATACACAATCTGCAAATTCACAATTTTAACCGTGGGTCGTAATCAGTGTACTGTTCATTTTTAATCGTAACAAATATCCAATTTACTTTATATAAGCGACGACATTCAAACTCTTTTCTTGAAACAAAGGTTTGTTAATTCAACAAAAACAAAACGGCGACATACTTGATATGTTTCTACGAAACCTTTAACAAAAACTGTTAAGATAAACATTTATTTAAGTTTAATTGTGAAAAAACAAAAAATAAAGCATTTTATATTATATTTCATTTAAAAAAATATTGCACCAAAAGTGAATATGAAAAATATACGTGCTTTTTTAACACAAACAAAATCTACTTACAATACAGTACAACTTACTTAAAACAAATACTTCCATAAGACTAAAATCATTTACTGATAAAAAAAATAAATTTTCACCAAACAGAGGTGACACCTTGCTTCTGTTAGATAATAAACTTCCGAATTCATTTTTTAGCTAAAGCCGTATATGTTATTAATACTAATTAAAAGATTTTTCTTTTTGCTAAATTTTAAAAAGAAATAATTGTATTTAATTTATATAATATTATAAAATAAAATTATAATTTACGTTTATTATGCTTGTTTTCGAATTTATTCTAACTCAATTTTATTAATAATGTGCATGGTATACGATTCTTTTAAGAAATTGGTTAAAATGAATAAATAAAAAGATCAAGTTAATTAACATGATATACTGAATCTACTATTATCTGCAATCCATAATATTCTAAATTTGTTAAGAGACAACTACAATTTATTACTCGTATTGACTGTTTCTATAACTTTGTCTATTTTACATAAAACAAAAGAAAAATAAACAAAATTATGAAAAAAATTTAACATTTAATGTTTCTAATAATCGTTCAAGTAATTTATATATGAGCGCATGAACTAACATGCCTACACTTTTTTCAACAAGTATTTATTAAAATTAAAACCCCAACTATTTCAATTTGGTATCAATTAAACATAAGTTCTTTTACAATTAACAAAACAGTAAACAAATAAAATTTCTTAAAATTAATACATCTTAGTCACTGACTTTTATGTTATCGTTGCTTTTTTGTTAAATTGCTGTGGTATGTATTACACTACACTTTATTTCTTTCACTTTTAATATACGTAGTTCTATTTGCAGCATGGTTTTCTTAAAGTGAAACTTCCTTTTTATTGTTACAATTCTGCGGCTCTTCGTTTCAATGCACACACTAAAGATCTTCTTGTCGCAACGAAACCTTCACAATAAAGATCGCAAATGTTATATTCTTAAAAATAAACTTAAAGCTACATCAAAATAAACAATTCTCATTACATAAAGGACAAATCTATTTAAACAATCAAGTCAGAATCATCAAAAACCAAATTTTTAAAAAATTGTTTGCGCAAATAGTTATTAATGCGTAACCATCTCTAAGCTTATTTGTCGCAATATATTATTACCACAAACTGTTGTAGATTGAAGATTCATCCTTATCTAAATCAGAAGCCACAGCTTTCACTTGTTTTGGGCATCCTGTAAATCTTTAGTCAAATAAACGTTAGTAGATATTCTCACAAAGCAGAGAAAACGTTGTGAGATTACGATGAATAATCTGCATGATTTGTAATCTATTTTTCTTGTTCTACCAAATTCAGAGCGTTGTAGTTGTAGGTATTGAACTTCGTTTCCGACATGAAACCATGCGCAGAAACTGAACTTGTACTTCACACAGTTTTGTCATGGTTTCAAGATTTAGAAAATGATAACAACAATTCTGAGGGGTAATATAAGAAGTAAAAAAGAAAAAAAGAGGTAATAAGTAGATGTGAAAAAAAAAACAGTATTTTGAAGAAGAAGATGGAGAAAGAAGAATAAAAGAAAAATAAAATTGGGAGAAAAAGAAACAGAAAGTGTTAACACATTGAAATACCTGGGGTACATGATAAGCTATAATAAAGAAGAGAGAAAGAATAGGGAGTAGGGCATAGAAATAGTTTTTCTAATAGAGTTGGAGTACTAGAAGGTGGATCAGATAGCTTAATACGCTTGTGTTTTTTAGGTTTGTTGTTAAATTCCATAAGGTGCTGCACTAAAGGGTAGGAATGAGCGAACAGTCTGTTTTGATATCTCTTACTGCACTTTTTAATTTTACTTTTCACTGTGGAAATTTGTAGGTCACTCAAAATCACATTATTGGGGCGCGTCAACCATCATTCTGAGTACCTTAGTTTTTAAGCGATCAAACATAACTAAGTTGGAGGAAACTGCAGTACCCCACAAGGGGACTTCACAAGTCCAAATGGGTTTGAGAATTATTTTGTAAATTAATTATTTACATTTAATGACAACTTGGATTTTCTGCCAATAAGCCAGTATAACTTTTGGAGTTGAAGTCCGAGTTGTTTGCGTTTGGTGAATATATAATTTTTCCAGATCAGTCTCCTATCTAAATGTAACCCCAAATATTTGACTGTCTCTGTATGTGGTAGTTGATGACCATTGAAAGTTACTGGAGAACAGTTATCTTTTCTCATAAAAATGTGATGTGTTGTGACTTAGATTCATTCACTTTGATTCGCCATTTACTAGGCCACAATTGAATTTTATTAAAGTGAGCCTGAAGGTTATGATTATAAGGATAAGGTTATGAAGATGTTATGCAAGTATAAGTTGATGCGTAAAGACGTGTTCTGATTACGTTCCGATTGTGTTTAATTTAATATTGTAGTTAGAAGTGCAGTGAATTTGAAAACAGTTAAAAATCAAATAAACTGATTAAATGTTTAAATGTGTTTAATTTTTAATCATTTGCAACCCGCAAATTTGATTATTTAATGAACTGAAAGTTGAAATCGGACTTTTGCAGCTTGTGCATGATTGATAAGATTACTACAATGGTGAACATTTAGTAAGTGCTGTTTAAATCACACTTAAGAATAAAAATAAATAAACAAGTAAAAATAAGTTCTCTAAAGAAAACTAATTAATTACCTGGGAATAGACATAGAAATAAATCATATCAAGATGCCTATAATAAACCAATGTTTAGTTTGCAAACAAATTTTAAATATTGATAAAGAAATCAAGTGTGACAATTGTTTATTGCCCTTCATTCAACATGTGGAGGCCTATCTCGTAATGAAGAAATGCTAATTAAATCACCAGACAAACACTTGATTTTCCATTGTACAAATTGTGTTGATTCTACTAAGAGTAAGATTGACACACTTCTAGAAGTTATTGGTGCACTCAAGAAAGACATCGAGACCTTGCGACATACTAACTCTCAAATTGTAGACCGTGATGAAATAATCGAAACTGCTGTAGCTGAAGCAAAGAAAGAACTCTGAGATCAAAAAATATTCTACTTTTTAACCTAGATGAAAGTGCATCTTCTAATACACAAGAAATGATGGAACATGATAATAAATTGTTGAAGAAAGTATTCTCTAATATATCCTTTGACACGAAGATTGAAGACTGCAAGTTCTTCCGTTTGGGTAAATCGCCTACTAATGGAAAATGTCTACCAAACGAAACTACTGGTATCTCATTACTGCATTCTGTGACTGGATTCAGAAGACTCAATTCAAACTTTACTATATCTGCCACAAGAGATAAGACTACAATCGAATGAAATTATCTACAAAAGCATAATGTATATAGGAAAGATAGAGATTTGGCTACTAGTCACAAATTGTGTGGTGGGGGTGTTTTAATTGCTGTCACTAAGCGCTTGTCGTCACGTCTTGTAATTTCTCAATCTAGTTCGGTTGAGCAAGTATTCATTACAATTCAAAACAATCAAACGTGTCTTCTTGTCGGAGGTGTGTATATTCCACCAATGAGTACTAATGATAAATATCAAAATCACTGTTCAACGGTTGAACAAATATTAACGTTACAACCTTCCAGATACTTCCTGGTTGACTCTCAAGAGCATTGCGTTCTATCAAACTTTTCCAATGCACGTATCATACAGGATTCTTTTTTATCACTAAATCTTCTGCAAAAAAACTATATCTCTAATGGTGACGGTAAATTACTGGATCTAATCTTCTCATCATTTGATTTATTATATTTAGCCCGATCCATAGATCCCTTACTGCCTGAGGAATCAAATGGTTATCACCCATCTCTATCATTTTCAATTGGCCAAACCAGTAAAGTGAACATGTTAAAGAATTACTATTTATTTTATGATTTCAAATGTCATAAACTTTAAAAGTTATCTTGCTCAAAGTGATTGGTCAAGTATCTCTAGATCTACTACGGTAAACGAAGCGTATACAAAGGTTGTAAATATTTTAGACAACGGAAATAAGATGTTTACACCAATAAGACATATTAGAGAATCGAATTTTCCAAGATGGGTATCTTCTCGATTACGACAAGCTGTCAATATGAAAAAGTATTACCATATTCTATACAAACAGTCCAAAAATCAAAATGATTACATTGAGTTCTCCAATATCCGTAGTCAATGCATTAAGTTATATCGATTTGATTACAATAATTATTTAAAATCCGTTGAAAATTCTATTCCCCATAATATTAAAAGTTTCTGAACTATGTGAATACAATACAAAACAAAAAGATTACCCATCTGAAATGTCATACAATTTAAAAACAGCCTATGATGCTAAGGGTATAGCTGATCTTTTTGCTGACCATTTCTCAAGTGTTTTTGACTCCCCTGCTAATAATGTCTTAAATTACGATTTTGATTCTTCACTGAATATCAATTCATTTTAAGTTAGCCAAGATGTTGTACTGCAGAAACTCCTGTCTCTTGATCAAAGGAAAGGGCCGGAATCTGACCAAATATCTCCAATTATATTGAAACATTGTGCTTCCATATTAACACCACATTTATCTGATCTCTTTAATTGGTCCCTTTCTTCTGGTATTTTTCCCGATGATTTAAAATTTAGTCTCATTACACCAATACATAAAAGTGGAGATAAGTCACTTATTTCAAACTATAGACCAATTGCAATTCAATCTTGCATTGCTAAACTCTTTGAAAGTTGTGTTCGTGATGTATTAACACCTTGTTTGAAAGACATAATCAGTAATGATCAACATGGCTTAAGTTAGTTTATTTCTGATAGTATTGTTATTTAATTTCCTTTTAGTTGTGTAATACATAATGATAATCACTTATACTATGTAAATTGAACTGCATGTAAAGGGTAGCTTTTGCCCGTGTAAGCAAAATAAATAAATAAATTAAATAAATAAAAAGGTATCTTGAAACAGCTTGTAGGTTAATATGAGAGGCTAGAATAACCATATCGTCTGCAAAGGTCGGAGATGTCGTTGACAAGATGTAGGTAGGTCTGCTGTGTAGATCAGATACAATATTAGACTCAAAGTACTACCCTAAAGGACGCCGGAGAAAATGAGGTAGATGTTTGTAGTTTCGTCTTTATATTTTATGAAAAAATGCCTATTTGTTAAGTAGGATCTCAGGAGTTCAAACATCTGGTAGAGTAATTGGTTTTTGAGTTTGTACCATAAACCTAGAAGCCATACTCGGTCAACAGCTTGTTTAACGTCTAGCAGCGCTACAGAACAATACCTCTTTGTCTCCAGGTTTCTGTATATCTTGTCAGTTATTTTGGACACCTGCTCCACAGTGCCATTGAAGTAAGAAATAAAATGAAACGTTAAAAGCAGAAAAGAGAACGATATAATTTGAGGAATAAATCGAGAATAAGAAAAACAGTAAAATTTTTTGTGAATCTAGGAAAGAGATAAAATTAGAAAAATAAATTACAGAAAAGAAGAAATAATAGCATATTACAAAAGAGAGGTTACGTGATATAAGGAGTATAAAAGTTAAAAAACGAAGAAAGAAAGATGAAGAAATAACAATGAGGACAAAGATAATCATATATACAACAAAGAAGAGAACAAAGATACAACATAGGCAAGTGGACATAATAGTGAAAGGAATTACAATATACTTATCAAAAAGAACTGAAAATGCAAGAAAAAGGATGATGGCTACGTTTTGACTAGGTAATAAAGAATACGAAAATTAGTATTAGATGATAGACAAAGAAAGATTATGTAGAATGTGTGGAAATGAAGCGAGTGGAAAGCAAAAGAAAAATAATGACAATAGATAAAGTTTTGAATTACACTGTGAGATTTGTTTATTTTTATTTAAGTTTCTTTTTATTGTATCAAATTTATTTGTTAATTTTAAAAAAACAAATAAAATCATGATTAATACCATGTCGTCTGCGTATCCCAACACTCACACCTTCTCGTTCCCAATAACTATTCCCCCACTTTGTTGCTTTTTTAACACCTTCTCTAAATCATCTAAGTCTATTGAAAATAACTTTGCCCTTAACGGGTATTTTTGCCGTAACCCTTTTTTTTAAACAATTTTTACTCTGCACCTTGCCTCCTCATATATTTCTTCTATTTTCTATACCGCATGTGCTCTTCTATAACTTTTTTCTTTAATTCTTTCCATAGCTGCTTTGATGTCTACAAACATCGCCCCGATCTTACCTTTTTTTAACTTTATTTATTATTTGTTTCAGAATATATATATTACGAGGATATATTGAAAAATTCTTAGCCTACTATAGAACAAATTTCAATGTCAAAATATTTTATTACTCAACATATTCTCCTCTTAATTGGATACATTTATTACAGCGAACCTGCAACGTCTCTAGACCTTTCAAAAAAATGTTTCTTCTTGCTCTGCAAACCAGACCTCCACAGCTTCTATTACCTCCTTGTTGGAAGAAAATGTACGACCTTTTAAACTTTTTTTAGTTGAGGAAAGAGGTGATAGTCGGACGGAGCCAAATCGAGTGAATAAGGAGGGTGTTCTAGTAATTCAAACCCTAAATCACGAATTTTTGCATGGCAACATGAGATTTGTGTGCAGGGCGTTGTCCTGCAAAAACAAAACACCTTTGGATAGCTTTCCGCGTCTTTTCTTTTAATATTTTCCCGTAGAGTGGTCAGTAATGTCGAATAGTAATCTCAGTTATTGTTCTACCCTTATCCAAAAATCAATCATGATTACTCCATGGCAATCCCAAAAACTGAAGCAAGAACTTTTCCAGCAGATTTTGGACACGAAACTCTTAGGTCTTGGAGAACCAGAGTGTCGCCATTCCATCGATTGTTGCTTTGTTTCTGGATCGTAGAAATGTACCCAAGTCTCATCCATAGTAACAATTCGGTTTAAGAAGTCTACATCGTTTTCAAATCGAGCACAGATCGAACGCGATGCTTCTACCATTGCACGCTTTTGGTCAACATTCAAACATTTGGGGATCCATTTTGCAGCAATTTTCTCATGTCCAAATTGACGTGAACCATATGATGAACGCGTTCGTATGAAATATTCAGTGCTTCAGATATCCGTTTTAGCCCAATTCGACGGTCTGATAAAATCATGTCATGAACTGCATCGATATTTTCGGGGACTGACACAGAAACTGGCCTTCCCGATCGGTCATCATCTTCAATGGAAAATTTACCTCTTTTGAAGCTTGCATTCCAATTTTGACGGTCGCATACGAAGGACATTGATCACCAAGGGTATTAAGCATATCTTCGTAAATCTGCTTACCTCTTAACCCTTTTAAATACAGGTACTTGATGATGGCTCGATACTCCAATTTTTCGATTTTCACAATTTCGGTGGACATCTTTTTCATTTAATTTATTGCGTGACTCTGGTTTACTTTTTGACGTCAAACTTTACACTGACACTTCTAATAAATTATTGTTCGTTGCTATGGTAACGCAATATTTTGTTTATGCAAGGAACTGGTCTAGGTTAACTATATATCAATACATCCTCGTATATATTCTTTCTTCTTTCTTTAAAACCTGTTTGCCCATTTTTCTCTAAATCTTTTCTGCCATCTCTTTTACCATTCTTTTTGAATTATCGTCGCTTATATTTTATAACCTATACATATCACACTCACCCCCTGTAATTTCGCACCTCTCGCCGTTTCCTCCTTTAAATATTAAACTTATTATTTCCTCTCTCAGTCCTTATTATTTATTATCTCGCCTATTTATTTTTTTGTTTTTCTCACGTATATAAACATTGTCCCCCTGTATTCCACTACTTTCCACCACTTTCATTTTTAATTTATCGCTTTTTTTACCGCTTCTATTTTTATATTATCTCTTTTTCCACTTTTTTTTATTTTACCACTACTCTTTTGTTCTCTTTGTCTACATTTAGCTTTTTTATAATGTATTCATTCCACTTCTCCAAATCTGTCTTCGTTTCAATTTTTTTCCCCTTTGCTCTTATAACAATTAATCCACAATCTTTACTATAACCACTGCAAATACCAATGCTATTTTTTTAAATAATTTTAAGCAAAATATTTTGTGGCTTGTTCTACCAAATTTATAAAACTTTTAGCTACACATGTCACATTTAACTTTCTGAACGGTTTAGGATGAAATTAATTTCTTTGAATTAATCCGTGTTAAACTGATAATTTTGTTAAATTGTTATAATAAAATACAGGTTATAGTTTTAAAATATTTGCAACATTGTTCACTACGGTTCACATAACACAACTGCAACACAAAGGAAACAGAATATTAAGATAAGTATGGGAAATAAGAGACAGAATATTTGGGAAGGATATAGTCAAGAGAAGTGTTGGGGGATGCAAGGAATAGGAAGAATTAGAGAGTACACAGGAACATGATGGACGTTAGGTTTGAATAGAACAACTCCAAAGTATTTATTAGAAGAAGACTGGAAAAGAAGATCGAAAAAAGAAAGAAGACGAGTTACTGTATGCATTTTGGAAAGAACTAGAAGAACAGAAAGCAAAATACGGGGAAGACAATAAAAAAATTACATTATTAAAAAAGGAGAACACACAAGAGAAGAAATAAAAGGCTAAGAAGTGAATGAAGAGAGATGGAAAAAGAAGAAACACTAGTAAGAAAACAAAGATAAGCAGATGCAGAAAAGAAAAGCTAAAATTACACAATGAAAATATAACAACAACTACAAAAATTTAATAGTGGACAGAATTCTAAAGTAGTTAGTAGTGGTAAAAATGGAAAATAAGAAGTAGATAGCCGGGTTTAGATTACGAAATCAGGAAAATGTAAACAATGTACTAGAAAACGGATGAAGAGAGAATGTGGTGAATGTGTGGAAGGACTAGGAAAAACATCTAGGTATTAATGGTAGAAAGAATTAGATAATGACTAGATGAAAGGAATAGAAATTTGTAAATAAGTTATTCAAATTTGAAAAAGAAGGTGGTAAAGTTTTGATGTTTATTGTTTTTTTATTAATTATTTTAAAATGTCAACTTATGTAAGATAAACCAAATCGATTTGTTATTTTAAAAAACAAATAAATTTAATTTCATTGCACAACGTGAGTTCATTTTTATAAAAAAAATTACCCTAGCAACGTCTTTAAATAAAACTAAACAAAAACCAAACTTAAGAAATAAAAAGCAAATTTATTATTTATTCAAAAGTACAAACTCGAGAAAACAATGACTAATGTTTAATACTGGTTTTTTCAACACTACGAGAGTTCAAACTCTATTTTATGAAACAAAGCTTGAATTGCTCCTGAAAAATAAACAAATAAGAAAAAAACAGACATTTTTTAATAAGTTAAGTGCGTAAAAATTAACATTCAGCTAAGGTTTTATTTAGATTTATAACGTACTTACGACAAACAATTTTTCATGAAAGTTTATAACGCTTTTACGCCTTTTCAAAGATAAAGAACTGAAAAGATAACGCGACCTCTATTGCGGTTTGTATTGGAACTCTTGAAATAAAGTCGCACATCAAAAAGCTTTTTCGGAAAGAAAATAAATAAAATATTAACATTTGAGTTGGAGCGAGACGAAAAATAGGAAAGAGATTGTTGAAATGCGAATATTTTCGGTTTAATGTTGATTAATCGGAATGGTTGTCAAAATTTAGATTTGATAATATCTTGAAATTGATGAGGTACCAAAGTATAGAATATACAATGGATGAGTGAGTGGTGCCTCTGGTTACCAAATCGAACAAAGGCGTTGTCAGTGTTCCGTGCAAAGAAGATGCCTGTCCGGGACTTAGAGGGTCCTTCATCAATAATCTCATTTAACCTTGTCTGTTATATTAGCCCCCAGCTGAAAAATTTTCACCTACTATTTATCGAACACAACACCAAAGGATTCTGTTGGTTTTTAAACTACACGCCTACAGAATTGAAAATTTTGCTCAAGTAATATGGTACGTAAAATGGAAAGCGTAATCTAATTATTTAATTACAAATTACAGTTTTTAGAGATTAATTAAGCGCAGTATACAAATTTGAGAAAGATAGTAAAGCACTTCTCGAGTGGAAACAAATGCCCAACAATTTCTCAAAGTTGGAAGTTGGAAGCGAACGTCAAGATACAAAGCTATGGAAATTTAATTAGCTACACCGAATATCAGTCGAGTTGATTAAATTTAACAGATATATTTATGTACTTGGTTGCTGTAATTGTCTGTGCTCTGAGTTTTAAGTTTGGTAAATAATACTCAGTCATCGACTTTAAAATTTTAGTTGATATTTGAAATCCATTACGGTCCGAGAGAGAAAAAGAAAGAAAGAGAGAGAGAGAGAGAGAGAGCCAAAGAATGCGTTTTACATTACATTTTGAGATACTCGAAACTAGTATAATATCTAATTTTCCGCTCTCTCTTTCCGCTCTTCTTTTTAAATTTTCGTGCTTGAATGTTCTAAGCTTCAAAATTAACATATCTTTCTAAATTAATACTGTGCTGTCATTCAAGTGACGCTTGCTCTTACAAAATAAAGGGTTTATGATAATGTCGGTATTCTTCGCAACGCTTCTTAGTTCGTATCTACATTACTATAGGGGACGAAGAGGTGTCCATTTAAGGACGAGCACAGGTCATAATAATTGCCTGTTTTTATATACCACAACATATTTTTTTTGGACGTTGGTCGACCTCCTTGGTCGACTCAAGTGCCCATTCCCCGGTCAACCATGACCCGTGGCATCACCTTTCGGTATTCTTCGCCGGGTCACGGCCTCGTCTTACATTACAGGTGTTTATAACAATTCGAACGCAATATTGTTTATGGAGTTAATAATATAATTTCTTATTAATGCTATGTTAAACTTAAATTATTATATATAGAAAGAAAAAACAAAATACATAAATTTGCAACTTTGACAATAATGTGATACTTTTATTGCTACACCGCATGTTAATTTTTTTCTCTTTGTAGCGCACATTTCAAATTTTTTTCTATTACATACTATAATTATGTTTGTTCAGTTAGGTATATACATCTGAATTGGGTTCTTCCGGTATTTATATCGTTGCCTAAGTTCCCGTTATAACTTCTAATTATCATCGTTACTTCTTTCTCTTTTGTTCGTTTCTTTAGTTGAGATTATTTGTGTAACCATATTATTGATACTTGCCCATCCCCCCTTGTGAGGCTAGCATATACTCAACAGTATTTTCAGGTAGAAGGGTTGCGTTGATTGTCTGTTCAGCTTGCAATCTTTGTTTTCTCCAGAATGAGCATTCATAGAAAGTGTGATATACGGTATCTTCAGGAGCCATACAGTAGTCGCATGTGGGTGTTTGTCTCTTTTGAACCTGTGTAGGTAAGCATTAAAGCATCCATGGCCACTTAAGAATTGGGACAGGTAATAGTTGACTTTGCCGTGTTTCCTGGAGTACCATGGAATAATTTCGGGATCAACTTTTTGTCCACTGTGCGGTTGTTGAGTGCTGAGACCAGCTGTTTTCCCACGTTAAAAGTGTTTGAGCTCTGGCTTCCTTTTTCCGATCTTTTTTGTTTGCACCCCCCTCGTACGAACGTTCTGTCGCCAGCAAATTTAAAGGAATAGTGGCCGCAATGACAAGTAAGGCTTCCGTAGACGTAGTGCGGTACGCCTTGCAAATGTTTATAGTCATTTTCCTCTGTATTCTTCTCAGAAGTTCAACGTATTTCCTACGTGTTAGCCAGTCCACCCAGACTGGTGCCGCATATAGAATGGTTGAAATCACGACTTGCATAATTATTTTCCGCTTACTTGCCCTAATGATATCTTTGCTAAAGAATAGTTTATTGAGCGCCTTGCAGTAGGCTTCTGCTTTTTCAACCTTTTTTACAATATGCAGACCAAGATTGCAATTATGTCCAATATAGCACCCCAAATATTTAATCTCTCGAACGCTAGTAATTTGTTCATCACCTATAGTGACATTAACGGATTTCAGTTTAATCCTTCCCGATAGAATCAGCACTTTTTTTCCCTGCAAGCCTCAAGCCTAAACGATGCAGGCATTTTCTATAGTTGCTAGGGTTCTATTTGCTTTGTTCTCAAGGGATAGTCTGTTGTTGTCGCTTATGACTAACGTTAGATCGTCTGCGTATGCTATGGAGACTGCGCCAGGAGGAAGTCTGCAGCAGAGGACTTCGTTGTAAAGGATATTCCATAACGTTGGCCCTAGGACTGACCCTTGAGGAACACCGCAGGATAGCTTCAAGGTCTTCGAGTGAGATATAATGAGCGTTCTATTAGACAGGTAACTCCTAATAATGTTGGTTAAGTATGGGCTGATGTTAAAGTTTAGGAGCGCATTTACTATCTTTTCCCAGCTGGCTTCGTTAAACGCGTTCTTTATGTCCAGCGTAACCATTATTCTAAATTTACCTTTTTCCTCTCAGTCCAATAAACTTCCAAAACTTTCCGAATGGCATCGACAGTTGATACCCCCCTTCCTGAAACCGAACTGTCTTTCAGAGATGTTCCCATTTTCTTTAATCTCCTCTAGGAGCCTTGAGTTTATTATTCGTTCAAAAGTTTCCCCACAGAGTTCAGAAGGCTTATTGGTCTATAGGATGTGTTTTGTGTTCCATTTAACTTTTCTCAATAAGTATAAGGTTTGCTGTCTTCCAGGATGCCGGGAACATGCAACCATTCAGCAAAGTTGCGAAAACTTTTTTAAAAACTCCAGGGATCGTTAGGGCGATGCTTTTAACCACATCAGGCGGTATCCCGTCAGGGCCGGGGGCCTTTCTGGTCTTGATCGACCTGGCTGCGTTTAAGATTTCTTGCTCACTTATTTCTACGATGGATGTACGATTACTATAATGGGTATGTTCCCAATTTATTATAGATTTGATAGGAAAAAGTTCGTTTGCAACTTTTAAGGCCCGCACACCATCAAGATTAACAGGTGATGAGACCTTAAGTTTTTTAGCTACTATTTTGTAGCCCAATCCCCACAGGTCGTTTTCTAAATCCTTGCAAACATTCTCCCAAGCAGTTTTTTTGAGAGTGTTATTGCTTTCTTGAGTTTCCTCTTGATGGTATTGTAACTGTCCCACAGGAGTTCAAAATCTGCATTATTGTTTCTGGTACGGCATCTTTGTGCTTTACGTCTAGCAATATTGCATTCCTTCTTTAACTTGCTAATGTCGGGGTTCCACCAGTACGCTGTCTTACGAGATTTGTGGGATGTTTTATCCGTGGTACTTTTAAGGTAAAGCACACAGGCTTGCCTTAATGATGTGTCCAGAAGTTCCGCGGCATTTACGTGGTTCAAATCTTGTTGGGTGTTAAAGATAGTTTTGATATAGTTGATAATGTTGGGCATCGCATGCACCGCAAATCTATACACTGGAGAGCGAGGTAATGTAGGAGTAAGCGTGACGCTGCCAGTTTCGAGGTAGTCGAAGAATATGTACCGATGTTGAGTTAGATTTTCTTCTGAGAGACCCTCCAATTCCGTATTTTCCGTACGTTGTTAGAGGACGTCAGCGTAATGTCAATTATGGAAGAACCATTTTATTAGCAAATGTTGGAGTATTACTATAATTTAAAATGTTAAAGTCGTATGTATTGCACCACTCTATTATAGTTGACCCCTCTATCTTCTATCTGGACCCCTGCTTTTGCATTATCCCCACTTATCGTGTGTGTTTCTTTATGAAGGTTATGCATGGTGGAAAATTCAATAAGGACATTGGCAATGTCAATATCTTTAGCGCGTGGGGTAACATAAAAAGACGTATACCAAACCTTATCTATGAGTGCGCTTATAAAACACTCACCCATGGTAAACTTTGAGGGAAGTTTTTCCCTGAGGAATATAGATAGCTACATTTTTGTAGCGTTTGTGTACCAGCCCACAGTGGTCAAGGTTGTCCTTATGTTCGGTTCCTGTACTAAGGCGATGTCGATGTTATATGCGAGGCAGTTGTGTTTAAAGAGGTCACTGGCTGCGTAGCTTCTGCCCAGGTTAATTTGCATGATTTTGAACGCGAAGGTAAGTGTAATACGACAAACTTGCGATTTGCTTTATTTGGTAGCAACCAGTTTCCGATATGTTGGGCACCTCATAGTTTCGGCCTTGTGACCATCCTCCTTGCATAGGTAACAAACTGGGGAGTTGTTGCAAGTCTTACTAGAGTGGCCAGCTTGCCCGCAGTTTAGACATGAGCCTGGTGAAGCTGTGGAGTCGCAATCATTGGCTTCATGTCCAAACCTCTGACAATATCGGCATCTGGGGAGGTAATCCGCCTCCTTCACTTTCTAGCGGAGCCATCCGGAGCCAATAAATTTTTAGCACAAATGTCGTCTGCTCGATTCGCATCAACAGTAACAAAAGCAAGGACATTACCGAATTTATTAGGCTTTTTGTCATTCTAATGTGTGGAACGTTTTAGAGTCTGGAATTTCCAGTTCCTCCGCTAACGTAATTGCGATTTCTTCCTTTGTTGTAGTTTCCTCGACATCGAGAATCATCAGGGTCTTTTTTGGGCAGAGCTCTTTTACCTGAGCACATGTCGATATTTTATCTTGTAGTTCCTTTTTAAAGGCATCTCTTTCTTCCTTCACATCGCTTCTATATTTCAATTGGATTTCCCCGGAGTTTGTTTTGGTTATTTTATTGACAATAATACCAGCGGTATCCACCTTCTCTTTGAGGTTTTTCATGATGTCAGCGTATGTATTTCCTGATTCCGGCTTGATTATGACCGTTTCTGTATTGTTGCTTACCTGGTTTTGTTGAATGTGTTGCCAAACTCATTTAAGATTGAAATAGTATGCCGAGTATCGGGGCCAGCCATTCAATGGTGGCACGGATCTGGTCTATGGCCGGTATATTAGTTACCACTATCATATTCCGTGAACTATTTTTGACCATAATTTCATAGTCCTCCGAAGACTCGGAAAGCTATTTGTCCAATTTCCCAGGTTGGCAGGGGTAGCAAAACATAAGACGGGTCTCCACAGTTTACTTCAGGGCAGTCATTTTCATCGTCGTCACAGATGTTAATTGCCGAGTATACAGTACCCATTATAGGTGCGTGATTTGTCGAGTCAGCATTTTCTAAGTGGGACCTTAGACCTGAAATTTTATCCAGTGTTTTTCGCATATTGGTTTAGTATGTTTTTGGTGTTATCATATACCACCAGAAAATCAGGTTGTTGTGCAAACTGGTCTATTTGATTCACTTCCTTCGTTTTATTGTAGGCTTTTCCGGCCACCTTCTTTCTAATAAGCTAATAAATTCTTTATCGCTTGGATTCTGTCTAAGTGTTTCCTTTATTCGTTTTACCTGGTTTTCAATCTCTAGTTCTTTACTCGTCATTGTTTGGGTAGAGGTTTCTACCACGGATTTTTTCCTTTGTCAAGAGCTATGTCGGTAAGAGCCTGAATTAATTCCTGCGCTTCTAGTAGTTTGCCAGATTTGTGTTGGAGTGATTGTGCAGCCGACTTGATTTCTTTTTGGTGGTTTGTGACTCTTCGCATATTCTATTTAATTTCATTGCTACCACCCTTATGTCTTCAATTAAGGAATTACTAGTTCAGATTTTTTTGATATGGTTTTGTGATCACCTTGCGTGAGTTCACTATTGAAGGAGACTCCATCCGCTTTCTTTTGAAGTATCTATCCTCCTGTTGTGGTTTAATCGGGGTTATTTTGTCATCTATCTCAAGGTCTACCAGTGTGGTGTTTTCTTTGGGTGTCTGAGGTTCTGTTGACGTGTTCTGAGGCTGTATCGGTGACCTAGTAAGGCGGGGTTGACGCTTAAAAAATTCTATTTCCTCCGTATTTTTAGGGGCTTTTTGAGTGTCTATAGGGGTAACTGCGGGGTTTACTTTATCCATGGTTCAATAATGTGTAGGTCAAAACTGTGTGTACACCAATAGCGATCACTCCCTTCAAGATTACGGAGAACTCCTGTTCCCAACCCCTAGGGGTAGTATCTGTGTTACTAGTTAAATGCTTACGAAGAGTATATAATCTATCCTATATTTAATGTTTTTGTTTTTGGGATTAGAACCACGTGTACTTATGTTTTGATCAAATAGGGGTGAACGAGGTGTTAAAATGTTCGTACGAGATCCACGATCACAATGCAAATGTTTTTTGGTTCCGTAAACGGGCCGGGGCTACACAAAACAGGTTTTATGTAGAGTCAAGGTAACTTAAAGACAAAAACAAAATTGTTTACACTCTTATTTTTAACCCGATAAGGGTAATTCGGGTGACAAATGATTCGTCACGCTGCACTGAACTTGCCGAAACATAAATTAAAGTTAAAAGGTTTAGCCACTTACAGTTTTTGAAGAAATACAGTTGTCACACATTTTGGGTGAAGCACCTACCCCAGAGGGCTAGAAAACTGCGGTTTTCACCAAAACAGCACTGGGCTTACCTTGCCACTGAAGCGAACAAAAAACACTACTAAATATTTATAAAACTATCAAAAAAAGTCAAATTCACGAGCGTGAATTCTAACGATATTCAAACGACGTGTACTAATATATATATATATTAACCACAACATACAAACAAAAAAATTATAAGTTTTGGTGAAGTGTTTAAGTAACTCCGCCCTATTTTCACACAACCAATGCTGTGGCTCGCTTTTCCAGATAAGACGACCGTCAAAGCTCAATGTTCCTCAGTTGAATTTAAGATTATTTACTATGGTTTACGCAAAGTTATGGTTTACTAATGCAAATGATTGCCTTTTAAAATAATTGCTAAGTCTTTATTATGCATATTTAAATTGCGCTGAATTTTATTCACACGAAAAAATTATCTTTCGTTTAATATTGTACTTGATAGTTGTCCAATCTCTTTATTTTGCATAGTTTCAAGTCGCGTTGATGTCATCAACTTTACTTTAAAATAAAATAAATTGTTGTTGTTTTATTGTATTTTCTTGATGTTATTTAACATTTCATCATCTAGTAAGCTTTGTAGCGGTACGTGCACAAGGGATTATAAGAGTGGCCAATTGCTATTTTGGAAAAGTCGACAATCAGCTCTCAATTAGATTTTAGTTACGTGTGTAACTTTAATATGTAAACGCACCTTTTAGGCTCCACACTACAATATTTAATTGTAGAGTAAGGAATATAAAGGGACGTACAAAATTTATAAAACAATTGTAGGTTACTTCAGTGGAGAATAATGCCCAGAGTTCGATTTAATATTTCCATTAAAATATTTTACAAGTTTTAAAATTAATATTTACACACGGAATTTTTACATGTGATCTTTGATTGCATTTATATTTTGTAAACTCCAACAAAAAGTGGCGTTAATGGAGACATAGCTGACCGATCGGACGGTAACGGGTTTATTTACACTCCGCTGTCCGCAAGTGCCTTTCGGACGGGTGGATTCGGTGCTGTATTTTAGTGTTGTCGGTTTGAGATGTTTCTGCGGCCTATGCTTAGTAAATTGCTGAAACAGGTAAGTTAAATTAGACCACGATTAATATTATGGGTTAGAACACCTTCTGACTGGAGCTAGCTTCTTAAGGGATAAGCAACGGAGGTTACAATTACGGCTTTATAAGTGACGAAAGTCCGTCTTAAAGTGCACCGAATTAACGATGGTCATCCAAGCACGGTGAAGCCTTGTATGCAAGCTGTTTAAGTAGGAAAAGTTCTACCCTCTGTTTTGGTGGTGGTTTCGCTACGGTTGTAATTTTAAGAGGGAGCCAAATTCTACCGGCACGCCCGCTTCTAGTTGCTACCGAATAAATCGGCCACACTATAGGGGTCAGTGATACAAAAGTGCCAGCTATAAATATAACTGATTAAGAACAATCAAGCGCTACCGAATGATTCGGCTACACTGCATAGGGTTGGGCGGTAAATATTTGATGGTTGTGCAGATTAATAACGCGGTTTTCAGATAGTGCTTAAGCGGTTAATACTGTTTGCGACAACCCGTACTAAATTTAATTAGCAGTTAAAATGGGCTTTGAAAATGCGGTTAATGAAAATAACTGGATTTATGGTTGAACGAGATAAATTTAATCATCGTGCCCAACGTAGTATTCCGGTTATTAGTAAAAGTAAGAAGACTAAGTACAGCAGATACGTAATATAATCTTAGGGGTTTATTCGGATCGGTTTCAGAATCGGTATTAGGATCGGAATAATAGTAAAAGTAAAGCATAGAAAAAGTACCTTTTTGGCATTGCGCTTGTACTTATAAAGGAGTCGTTATAGCTAACGGAAGAATGGGCAACGGTTGTCCGGGGGTTGAAGAGGTGCGCACGATGCTTCTAACGACAATTAAATTTTATGCCGATCGTTTTCGGCGGCAAATTATATTAAACAATTATCGGTTTCTTATAATATGGTACCGAGAATAAATAAATTTGGAATCTGAAGTAATTTAGGCGTGTTTTTCCATTTCGCAAGTCTGCGGATATTTATATTTCTTTACACAATCAAAAATGTAACTTTCATTTAGCAATGTTGCGATTTTAAAATTTCCATACCACAAACATAAATTCCTACTTGGAAAGATATCGTAAAACAATGACTTTTTTGTTGTGACTTGCTAGCTTCTGACGTTCTTAAAAAGAATTATTATGAACTGACTTTTCGTCTTCGTTTCCATTGTCGTCCGTTCTGCCGCAACAACCTCTGGTTTATCTTAACATGCCCGGATTTACAGCCAGCCGTCACCTCCAGGTATTTGTGTTTTCGTTTAAATAACTATGTAAACAAACCTAAATTAAAAATAAATTTGTAAATGTTTTGTAATTACGTATATTACTTTCGGTGCGATTTTAAATCATTGAATTGATATTTTGTGCGTATATTAAGATAGTAGGTAAGACATTGGTTTATTTGTTAAGTTTATGTTATATTTAAAATACTATAAATCTTGTAGATTTGTTTGTAACAAGCCTTCTTTATTTATGTTTTATTTTACTTTTGTGTATTATGTCAACTTTGAACAAATTTAGAACAATACTTTCTTAGGTACGTCAACAGGGAAGTACCTAGTTAGACTGGCTTTGAATAAACAAAAGCTGAAGTTATTTAACGTCGTGACCGTTTATGGCGTCCTCCCGTTTTTGACTAATTTATTGATTGTTATTGATAAAAATGTATTTATTTTGCAACCCACTCCGCTCACTGAGCTACGGGTAAACCCTATTTAAGTTACGTTTTTATTTTAAATTTTTTAACTAGAAAAAACATTTGAACCGTAAATGTTACCCAAAATCTTCAAAAACTAGTTTTTAGTGCAATTTTAGTTGAATGTTCGTCTTTATTTCCATGTCGTTATGCTATATGTGATTCTCAAAAATTTTAATTGTAAAAAAGTAATGCAGGTTCGTTAATGAAAATAGTAAAAATAGACACAGGTGAAACCAGTCAATCGTTAGTATTATTATTTGCGTTTTCTTCTTAACGATAACCTATGAGTAATATTGCATCTAGATTGCATTGATTGATTGAAAACGATGAGGAATTGTTAATACAATTTAAGAAGCTATTAGGTATAAGGTAACAAGATTTTAAAAATTGTCTTTAATATACATTCTCAAAACGGTACACATTTTGAATGAATGCAACACATCTAGAAAATTTAATCAACTACTTAAAAGTAGATCAATGGACTGACGTGTTTCAATGGTTTACAAAATTTGGATATCGAAAAGCTCAACGGAACAAAGAACATTTATTTACAGTATTTTTAATCTGACTGATTTTCTGAAAGGATGTCTAAAAATACGTCCTGCTAAAAGTTTCAGTTTCTAAGAAGTTTGTACTAAAGTCGCAGAACGTTATGAAAAACAAAAATTTTAACTAATAGAAATCGCCCTGCAATCTTTTGGGGTTAGAATCAAATCTACCACCTCGAATTTTTGTGTGAGGAGAATCTTATAGAAATTAGAAGCTGCACTATGGATGTTAGGAGTAAATAGAACCAAATGTGAAGACAAATCTTTTTAAGGCAGAATGATTGTTATGAAAATTAGGTGCGGTCACAAAGCCTGCGTAAAGTTGAATCAAATCTGAAGACAAGATCTCTTTCATACAGCAAAAGGTTGCAAAACCGTTGGAAACAGCAATCAGTATTAGGATAATTCAGGGTCATATATCAACTTCTTAATCTCAATAATAAATTTTAAGCGGTTACAACAAGATAGTTCTAGAGTGTCTAAGAAAACTAAGAAACCTGCTTTTGGTAATGTTAATTTATTTATGAAAAAAGGAGAGATTTCAGGCACAATTTATTTATAAGAGGAAAAAATAACATATTAATTTTTGAAAACGCTATCTATTGATGTTTGTTACAACAAGATATGCAAAAACTTTTACATTTTAATTTTGTATTACGATTTTTGTAGGACACTTTAAAGTGAATTATTTTAATAAGACATTTTGTATATTTTCGTATAATTATGTCTTATCACCAAGTATAAATTAAAATGAACTACTAACTGATTAAACATTAACAAAAATTAAGAAAGTAAAATATTATGGAGGAAGTAATTAGAAAATTACTTAACTCAAGAGGTTTTACTTATAGGCAAACATCACTATTTTTGATCGCATTTTAATGAGGCGAGAAGTGCTAATTCATCACACTTCTACACTTTATAATTGAGTGTTTTAACTTTCGCCAACAATTAAATTCTTAGCTAGCTAAATTATTGTCAATATGGCCTTAAAAAATGGAACAATTGCAAGACATTTTTAAAAGATGATTCAAATCAAAAAATTAGTTAATTGTTTGTTGTCAACATTTTAGAA
The DNA here is from genome assembly GCA_030710515.1 of Abscondita cerata. Taxonomy (NCBI): domain Eukaryota; kingdom Metazoa; phylum Arthropoda; class Insecta; order Coleoptera; family Lampyridae; genus Abscondita; species Abscondita cerata. Next base: position 71,454 of record JALBCR010001168.1, read on the forward strand.
ACTTTTAAGCGCTACGTTTAAGTTCTTCGTAGTTTTCTAAACTTAGAATTTTACAAACCAACTCATAATGGTACATTACTTTGTCAATACTAAAAACAGGTTTTTAATAATCATTTGGTCATTGCCTATTATTCATAAACTTTAGCATAGTAAACGTACAGCAGCGCATCTTTGTCTACCTAAACCATTATGCAAATAGACGTCAATTCGGTTTAAAACTGGTGAGAAAACAATATTGACCCCTCCGTCAATACAGAATTGCTAAGATTGATTATTTCAAAATGCATAAATTTTACATTTGTTTTAGTTTATGTTAGAAAATAATTGTAAGAATTAAACATGGTTCAAACTCGCATAATATTATCTGCGTTTTTAAACTGAATAAAATAGCTGCAAGATAATATTTTTGAACTAAGAACTAGAAATTCACCGTTTCAGAAATTGTCTGCTGGGTAATTATTATTCTGTGTCTCAACTTTATCGCAATGAGTATAATGTCCGGATTGATTTTAAGTTTGCGTTTAGTTTTTCCATAATTTGGGCCTTCTTATCGGAAAGAGAGCTTTTACTAATTTACTACTAAAAACTTCCTCTTCGATAAGAAGCCCCAGATTTTAAAAAACTAAAGCAATTTATCAGAACGATTAAACTTGAATACTATAAACAGTCACAAGCAAAATTTTTTTTCCAGCAACGTTCATTTTTGAACGAATGGATTTTTATTACTGTAACGCATGTTTTACTTTGAGGTAAATAATTGTAAGTCACCGTTATAATATGTTGATGTGTTAAATTTTTGCACGTTGTGCTTTAAAACTACGATCATTGTATTTGCGGTTAAGATTAGAAGTTTATTTTACACTCAAACAACCGTTAATCAGCTTCCTACGGGAAGTGTGTTTGGTATCGGTCAATTTCAATGCGTTTATGTCGTGAATCTAATTTTATACTTCTACAACAATTTTGTTTGTTTTCTAATGTAATTTTAAGAATGGCTGTTTTTCACCTTGTGCGAGGAAGAATTTTCCAGTATTATCACCATAACTGACATGGTATTCATAGTTCGAGAAAATTGTCCTGCAAATGGAGCTAACTGGAAAATAATTGTGCAACCGGAAAAAAACACATATAGTTGTAGGGTATAGCTAAATATACCGGGTGATTCAGCTAACCCGTTCATTGAGTTTATGGACTCCCGTTGAAATATTTGTTTAAAAATTTGGAATAGGGGATTGCTAAAAAGTTCTATTTAATTAAAATATTTCAGCTCTTCTAGTACTTCCGGTTACACAGGAAGTGGCTACCAACTTTCTTATTTTAAATAGAATGATATATTTTTTTTTATATATTTGGATTCTACGCTAAAATCTGAGTTACTTTCATGTAGCACAACCTATATGAAAAATCAATAGTTTTTGAGATATTCTCATTTTTTTGAGAAAAATTGGTTGTAGTTTTCAAACGCTTGTCAATGATTGAAAAAGAATGTTATAGTAACAAAATTTGGGCTATACTTAGGAGGACTGTTAAGTTTTTAAATGATGTGTAATTTGACATCTCATTATTTACAGGGTGTTCAAAATGTTTGGCTAAATCTGACTAACTTCAACTGCCCAAAAGTTAATTTTTTTAATGGAACACCCTGTATCTTGTTGCTCTATGTGATGGAGAATTAAGTGGTCTTTCAATCTTCATAAGGGTTCCTTATACTTATTTGTTACCATTTTCCTGCTATCGATGTATTTACATTCGACACACAATATTTCTATTTTATTAAATAATTTCTGACTAGTGGCCTGTGGAAATTAAAACAATGTGCCTTATTTATCAAACTTGTAAACGTCGACGTGACACATTATACACGATATGGAAATCCACCAAGAATATTCGAATGAAGACATACTAAATTTATTTTTTATTCATGGAAGAATTATTGAAAAGAACTTGCCGTTTGTTTAACGAGAAGCTATCCACACTTGCGACCTCTAAATAAAACTACGTTTAAGAGAATAGAAGCAAATTTTAAACAATTTGGAATTCAATGTACTAGAACACGCCCCAAGGTAGTCACCGGTGATGAAGACAACGAAATAAATGTATTGGCATATTTTAATGCAAATCCACATGCATCGATCAGAGCTGCGTCTGAAGATTTAGGAACTGTCCTACTCGTCGATACAGAGAATTTTGGCTCAACGTAAAATGCATGCTTTTTTTATTATAAAACTACAAGCTTTCCGCCCATATGACCAAATACGTACGTAGCGTTTGTGAAGCATTTTATTGAAAAGCAGGAAGACCCAAATTTTTTGAAAAAATTATTTGGACCGATGAGTCAAAATTTAGTAGAGAAGGAATCATTAATAGAAAAATTGGCATTATTGGGCAGAACAAAATCCTCGGATGGTGCGCGAAGGTAACTTTCAAGACACATTTAGTTTTAATGTTTTTTGTTTAATTATGGATAATCGTGTTTGTTTTGAAGGTAGTGTCACAAATAAAGAAAATTTAAATTCTCGACCAAATATTTAGAAATTTTTTTTTTAAGCTTAAGACGTTGGTTTACAAGGTCCATCTCTATGGATTTCAAATTTTTTTGGTATATAAAAAAAAAAAAGTATTTACCACCTTAAGATGCTTTCGGGTTAAACGCCTTCAATGTTGGTTCAAAACCACAATAGTGAAGTTGAGGTGCTCCAGCTCATTAACAACTTCCATGATGTTTATCTATTTAAAATAAAGTAGATTGTGTTGAGGAGGGGATTTTTTATATTGTAAATTTTGTGAAAAGTTAAATTTAGTAAGTCTCATTCTGAATATTTGTGGATTTTAATGTTATAAGTGTAGTCGAGTTTACATTTGATAAATGAGCATTGTTTTAATTTCCACGCTATATTCAAATTTTTTAAACAAATAGATTCAAACAGGGGGAAAGTAGGAACCTTGAAGATTAAAGACCATAAACTTCAAATGAACAGGGTTTTCTTTAAAAAGTTTTTTTTGGGATGGTTAGCTGAATCCATAACACCCTAAATAATGAGTTTTCGAGAGTTCTATTAATGATAAAAATTGACAGTCGTTTTTTTTTTTTTTTTTTGAAAACAATCACAAACCATTCCAAAAAAATACCTAAAACATTGATTTTTTTTATAGTTTTGCTAATGAAGTACTCAAAATTGGAATAGTTTTCAGAAATTAGACAGAAGTCCCCATTCAAATTTTTAAACAAAAATTTCAACGGAAAGTCCATAAACTCCCAAGAACGGGACAACATCTTTTTTACCCTTCGTTTTCTTTTTCATAAATTAAATTTTAATCCAAAATTGATATTTTTTTTTTTTAAATTTTTTTTTTTAAATTGGTTTGTGTTTTTGTTAAAGGTTTTTAAAGTTATCACGTAAATTTGTTAAACCGACATTATTAGACTTTCGAAAATACCACGCTATCGCACTGTGGGCAGCAATTTTGGTCATACATCAGAAATTGCTGAGATCAATAGGTTCAGATTGATGGCGTCGCAAAAAAGCTATTTTTGAAAATTTTTTTCTGAAAAAATATTTTTGGGCTGTCTCCAAAAATATCAATTATTTGAGTTTGGTCGAGGAAACTAAAATTGTTAAGTGCAAAATTCCCCGGAAAACAATCACTTTGAATCGCTTGTACATGCACGACATTTCAAGTTATAACTGATTAAAAAAATTTAACTTTTTTGTGGTTGTGAAGGGGGCAAAGTTTGGAGGTGGATCTCAAAAACTCAGATTTTTCCGTTTGCCCGATTATTTTCCACTCAAATGACATTTTACCTGGACCATCAGAAGAAATATTTGTTGTTCTATCCCGAAGTATGAAAAATGTTCGTTAATATCCCTTTAGACATTGTTGCCTTAAAATAACAGTATTAATCGAAATGCAATACAATGACAAAAATTTAACAGGAATTTAAAAACAAAATTGACACTCTTTACTTTAATTTTTAATTCAAAATATACATTTCGGATTCTAGCACTGAACGCTTGCTTTCAAAGTTAGATCAGAGTGTGTTTAAAAAAAATTGTCAAAAGAGAATTTACTCTTAACTTACATTTAATCCACATCGCCCATTTTTATTCTAGTTCTACTACAGATGCATCTGTCAAAAATTTTTATCAGTGTTTTTACATAATATCTACTATAAGAATCTACTATAAAAATCTGTTTGCCAAAACTTTCTTAACGTATTATAAACATTTGGCGTCAACGTATCGGTATAGCATATTGCGTTTCCGTACTTCTGGTTATCTCCTCATTGATATAATACAAGTATCACTATTTCCCAAAATTATGTATTTTTTGACTCGTTCAAGATTTAGCCCCAAAGGAAAGATGACACCTGACAATCGCCATACTTGCAAGAAATTGTACTGGCTAATTGTCCTTAGAGCTTTGACGTTTCTAACTTTTGTTTGAACGAATTCCTTGTCTTCAACATCAGAATCAGCGCCGGTAGATTTCGCTTCGTGTCGTAATAACTCGAAAAATGTTGGTCCTTCCAGGATAAGAAAAAAATGCCAGATGTCAAAAACTGAACAAAATGTGTGTGGATTTTCTCCAATACGAGCGAATCCATTTGTCACTACATCACAAGTTAGAGCCTATTTAAGAAATTTAACCATTTTCGTGGTTATGAGAGTGGCGAAGGGTAGGGGCTGATCTCAAAAACTCAGATTTTTCCGTTTGCGCAGTTATTTACCACTCAAATGACATTTTCCTTAAACCATCAAAGGAAATGTTTATTGTTTTATCCCCAAGTATGAAAACTGTTCATTAATATTTTTTTTTGACATTGTTGCTTTAAAATAACAACACTAAAAAAATGCCATGTTTTGCTAAGAAGAACCAATCCACAATTGCATACGCTTTTGTCACCACACTATACAGATTCATACAAATCTTCTGGAGCACCATACATAATACTTACATTGCAATACAATATTAAAAATGTATCATATTTTTATTGTTCTTATATAATTAAACAAAGGATTCGTTTTCTATATTTCAATACAATTCCTTAAACCTATACAACTGTTTCCTTATTTTCCTCTTCCTATTGTTTCATTATTTTCTTTCTTTCCGTTTCATTCTTTTCCTTCTATCCACTACCTTCTTTATCCATTGTATCCCTTTTCCCTTTTCACCCCAATAACCTCTTCCAATCCATTTCCTCTGGTCTCAGCTCTTCACACTTTCCTTTCCATATGTTTTATATTCTACCCTCTCCCCCAAATCCTACCTACCCTTTTTTTAGCCCTCTTCAGTATTTGTTTTCTTGTTTTTCGTTTCTTGTCCTAAACCTTGGTTTAACTTTTTTCTTCTAACCCTTTTCGGTGTCAATTACTTTGGTATTTCTTCCACGATTATTTTCTTGTATTTTCCATTATATTTCCTTTTCTCTATTTTGTTCTTCTTTTCTGTCCTTGTATATCCTTATCCCGTCTTATTATCTCCTCTACCAAATTTCTTCCCTCCCTTCTTATTTTCTTTTCTCTTCTCTCCCGTAACCACCTCTTTTGATAATATTTCGTTCTTGCCTCCTGCCCATGTATAATTTTCTGAATTTCTACGTCTTTCCAACATTCCTATAGTATCTTTTTTTCCTTTCTCATGCTCATACATCATAACGTTTTTTACTAATCTTTCAAAAACTCATTTTTTTTCTATATCTTTTCCAAAAGTTCTTTCTTCTAGCCCCCATGCTTCTCCTACTATTCTATTTCCTTTCTGTCTTAGTTTTCTTATTTGGTCTCCATCTTTGTCGTATCCTATCACGTACCCTAAATATTTGTTGTATTTGATGATCTTTTTTATAATATCTTCGGCATATGCCAACATCCATATCTTTTTCCTCCCTATTACGATCTCTCTTACATGATGTTTTTCCAATTTTTCTTCTAAATCGATTAAATAAATTGCGAACAGACACGGACTTAACGGACATTTCAGCTTTAGTCCCTTCTCCGTCCAAAATTCTCCTTCTAACCTTTTTCCCACTTGTGATCTACATCTTTTCTGCTCGTAAACCTCCTCTATTGCGTTTTTTATGTCGCTTTTTATTCCAATTTCCCTCATTTTTTCTACAGTATTTCTCTGTCCGCGTTATCAAATGCTGCTTTTATGTCCATAAACAAACCCCATACTCTCCCTTTTTTTAATCCTATCTCCTGTTAATTATGTGTCTTTAAAAAAATTAATATTTCTTTTTCTCTAACTCTTTCTCTTATTATTTCTTCATATATCTTACACCCTATGTTCATTATGTTTTACCCTTCTGTAGTTTTTCACATCTGTCCTGCTTCCTTCTTTGTATAATAGACATATGATTGCTTTCTTCCACTTTTTAAGCATTCCCTCTCCTGCCATATTCTTTCAAAAATTTTTCTTAATTTTTTCTTGTCTTTTCCCCCGTATATTTACATTGTTCTCCTTGAGTTCCATCCGTTCCTCCTGTCTTTTCTTTTTTCAGTTTATCTATGGCTTTTAACATTTCATCTGTGTCTATCCCCCCCTCTCTGTTTCTTACTTTTCTATTCCCCATATTTTTTCTTTACTTTTTCTTTCCTCCTAAGATTTTCATACAATGTTCTTCCCATTTCTCTACTTCTATTCTAGCTTCCTTGCTTTTTCTTTTTTTCCTCCGTTTGTTTACAAACTCCAATGCTTGTCTTTCATTTTTTATTTCTCCTATCCACTGCTTTATCTGCTTTTTATATTCTTCTTTTGCTCTTGTTCATTAACTTTATAATTTTTGAATTCCTCTATTTTATCCTGCTTTTTCTACATTTTCTTCTTTTTCCTTAGCTCTCTTTTCCCGATCTTACATTCCCAATTCCACCAAACTTTTCCTTTCTTTTCTTACTGTACTTTCTTTTTACTGTGGACTGCTCAATCATTGTCCCCCATCTTGTCCATTTCTCTTTATACATTTTTATACTTTCCTTTGTCTAAATTTTCATTTACTCTTCCTCTTCCTTTCCCCACATGCTCACTTCTAGCGGTTGGTAGTCTGATTCTATTTCATTCCCTATTTTTAATGTTTCTACGTACTCTTTGCTTTTTCGATTATTATTACATAATCTATAACTAATTGTTCTCGTTTGCTTATATATGTATATTTTCCTTTTCCACCTTCTTTAATATTTCCGTTTATTATTGTCCAGCTTTTGTCCTCACATAACTCTAGTGGTTTTCTTCCTTGTCCGTTTATTTTTTGTCCATTGATCTTCTGATTCTTACTTTTTGTTTATTATTAATCCTCCCTCTTCTCCTATTCTTGAATTAAAATCTCCCTCAATATTATCTTTTTTCCCTTCCATTATTTTGTTCTTTATAGTTTTTAAGTCTTATCCATTTCATTCCCTAGATCGTCATGATGACAAATTTCTCTTCGTTTTTGTCTTTATTGTTGTTTCATTATTCCTCTTATTTTATTTCTTTTTCTTATTTTTCCTTTTCCGTTCTTTTCTTACCCCTACTATTATTTTTCCTTTCGCCCTTCCCCTTTTGCCCTCTCTTTCTGCATACTGTATTTCCCATATAAGCTTCTCCGGCATTTTTTCCTTTCAATTTAACTATTCCTTCTCCTCTATCAAGTTTCTACCATTCCCGCAATGTTCCAAAATAGTATTTGATTTTTAAGTTTTTCCTTACACCTCCCATTTGTCACCTTCCTTATGTCATCTCCATTATTCTTTGCCAGGTTGTCGTCTTTGTCCTTCTATTTTTCCCTTTCTATTAGTTTTTAAACTCCTCCTTACCAGTTTGTCTTCATCTTCATTCCATCTTATTTCCTTCCCATCCACGAAAACTTTCTTATATCCTACTTTAGTTATATTTTCTTCTTCCTAAATACAATTATAAGGGATTAAAAAAATAATTGACACTCATTAATTTAGTTTTTAATTCAAAATAAACATTTCGGTTTCTAGCGCTGCACGTTTACTGTCAAAGTTAGATCAGAGTTTGTTTAAAAAAATTGCTTTAATTGCATTTCCAAAATCAATCTGTAAAACTAAACCTAAACTAAACTCAACTAACCGATAATTCTTATTCTCGTTCTACTACAAGTGCATCTGTCAAAAAAATTTTATCAGTGTTTTTACAAACGTCGTGACATCTACTATAAACATATGTTTGTCCGAACGTGTCATTTTCTTAATATATTATTGAAGTTGACCGTAGCCAGTTAACAAATTTTAAAATATTTTATCTAAAACTTTTGTGCTATTTATTACTGACAATTAAAAATGTTGTGCTAGTATATTTAAAAGAGTTATTAACAAACACAAATTGGTACGGCTGACTTCACGTGACCCCACCCATTTTATCAATTTGACAGTTTTATCACGCTATAATTTTGTGGTAATTGTGTGCTATTTATTGCTGAAAATTAAAAAATTCGTTTTAGATTATGTAATATCTTATGAACAAGAACAAATGGGTACGGCAGACTTCACGTTGCCTTACCCACTTCATCAATTCTACATTTTATCACGGTATAATTTTGTGCTAATTTAGTGGTATTTATTGCTGACATGTAAACATTTTGTGCTGATATATTTAAAAACTGATTAACAAAAACTAATGGGTACGGCCGACTTTACGTAGCCACGTGGTGGTCACTTTTCATAAATTCAACATTTTTATCACATTATAATTGTGTGCACATTTTGCTGAAAATTAAAAATTTTGTGCTGGTGTATTTAGAAGGTTGTTAACAAAAAAATGGGTACGACCGACTTCACGTGCCGTACCCACTGCATCAATTTTACATTTTTATCACGTTATAATTTTGTGCTTATTTTGAGTTATTTAATCTTGAAAATTAAAAATGTTGTGCTAGTTTATTTAAAATGTTATGAACAAGAACAAATAGGTACGTCAGACTTTTCGTACCCGTAGCCCCTTCATCAATTCGAAATTTTTATCACGGTATACATTTTGAGCTAATTTTGTGCTATTTGTTGCTGATAATTTTGTGTGCTAGTATATGTAAAAGTTAAAGCAAATAAGTTAAATAGATGAAATCGGCCGTACCCATTTGTTTTTTGTTAATAAGCTTTTAAACACACTAGCACAAAATTGTTAGGTATCAGCAATAAATAGCAATAAATTAGCATATAATTATACCGTAATAAAAATGATTGATGAAGTGGGTAAGGCCACGTAAAATCTGCAGTACCCGTTTGTTCTTCCTCATAACATTTTAAATAAGCTAGCACAAAATTTTTAGTTTTTAGCAATAAATACCTCACAATTAGCACAAAATTATAGCATGATAAAACTGTCAAATTAATGAAGTAGGTACGGCCACGTAAATTCAGCACAAAATTTTAATTATCATTTGTTTTGATAATAACTTTTAAATATACTAGCACCCAATTTTTAATTATCATTAATAAATAATACAAAATTAGCACAAAATTTCAAGATATAATATTTTTTAATTTGTCAACTAGGTACGGCCAACTTCACGCACCTTATAGCATATAGCGTTTCCGTACTTTGGTTATGTCCTGAATTATATAATATAATTATCACTATTCCCCAAAATTATTTATTTTTTGACATCTTCAAGACTTAGCCCCATGGAGACGATGACACCTAACAATCCCCATACTTGCATTTTTGTGCAAGAAATTAACTTTTCCCAAAACCTTGCCGTTAAGCAAATCATACGACGATTTTCTTGCTAGCTCCCGGTTTATAACGTGTGTATTAAATGAAAAAATATTAAGTGTTGCAAAACTTATTATAAAAATATTAGAAAAATGTTGTTAGGAAAATATGATGTTTATGACAAAAAAAATAAATAACAAAAGGTTGGTAGAATTTTTCTGCACAAAATTTTATATCCTTAAGTCCTTGTAAGAAATGTTAACGACCTTGACCTTAATCTTAGTGATTAAAAATCAGAATTTGAATGGCCTTTGACATGTACAGTAAATGTTCCTTCACATTTCAACTGGTAGAAATAAAATTCGTTAGGTAAGAATTGGTACGTATTCTGGGTTTTGATTAGATAAGGAAATACTAAGTACGTTTTTATCAAAAACTATCAAAAACGAATGTGTTTTCAGTTGCTCAAAATATTTTAATTCCTTTCTTAATAGTTTAAAAATGTAACTTCCCGCTTTCATAAATTATAACAATTTACGAATTGTATGCAACTTTTGTAGATAAAGTTATTATTAACTAAGAACAACAATAACAGCAAAAACCGCTAATTAAAAATGGGAACCTACATACGATAATACGATACAATACCGCACAACTTAATTTGAATTTGCGGTTAAATTACATTAACTGAAAAATAAAGATTAGTGACCGTATAAATACAATCTGAAATCTATGTCACAAACATTACTTCAAAATGAACTTTTCGATTAAGTTCTTGGTTTGCGTCATAGCTTTTGCTATGTATTTTTCAACGGCGAACGCTTTTATTTTAAACCAAATTCTCGGAAGAGGTTAGTACCATATTTATTATGAAAATTTATTTGCTATTGCATTTTAATTTTTAGCTGAGTGTTCAGTGAACGAAGACTGCTATTCAAAACTGGACTGCCATAACGGTTCTCCAAATTGTAGTTGGAACAAGTGCACGTGTGCATCAAAATTTTTGGGTATTTTTAACCAAAAGTTTTTTTGGATACAACTTTTAACTGCTTCACATTCCATGAATTATATTATAATCGGAAAATTTAAATAAATGAACTAATTTTAAAATATTCTCTTTAATAATTCTGCGTTATAAAAAGGGATAATCTACAACAGTGTAAATTAGTTCTAAAATATGGGGTCAATAATAAAGGTAAGTTCAACAGTAATCTAACTCGGCAAACGACAAGAAACTTTTGAATCTTTTATTCAAAAATATTGTCTGAGACATGTTGCGTTTCTAATATTTAATAAACAAATGGTTTATGAAATTTAAGGATGTGGTCCCTGTTACGTCTGTTACGATGAGGCTGGATATCTACCTGGGATACTAGAAACAACAATAGGAAGCTTAGGAAAGCTTTATATTTGTTTTCAGCCACATCAAAAAACATTAACTACCTACCAAAAACAATCAGAAAAAAGTTTTTACTACAGAATGGCGTTTGATTGTTACGCTTATTTTTAGAATTTTTTACATTGCAACTTGTTTGTGTACTTACTAGCGCGGGTTGAAAAAAAAAATTTTAGAAATTGATTTATCATACTTGTTAAAAGATGTGAAATTAACCAAGAAAGTAAATGATGTTTTGTTTACTAAAAAATAATAATTTTAAACGCACCCCCACTCTCCAAATATTTTAAAATTGTTAAATCCAAACTAAGGGACTGTAATAGTTATAAAATGTATCTTATGTAATTAAAAGAACACATACCAAAAATAAACAATTATCTTAATATTTGACCACGCCCCTGAGGACTTACCCTTAAATGTGTATACCAGTATACAGTTTTTCGCTTGGAAAAGAGAAGACATATAAACATTACTAATGACTTTGTTTGTTTATAAAAAATATCTATCATTGCTTTTTCAACCCAGAACTCCCCGCGTGGAGGTAACTGTATGTTGAGTTTCCCTCTTTATCTATTCCTTGTATACTCCTACATCTAGGTACTTAATGCGTATACCAGTATACAGTTTTTTGCTTGAAAAGAGAGGACACATGATTATTGCTAATGGCTTGTTTTGTCTATACAAAAAATATTCAATGCTTTTTTAACTCAGAATCCTCTGTGGAAGTAACTGTGGCTGTTGAGTTCTACCCCCATCCGACTCCCTTTCTCCATTCTCTGTATACTCCTACATCTAGGTGTATGAGGTATTTACTTCTTACTAGAAAATAGTGTCTCTTGTTTTCAAACGATGGCAAGCTGCTTCTAACCTCTAGCTTGACTTAAATGTAGCTATCTCTTGAGAAGGCACAATGACATTTTGCTAGATGCTTGATCACCAACTTTACGCTTATTGCTCGACTGCTTGGGTGTGACATGGAAATTTGGCTGTTGATGGAAGATAAAGAACTTAGTTTGTATGGTGCACTAGATCTTCATTACTTAAATTTTTTTTAGAAGAGGCTCTATCACAATGCAGTAACCCCAATTATCAGATCGTAACAAACTTGGGCTTTGAAATTTTTTTTTGGAACTCAAAATATTCCAAATATAGTTGGAGATTGTCTTTCTTTAAGATGCGCATTATTCCAAGTTCTATATGCACCCTTTTGCATTGAAATCTTGCTAAGAAGAGAATGTTCTCTGGATGGGCAGAAATAAACAGTTGTGGAAATCACTAGATTAATGATAGTTTTAATTTTATTTGGAAAGTCTCTTGGTTTATTTTAGTTTGTACAAATATACCCAAGAAACCATACTGACAATAACTATATTTGTGTTTTTATTTAAAGAAACCAAGACTGAAGCATAAACATTCATAACAATTTTAGCAAATAAAAGAAGGTTTATAGGGGGTGACTCTGTGGAAATATACAATACAGCCGGTTTGCTGTTGTTAGCCATCAATACATGGCCCATTTACTAGGGTGAGATTCTTTCTTGGAAAAACAGTGGCTTTATCAAATAGCAAAGCCATGAACATTATGAATGCTGATGATCTGTACTGAGAATCTTTTCATTAAACCAGAGTAAAATTTTTTTTAGGGCCCCGACAGATATTGATTTGCATGTTGCTGCAAAATTGAATTGGACCAGAAAGAATAGATTTGCCTTTAATTGTGTCCGTCGAGGTCTGAAGAAAGAGGTCTTCTTCTAAGATGGCTCAATCAAACATGTATAATACCGCTCTTTGTAGTATTTGAGTTTATGCCATAACAATGTTTACTGATAAAGTAATGAATTAATATGTATAGCTTCAATGTGAAAATAATACTTCGAGATACATATATTTTAACGTAAGTATCTTGCAGTTGATAATCTTTACATAGCCCAAGAACATGTACTTCTGGTTTTGTCAATTATTAATACGTGTTCCTATTGTTTGTGATAATACGACATCCTTGAACAAAAAATCATTGTTTGGTCCTTCCTTCGTATCAAAATACATTCTTTAAAATAGGCTTTAAGATTCAGTTACTGAATTCTTTAAAGCCGCTTAAAATTTATGCTCTTCAGTTCTCTCCGAGCTTTGCCTTTATCTATAACATTTTCAGCATTTTACAGAAGACATCTAATCCAAGAAATTATGCAAAGTCGCAATATCAATTTTCGCCTGTTGTTTTTCTTGTTTCTAATCCTATTCCTTCCTGGTCTGTCTTCATTAATTTTAATTTATTGATTTACACTATTTTCCCACAAGTGATGATCGTTGTTAAATTACATTTTGAACATTTGACGAAAGATGTGCCTAAAAAAGGTTTATATTTCCAAATCTAGAAATATTAAACTAAAACAGATTATTCGATGATTAAAGTTGAAATAAAATGCGGATTATACACAATCTTACACTTTACAACTGTTTACAAACATATTTACATGATGTTATTGTAGATAGCATAGTGAACGAGACGAACCTGTATACTTCCCTGATTTTGAGGAACCATGGTATGGAGATTTATTTATTTATTCGTATGGTCATTTTTATTATGTATTGTAATGTAAATGTTATGTATGGTACGGCAGAAGATCGAGTATAAATCTGTACAGTGTTGTGACAGAAAGCAGTGTTCAAACGTTAGTGGATAAGTTGGTTTGCTCCAAAGTTTGGAAAAACCACTAAAACCTAAACATGCCAACCAGATCAAATGTCTCGCTTTAATTCCGAAATGCTAATTCTATTATGCAACAACAATGGATATGATTAGATTGTATTGATCTAGTGGAAGAGAATGGGTTGCGGTGAACATGTGTTCCAAACCGGGCCAACGTCTTTTGGTTTCCAAGACAAACATCATATAAGATATCTTCTTTTAGATTAAGCTATTTGAACTAGAGCAATTGCACTCATGAAATTTAAAACTTGGACACCACAATTTCTGTAAACAAAAGTTTGCACATTGTGAAGCGGGCTTAAAGGTATCATTTACAATTCTAACAGCAGGTAGTCTTAGCAGGGGTTATCTTATAGAAGGACTGTAGAATGAATCATTACACTAAGCACGTTTTAGAAAATAGGTAATTTACGTTGCTTACTTAATTTTTTCTTTAAAGAATATATTTGAAGGTATCGCTAATTAAACACCATAGCTCGATTAATTATCGAATCAAAATTTTGTTTAGGAAATGTTTACAAAATAAAATTAGAAATAATTTTGATTTAAAAACGTCTACAAGCAATAACTTTTAAATTAAATCAAAAACTAAACATGGTTATTTGGGTTGACTGATTATTACTTATTTTAAATAAATCTAACCTACTAATTATTGTAAGTTATTAAAAAAAATCATTAAACTCTCTATTCATAATATTTAGTCCTTACAAAATGTATATTTTATGACGTTTCATTTTTTCTGTAGTTAATATTAAAAGTGAAAATAAAAACTAAGGCAATTCTTATTGTCAACGTATATATTTAGTTTTTGACAAGAATTTATTACATAATTATAATTAAGATACCAAGTTATAGTTTAAAATTAAATGAAAACGTTTTTTTTAAATAAAGGTATTACTATATAAATAAATATAAGAAATCAATAATGGGTGTGACCTCCATTATTATTGATACATTCTTGGAGGCGTCTGCTCATTGACGCTATCAAGGTATCAATATAATTAATATTAATCGTTTCCCATGCGGTATCAATGGCTGCAATTAGTGCATTACGGTTTACTGGTATAAAATTTGGCCCTTGTTGTCTTCGGATAACAGCAAGTATTCGAGCCCAAACATTTTCGATAATGTTAAAATCTGGGCTTTTTGCTGGCCAGGGTAACAGCTCCAAGTTATTTGCTTGTATCCAGTTGCGCACAACCTGCGAAGTATAGGGTCATCATATCCCGATAGTTAATTATCGAATGTTCCAAGAAAATATGTGTAAATAGTAAATGGAATCTACTAACGTAACGTTAAGTCGTTAATTATAGTTACATAACTCTCCTTTCATAAGATATAGTTCATATTAATATGCTTATTGTAAAGCTTCGTACACACCTGAACAACAAACCGAGGAACAAACAGAACAACGAACCGAACGGCAATCGGAACATTAATTTGACGGTGCTACGTACGAATTTTAGAACAGATTCGCAAGTCCTGATTGTTCCACGAACGGTTTGCGGCGTTCCCGCAACTTGTCGGTTTTTTCTCCGACATCAAAGAAAATGCGCGCGAATGCGTTTGCAGGTTTGGACGAATCTAAACAAAACGGCGAACAAACTGCGGGAGAATTAAATTATTTATTTTTGTCCTCCCTTTTGCGGGTTTGTTGTGTTTAGGTAATATTATGGAGTTGACAGAAGAAAAAATGTTTTAAATTAATCAGTGTTTAAGAATGCAAGAAAAAATGAGTCCCTATTAGCATCATTTGGGGGGAAATATCCAAAATAAAAAAAGCGAAGTAAATTATAATTTTTACTCTTCTTTGTGCGTAAAAATTTGGTTGGCACTATCTTCTTGTTTTCCGCAATTTTCTTCTCAATAAATATATATATGAACTGAAAACTACTGAAAATAATTATGGAACAGCACAAACGTTCCGTTTGTTGTTCGGATTGTGGAAATCATAAAAGATCGTTTGTCGTTCTGTTTGACTTTCGGTTCGTTGTTATGTTTGTTGCTCGGTTTGTTGTTTAGGTGTGTACGAAGCTTTACAACTTAAGCAACAATTTTTGGCGAATAAAGATTAGTTTGTGATGTAATATTAGAAACACAAATTTAAATCATATCAAATTTATGACAACTTAAAACCAAGAACGTGTATGTTATTGCTAAAAAATTATTAAAGAAAAACGCAATTGCAGTGTAAATATTTATAATAAGATATTTTCGAAAGTTTATAAGTCCTCTATTGTAATCTTAATACTTAAAAGAAAATCCTGTCCATTAGCATTATAAGGAAATGGCTTTTACTTTATGAATAAGTTTCAATAACAATAGAATATCCTGCTTTGTTTAATTTACTTCCCTTGAGTCATATTGCTCTAAGGGTTGTTACATTGGTCATTAGAAGTTAGATATACCAAAAGCACCATAAGGCATTACCGAATAAAATGGAATCTTGAACACACTTGGAAAGAGCTATCGAAAGTGGTAGACCTAAAGTATTCACACGTGCTCAAGATCTCGAGTTGTTTCATTACGTAACAGAACAACCATTTGCTACATACTCCAGGGCTATAGCAGATACACATTTTCCCGTTATAACGTATAACTGCACAAAAAGATTAAAGGAGATGGGAATAAAGAAGTATAATGCTGCTGTGAAAGAAGTTCTCAGTGACGAAAATATGAGACGTCGTCTGGAATTTGCAAGGCGATATGTAAGAACGAACCTTTTGGAATTTTGGAATCGAGTAGATTTTTAGCGACGAAAAACGTTCAATAGCCTCAACGATGGACCACTAAAAGTTTTTTAGAATGGAAGGAAATCGTTACGAAATATAATTACATATGTCTCTAAAAAACGAAGTGGTTATTTTTCTGTAAATGTGTGGGGTTGGGTTAGCGCTCGGGGTCCAGGAGTTTGTTGGGTTATCGATGGATGTCTTGATTCTGTTGCGTATTCCAGATATGTTTGGAAACTAATATGAAACCTTCAGTGAAGTGTTTTGTCCAGACGAAGATTATATTTTCCAACAAGTAAGTATTCTTATTTCACTATACTTTCTCCAAAAATAGTTCGGGATCTGTTGAATTAACATTTTCATAAATGTATTTTGTATGTTAAAGCGACAACGCCCTATTCGCATACTTCGCGGGTTGTGCGCAATTGGATACGAGAAAATAACTTGAGCTGTTACCCTGGCCAGCAAAAGCCCAGATTTTAACATTATCGAAAATGTTTGGGCTTGAATACTTGCTGTTATCCGAAGACAACAAGGGCCAAATTTTATACCAGTAAACCGTAATGCACTAATTGCAGCCATTGATACCGCATGGGAAACGATTAATATTAATTATATTGATACCTTGATAGCGTCAATGAGCAGACGCCTCCAAGAATGTATCAATAATAATGGAGGTCACACCCATTATTGATTTCTTATATTTATTTATATAGTAATACCTTTATTTAAAAAAAACGTTTTCATTTAATTTTAAACTATAACTTGGTATCTTAATTATAATTATGTAATAAATTCTTGTCAAAAACTAAATATATACGTTGACAATAAGAATTGCCTTAGTTTTTATTTTCACTTTTTATATTAACTACAGAAAAAAATGAAACGTCATAAAATATACATTTTGTAAGGACTAAATATTATGAATAGAGAGTTTAATGATTTTTTTAATAACTTACAATAATTAGTAGGTTAGATTTATTTAAAAATAAGTAATAATCAGTCAACCCAAATAACCATGTTTAGTTTTTGATTTAATTTAAAAGTTATTGCTTGTAGACGTTTTTAAATCAAAATTATTTCTAATTTTATTTTGTAAACATTTCCTAAACAAAATTTTGATTCGATAATTAATCGAGCTATGGTGTTTAATTAGCGATACCTTCAAATATATTCTTTAAAGAAAAAATTAAGTAAGCAACGTAAATTACCTATTTTCTAAAACGTGCTTAGTGTAATGATTCATTCTACAGTCCTTCTATAAGATAACCCCTGCTGAGACTACCTGCTGTTAGAATTGTAAATGATACCCTTAAGCCCGCTTCACAATGTGCAAACTTTTGTTTACAGAAATTGTGGTGTCCAAGTTTTAAATTTCATGAGTGTACATTGTCCTAATAAAACAACACAGCTGGTTCATCCTAATTTTAATGCAATTGTGTAATGAATCCTCTTCATTGAGATGCTTAGCTAAAGCCAACTCACGCAAGTTTAGTCTTCAATCGTTCAATATCATTATATAGATTTTATCAACGATATCTAGCGTAACGACATCTTTTGAGCGACTTAAACGTTCAGCGTCATTTGCACTGGTGCGGCTACAACGAAAATCAGTAAATCACTTTTTAACCATTGAAATTGACAGTTCCGAGTCTTCATAGTATTTACTTTTAATTTACTAAGTTTTTTAGTTTTGTGGAAATTGACAAGGTTCGCTGCTTTAAATGACTGTCAAAGTAAATAACGCAACATGCTCAAAATGGTGCAATAGTCCACTGATAGGTAACAGTTTACGATTATAGCACTGTTGCCATTAAAGTTACTTAACGAAAATTAAAAGTCACATATTTATCAATGCACTTTTGTAACTACTACCGCTAGCAGAATATGCCTGTCACCAAATCTTCCTGACAGTCAACCTGTTTACTTCACTGATGCTGATTCTACAATAAAAAATGTGCGTCTTTAAATCCATTCTTTGTTAATAATAAATTTTAATTTAAATTTGTTGAATTATACAAGAAGTAAACTTAATTTTGATTATATTGTGTTGAAATATCGTAAATGAAAAACGATAGGAGCTAAAGAAGATGAAAATTAAAGATTCAGTAACGATATTCTTAATAGAATTTTCAATTCGTTAATTTCAAAATTGTCTTCAAACAATTGAAGATAAACGTCTTACTGTAAAACGAAATCCTCTTGTTTTCTCACCTCTTTAATAAATTAATGCCTTTTTATAACGATGAGCCCAAGCAAGTCGGCTTATTTCTGAAAAAGGAAATAATATAAAAGTATTAAAATTCTTTATAAACTTAAATTGAAATCAAAGTATCTCGAAATGGAATAATTAAAGCTGTAATATTCAGAACGTTAGGAATATAAATAAGATCTCCGGAGACGACGATGAAGAAGAGGAATGACCGCAGGTTTATGAGAAACCGCAGGATAACTAACGTCGCTGCGGTTGAGGAAATTAAAATTACTTTGGAATATGCTTAGCTAAGCTTTAGGGAAATGGACACGGTTCAAGTAATAACGATTTATATTCTAGAATAAAACTTCTTACGCAGCTAACATTTTTATTTTAAGCTCTTTTTCAATCTAGTCGCATTCGATTTTTTGTTTAATAAAAACAGTACTTAATTTATCTGTCGCGTCAATGCAACGTATGAAATAAAAAGATTAAGTATTTCAAATGCGATGAGAGTAACATATTAAGGGTTGATGCGAGTGTTTTAGGGTAACCGAAGACCACAAAGGAACGATTAGTGTTATCATTAAACGTTTAAGCGCCGTTCAAAAAGATACACAACCATTAAGTTTAAATATGCTATTATCCTTTTCAAGTTTAAATAGCAACTTACGATTATAGGTTTATGGTTCGCAGTGAATTTTACAATGAATTAATAAGCGAATTCTAAATAATGTTTTATTCAAGTTATCATAGATTACGGAAATGACAATAACATCAACAATACTGTGAATTATCAACTAACCATGGAAAATAGGAGACTTTATGCAAGTATTTGAATTTTCCGCAAGTATGTGCATTTACGTTTTTATTTGAATGTAGAGAAAGAAGGTTACGTCTCTTCAAGGTTACGAAAAAACAAAATTCTGAAATTAAAAACTACATACAAAAAATTGAAGCAATGATGTACTAAACATAGTTTTTAAGTAAAATGAATCTTTATCAAAAACTATCTAGCAGGTAAAGAAAGAAAAAATTTGAGGAATCTAAAAAACATGGAAAAAAACGAGGGTAAAGAGGAATTGTGGAACCACATTAAATTATGAAGAAAATAAAGTCGGGTACAAACATACAAGGAAACTAAGTAAGTTATTCTTAAAAAAACCTCAACTTTTTGGGATTTAACGACAATAAATTTTAAAAATGTGTGCAAACTCGGATAGTGGAAACATAAACAAAACAAAACGGAAGAGTATGAAAAGACATTTACAAAAAAATATATAATAGAAATATACAGGAAATAGGTATAATGATTAGAAAAATTATAAAAAACAAAGAAAATTAAAGGATAAAGACAGAGTATGCCAAGTAAACTACAATCTTAGAAAAATTGCAGATCAGAAAATAAAGCAAAAAAATAGTACCAGGATCGGAATTCAAGAATCAGAAGAATATTTAACTGAACAACTGAACGGTTAGACAAAAAGATGAAAAACAAATAAGACGTTGATAAAAAAGGGAAACGCTATTATGGACTACGACGATGTCAGCAAGAATATAAAGAAAATAAAAATGATAAAGCGACGACAACTGTAAGAAAAGTGAGAGACGTGTGAACAGAACGAATACAAAGGTTGATCCAGGGATGTGTAATTGGTCCATAACTTTTTTGTATAGAAGATGTTAACATGCGGTTTACACCACTAAGTAAGTACACTTGTGCTGCATATTCTAAAAATATTTTGATTATATACAAAATGTTTCTATACAAGGTGGTAAACCAAAGTTGTGTTTATTTAAATGGAACGTCCTGTATATTTTTACAAAATTAGTTTTAGCATAAACAAATAATGGGACTTCGTATAAAATAATATGCGCCTAGCTCTTTTTGTATCGGTGTTATTCAACTTTTGTTAGAAGAAAGACTCACATTTGATAAATCACTAATCAGTAGGTTATGATACTTCTGAACTAGTAATTAGAATAACTAAATTTACGTCAAATTTGATCATCTACACTATACAGGTGTGCGAAACCAAAGTTAAATAACCCTTTTTTTAAATGAACTCTGTATTTCCTTTAGTCTATTATATTCTTGACCTAGATTTGTGTCTTCTCCAGCATTCGTGTTTGTCCAATTCTTCTTAGGTTTTTTTGATTTGTCTAGTACAGTTGGAGAGTAGTAGACTACTTTAAAAATATTTTTCATGATAAAATATCTTTCTTTCCCTTTCTACAATTTGTCCATTTTTTTTTCCTTATTTTTATGTTTCTAATGTTTAAATTTTTTTCCTATTTCTACAATTTGTTCTCTACTTCCCGTCTTTTTTTTTCTTTGTTACGGTTTGTTTGTAAACAAACTAAAAATAAATATATAGCGTGTAGAAGGCTTGCCGGCAGTTCTTCTTAGTCGGAAGTGGTCGTGGCTAATTAAAATTGTTTAAAATGAAGACCTCAACACTGCCAAAAATGTATAAAGCGCTACCCTGATTACTATAAAAAATCTAGAACCATTGGAATCTAGACACAGAAACAAACCTACGATAATACTATGTATATCATTATAACGACTAGAGCTCAATTACACACTTAGAAACACATAGATACAACAATAGATATATCATTTAAAATAAATAGCAACATATAGTTATCAAAAACATTCACGAGAGCCAGTTAAGCACGAATACCATTTTGCAAACGCCCCAAATAGGTTAGCTATTTGAAGTCGTAGCACCGATTAATCCCTGCAAGCGATTCAGCGAGTTCGCGTAGCGAATATTGTTCAAAATGTATTTGACAACAATAACTAGGAAGTCTTCGGTGTTCGACAGTTAATCAGCAGATGTGACAGTTTCCTTATCCAAATCTTCTATTTTATTATCTAATAAAAAAATGAAAAAACTAAAATAAACTCCGTTGATAACAATTGCTAAGCTGCTCACAAATAACCAGATAAACGGTTTATCTTGGGTGGTGTCCTTGACCCGAAGGAGGTTTTAAAGTAGATGGAAATTCCAACGTTGGGGTGATATCCGACCCACTTTGATATTTTATAATTTTTGGATTATTATCCTTGCTAGCATAACCATAATTAAATATCCATTGATTAATTAAAAACGGAGTACGTCTGCAGTCACCAGCAAAAGAAGCCCAAGAAGGAAAACTAACAAAAAATGAAAAAAGAGTGCCTGCAATTAATAGAACCCGTAAGAACAAATATTTTATTAAAACAAAGGAAAGTAAAAAAAGGTACTTACACAGGAACAGTGGTCAAAGACTTAGTCCCTAATTTAAACGAAATGATTTTACTTTAATCAATATTACAAAACACATGTCTAATTGTTTAATTTAGACAGCATTTTCCATGTACACTTTTTCGCGACAGTCAGCACATAGGAAGTGAGGTATAAATTTTGCAAAAAAATAAAGATAAATCATCGGAACTGACAATTTCAAATCACTAAAATCCCTAGAAGATTGTTCAATATAAAAATTCATATTCAAACGCATGAGTGTAAACACGACTGCCTATGCTGTAGGGAGAAATTGGTCTATAAATCAATTATTTGCGAAATAACACCGTCACATCTTTCTTATAGTTTTACGTTTTTTAATCTATTGTTTTCTCTGCATCTTATTTGTTTTTTATTCCTCTTTGGTTATTTCGTTTACCGTATTATTAGTTAGTCCATCCCACTTTGTATTTCCACTTACTCTTAGTAGATGCTTTATCTCTAATTCTTCAATTTTGGTCATGTTTTTTCTTTAGCGTCTAATGTGCACATGAATATAGCAGTATTGAAATTCTGATTATATTGTAAATTCTCAATTTTGTTTCTTGATTTAACTCCATTTTCTGTAGAAGTGGCAATATAACTTAATCAAGTTTAGTTGATTTTTTTGCTCTGTGTGTTATTTCGGCATCAATGTTGCCATCCTTTTAGTTAAACTTTAACTGTCTTTTTATCTTTATAATTTTTGTCTTTTACTATTATTTTCCTTTTTCCTGCGTTTATCTCCATTTTCATCTGTTTGATTTCATCTGTTTATTGTTTACTAATTTCTGAATATTGTTCCTAAATCTGTTATTATCACTACTTTACCAATGTTTGCAATTGTTTTATTCTTTCTGTTGTATTTTTCATTAATACATTCATTACTAATACGAACGCTAGCGGGCTGGGGTTGTTTTTGTTTGACTTCTTACCTCAATACAAATTCAGGTGATTTTTCACTCCTATCTTCATTTTTGTAGGTGCTGTGTATTATTTGTGTGTTTTCGGAGTAAGAGTTTCATTTAGGTAGCTCAACATTATTTTTCTTGCTATCGAACAAAACGCTGCTTTTAGGTTCATAAATGTTACAAGTTTTTCACCGTTCTTAAAACTTTTTTTTAGCAGGCTTCTTATCGTAAATATGTTTTCCATTGTCTGTCTCCCCGGCATATGTGCTGCTTGTTTGCCTTCTATTTTCTTTTTTATAAATTGTATAAATTGTTACGGTTTATTGATCTCAAAGTGTTTATTCATACAACTGTGTCGAAAACCTAACCTACAGCTCTACCAGTCGAAAAGGGATCGTGGGTGTATCATGAAGTAATTAAGTCAAAGGCTTTACAGTGCAAAAAAGTAATAAATATAATGTCATCTAACAAAATGCGCAGTCACTAGGAACTTTAGACACAAGGAAACTACACAATACGAGTTATTTTAGAGATAATTAAATAGACACGTTAAATTAATAACCGTTCTGTATGATACGCCACTGAATGGGCGTGGTCGCCGAAAAATAAGTAATTACAGATAATCGAGTCTTGAAGAACTCATTTAAATAAAAGTAGCTTTGTTTACGTTAAACATATAAAAACGGTCTACCCGGTGGAAATTTTTTAAACGTTAAAACGTGTGTAAGATAACGATAATATCCAAAGTTCACAACGGTTATAAATCAAGAAATGCTACTTACGACGTAAAATAGATTAATAAATCCTCCGATAATATTAAGAGCTTGTCACGGGGTTGATTTCCGTTATAAATTAATCAATAATAGTACTTTATTACTATTTTCCCAAAAATTTAGATTTGGAGATTCACAACTTTCTACGTCAAAGGCACAAATTGAAAAGAAAAAAAAATTGTAACGTTGCATTTAGCAACGTGATTAAATTCTGGTTAAAGCCAATTTAGAGAATCTGTATATCCTGAACTTTAATAGATTCTGTTATTGGAACGATAGAGTATAACTTAAATGGTTTATCTACCAAAGTTAAATAAAAGTGAATAAAATTTAGATATTGTCATCAGTGGCGCCAAAAAGAACAGACCTCAAGAAAAATTACCGTCGCAAAATTTTCAAACCTATTGATTGTAGACAAATTTTTCTATAGTTACTACATTCTGTTTGTTCATCTTTTTTAAATATGGGTACCATAAGGTTTATTTCCTAGTCCATGTTACACCACGAAACTTAAAAATCAAGTACGCAGCACAACAAATGCTCAAATATTACATTATGTGGGTAAATAAACAAAACGAGTCGGCGGCCTAGTCAAATACGCATTTTTTACTGTAACATCAACTCGCACGTAACATGCCCTAGACTCGGTTTGATCATTCTGTACTATCGAACATAATTTTAATACTAACACGTTATTAAAATAAAAAAAAAATAAAGATACTTCAGACGTTGTCTAATTTATTTCACCAAATGCGAACTCACACCCCATTACCCGGAAGTTTTCTGGAGTAACTAAGCAGAGTACTTACAGTTGAGGGTTTTTTCAATAATCCACTAGTCGAAGAATATCCACTCGGAACCATCTTGTATCTAATGCATTCTACGGTATTGCATTTTTCTAGTATCAAAAACTCGCGTACTTAAGAGATAGTCCATCATCCGCAGGGCGGTTATTTCGATTACAGACTTAATCGAACGATATTCTCTTGCACGGGCGCGAGACGAGAGGTCCTTTTTGTGAATACACACTTAGCCTAACTTTTCACTCGCGCTCTCGAAAATTTGGCACTTACAGTACTTAGGCGGTTGTTTTAATTTTGTTTAAAAACAACATAAATCCGCACTATTCGGTACATGTCAAAACTACATGTCACTTGTCGAAAGTTGCTTAAAAACTAAACTTAAAAACTATTAACACCTATAAAGTAAGAGAATCTCCCCTCTTATCATTTTCTACACAAATAACGTTACAAAAAAATATTTTCTCAGAAATAACAAACACACCCGACTACTCAAAATTTTTGAACGTGGGTACAATCCTTGTGTTATTTATTTAGTCAAAACATATCTCTATTTAATTAATAAAAGCGGCCGCCACCAAGCTGTTTTTCCAGGAAACAAACAAAGAAACCTTTTAAATAGCAAAACAAGATGCGACATGCGATGTTTAAATTCGAAAAAATCGAGTGTAAAAACTATTGAAATAAGCGGTTCATTAAGACACTAATTGCTTAAACGTGACCATAAGCTATTCTCTACATCAACTGAATTAAGAGTATCAAATGACCAAAAACAATATTCCGACAAATATGACCGTGAAATACACGTGCATTGCAACGTACCGAAATAATTTGAAACTATAGTATATTTTAATTCTAAAAAGCTTTTACGAACTAAAATCATTTGCGCGTACAAATAAAACAATTTTTCACTCAAACAGAGGTGACATCCATTGGAATTTTTCTAGTTGTCCATTCTTTTTAGCAAATATTTTAGTGCCAGTCTTATCTTCCTCTTCTAATTTGCTCGTTTCAAATTAAATTTGTTTGTCCTGTTTTTATTGTCTGTTCTATTTCTTTCCGGTTTGTTTTCTATTTCTATTCTGTTCGTGACTTAATTCTTATTTTTCTACTTACATCAAATTTATCTCCATAGTACTCCTTACATTCCATTACAATATTATTTATCTCTTCTTGTAAACTATTGTCTTTGTATTTTTTTTCTCTTTTGATTCCCCTTACCCTTGACCATATTTTACATAGTTATAGTACTTTTAGTCAAAAATTTCTGTTAATAAAAATTTGTAGTCAAAGCATTACCTGATAAGTGCAGTTGGTAAAGGATAATTAGAAAATGTTTCTAAACAAAAGGGCGCCACCCTACAGTTTAAGCGATTCTTCTTAACTTAGAAACTCATGGCACAAGAAATGTTTTACACTTGTGTCACAGACCAAAACACTTAAAACATATAGTTATAAAGTAAAGTAAAGTAACAATAAAACATTTAGTAAATAAATTAGATAAACAGTATGAATCGTATTATATTTAACTTAACTAGGTATAATAAAAGAATATAAGCAATTAAATAATGTGAGTGTTTATTTAATAAAGGAAAGTACTTTACCTTTTGCAGTCACGAGAACACGTATACCACTGTCGAAGACAAATGGAGAAAACGATGAAACGGTAATTATCAGAAAATTTCGTACAAGTCGATTTCTACGTTATGTATCGTAATAAAATAACCGCACGTTCTAAAGGACTGATTTTACGCAAGAAGAAAGGTGGATTACACGCAACCTCTAGATTAAATCAGTGGCGTAACACCAGGGCAAAGTTTGCAAGAAAACGGAATTTATTATGCCAATATCTATAAAAAATAGATAGATTTGTAGCGTTTGAAATGATCGCTACCTTATATCTAAATAAGACGCGCATTTTCCCCGCTTGTTTGCATCATGACTAGCGACTGTTCCCCCAAGAAGAGGTCTAATAATGGCGACAGAGTAAAAGAAGCAGGTCGTTGTTAAGTACGTTTTACGTTTTAATCTGTTTCGTTTTGAGTAAAACGAAGTTTAAATAAATAGATTCGCTTTATAGCGAATCTATCTACGTTTTTGGTGTTGTGTACGTTCCGTTAAAGAAAAGTTTAATTCGGAAGAATAAACGTGCATTCCCAAATTGACGAATATTTGTTATCTTTTTGTACGTTTGGTTTCTACGTTTCCGTCGACGGAAAATCGACTATCCACTTTGTTATTAATTTATGGAAGAAAGAAAATTTGTTTTATGGAAAATTCCGTATGTTCACACAAAGTACCAAGGTCAGCCCAATTACCTGTTCGAGCTTCGACAAAATTCAACGTCTCTTAACTTAACACAAGAAACTCCGTAAGTGCTTAAAATAATACTAACAATTCTCTAAACATTCCGGGCATTGAAGTTAATTTTTGACAAATTAAAGTCGGCCTAAACTGTTACCAATTAAATCGCAGTCGTGTTTTATTGCATCAGTCTGTACGCAATAATTAGCATTATTTGTCGTACCTTACGTTATGCAGTAGTTGTTTGTTTTACAACTACACTATATTTACCCTTTTGAGTTACCGGTTAAGCGGCGAATTTACAATTCAATATTTTTAATAAGTTTAGTTTAGTAACGTTTTGAACGCTTGTACAGGATCCTCGCGTTTTTACGTTTATAGTTTTAAGTTTATTGAAAGAAATTTAATCTTTCATTTGATACCGTAGTTTATAAGTCAATTCATTACTAGAGTAGACAAATGTTAATGTGTTTTGTTTATTATTTAATGCTGAATATTATTTGATTATTAGATTTATATTTTTGGTTAAAACTTGTTTTTATTTACTTAAAGGTTTTGCTAGTTTCCTTAATAAATAACAGTATTTATAGTCGTTAGAGCAGCATCCTCCGCCTTCGTCGGTGAGTGGAGGGTCCTTAAAGAACTGTAAAAAATAAAATGCTGCTTAACAAGGCACCACCTGCTGGATAAAAGAAAGAAATAAAACCGACCAACAAGAGATCAACAGGTTTTACTTAAGTGGGGCATCAGAAAATGTCAAACTCGTAACATCCACGGATGGCGTTAGTATCGCATTATAGTTCCTAAATTAATAAATTTTTTATAAAAAGTCTAGACATCCACCAGTATCGGTAATTTTTGTAATTTCTCTTCAATAAGGTGTTTTTACACATTTACATGAGGCGGTGTTGCAAGTTATACACGCGAATATGCGAAATACAATTCAGCTATTAGTTACATACTTATTATCAATCCCCGAATAAATCTTGAAAATGGGGAATGAACATAAGCACTCAAACTTGTCTTTTGTGTTTATCTTCTATGATTTATAAGTTGAAATTAAACAATTGTGGCAAGGCTGCACATTAACTATCGCATTGGTATTAGTACACATTTGTTGCGCCATCTTTGCCAATACTGCTGAACTTTAATTAATAAATGTTAACAGAAAAGTTTATTGTTAATACAAACGAAACATTTGAGAGAAGTCATATTCAAGGATTCAAAACATTGAAACTGACCACGGGTTATCTTGTATTTTACTAGTTATCCGTAATGATAAACTTTGAATTGTTATTGTTTTTTAATTGTTGATAAATCAGTAATTATATACATTAGATAAATCAAAAAATGGGATTTTTGAAACCTACTTCAATTACTGTTTACCGTTTTGACTGTAACTAAGCTTGTTTTAAAAATTAATAGATTTTAGTAGATGCATGTTTTTCACAAACTATTTAAATGCACAGACAGACAATTCAATACAGCAAACAAATCTTAAAGCACTAGGAGAATGTGACAGAAATAGAGAGACTGTCGCATATAGTTACGTGTGTTAGCAATAAATAAGCTTGCAATTAATGTGTCGAATTTCAGGTAAACTGTTTAGTTACACCCAAATTAAAATTAGCGTTCTAATTGAGGATTGGTTACTAAGAAGGCTCTGCATACCTACGTCACATACACACGGCAATTTAAAACTAACTTAAACTCGATTAAAAAGGTAAATACCTCCCGCCAACCCAAAAGGCCTTTTGTTTTAGCTTCAACCGCTCTAAATAAACCCGACCTCGTATTGTGAGCTGGTTAGAAAAAACCAATCGTCGGTTGTGGAGCATAGTCCGAATAAAAATTTGCTTAAATACTAGAGATCAAACCGTTCTATGTCACATGTACGTGAGCTTCATACGCATTAATATTGAATAGGTTACTTAAACATTAAAACTTAGCTGTAATCTGTAGTATGCAGTTCCGAGAATTAAAGTTTCCTGCTAGGGACGGTATTTGACAGCTCCAGAAGGTAGGTAACCCCAGGATTTCTCTTAGGGAAGGTATGTAGCAAAGAACGGAAGACGAATATGATCCTTAGAAGTAGAAATTATGCAACATAAACGACCCTGCAGATCGTAGTGTCCACCGGTTGTTTGCAGCTTAACTGAAAACGTGGTAGTCGCTGATTTTACAGGGAAAGGTTCTTAATTAGCCATTTTAGCACCCCCAGGAGTTATCCAGGTGTAATACACGATGAGAACATAAGGTCAACGCAACGTGCTAAAAGCATAAGTTGTAATTAAAACTAACACAACCACGGTGTACTCACGGTGAATTCGGCCGGATTTAAACTTAAATACCAATTCGACTTGGAAATTTTGAATCACACATCAGTAATTTATGTGTGAAATTTTACCTTTAAAAGGCAAGCCAAAAACACTCGTGTAGAAGGAAAGCAAACGTCCGCTGTTCGTCTAGGAAACTTTTTATTTCCACCAATAGAAAATTAACAACATGCGCGCCAAATTTGACTTTCGTCGTAACATGTTACTCGCGACACACGTTTTAAGAACGCTCTCGACATATTTCCTACCTTTACAAATAAAACCGAAACAATATAGAAAAAAAAACGTCCAATCTTAAAAAAGAAAAAGTTTTCGGTCTTGGGTAGTTATATTAATTAAAATTAATCTATTTACTTCGCTTACACATTGTATAGAGTGTTCAAATTAAAATAATAGAGTAATATATCATATATCTTATTTGGGAACACCCAGTATGTTTCAAAATAATCTTATTGTATGCAAAATTTAATTATAACAATTTTTTGATTACCATTTTAGTTACAACTGCCCAATTAAAAATCTTCGAGTGGTGAACCACCTATTTACCTACCTCATTAATTGATGTTTAAGTATTTAATTTTAAAACAAAATATTGAAAATATTTGTAAGTTGTATTTTAAACTAAATGCAAATTGTTAGGGTACTTGCATTATAATCGGCTTAGCTCAACAATTATCGCGCCGGAGGCGTTTAAAGTAGGAATGAAAATACTATACAAAAAAAAGGTTGGAAACTTGATATAATATCAAAGCTGTCGTCATCTGTAAACTGTTTAGTTTTTACTTGTCTCATTTCTTATTTTACTACATTTTAATAATTATAAAATCTACTCCCCTAACTTATTTTATACAGCAACCTTCTATAGAACAGCAATGTTGCATAAATAAATTTTTCTAAAACTAATCAAAATCAAAATAAAAAAAACTGAAAAGTTATTGTAAAGAATTAATCAAACGAAACAAATTACGTGCAAGATAGATTGAATTTGAATAAAAATTTGAATATCCGTGTCAAAAGGTAAAGCTTTGTATTATTATCTAAACGTATCCGAAGTTAGAGAACTATGATCAAAGGAAAGCGTAACCCTTAAGTCAATATCATTTGTTTGGTACATTAACAATCTGTCAATTGTGTGACGTTACCTGATTATTCAATCTCGATTCGTGCACGAATATGTCTAACAAAACAGGCATCCAAAACCGCGCATTATTTAGTAAGGATGCGGTTATGTAAATACGCATTCGTAAAGGCGAATACGTAGAGTAAGATTCTGTAGAATATTGCTAATACTGGTCTAGAGGGCGGGTTTGACGTGGATGTGTGGAGCTTGAAGAGACGTGTTCATATCCGTAAAGGTCCTGCTTAGCATACCTAGCGCGCCCTACCTCAATCTACCGGCTTAAATATGCACCATCAGAAATCGATCTTATTGCACATAGAGCTTAAGAGTCTATGGAATATAATTTAAGAGTCTTAAATGTCAAGCTCGAAATTGATCTTGTACTCTTATTACGTGCAATACTGCTTCTTCAAATATCTACAGACAATATCAATCATTTTAATGTAAAACGAAACTTTTCGAAAATGAACGCATAAAACTAAGTGCTAATCTGTGTTTTGAAAAATATAGAGTTGTTTACTATATGCAATAACAAACTGCCACCGTATAACTGTCAGAATATTTTCTTTTCAAATTCGTATTTCTTCTTATATTGCTATTACGGCCACAGTTAACCGACAACACTTTAACTAAATTAAAACTGTTTCCTAAAGCTTTTCATTCATACAGCTTTCATTAAGAGTTTTGAACAATGTGTTATTTTGTTTTATTATGTAAATATAAATGCGCTTAAATTTTATTTAGACCGGAAATTTTACTAGTTCCACCATTACTCTTTTTCGAATTTTTTTTACATTTTTTGTTTAATTGAATTGATATGGATTCGATTACAAACGTCAAGTAACAAAATTAAATTACTAGTTGTATTTTTGATTTTTATTTAATTTACCATGAAAAAAAAATTGCATAATAGAGAATTGTCTACCAATAATTAATAACTATAATGGCGTCAGTCCAAATAAGGTGTCACGAAAGCTGAATTAGGATAAAGTGTTTAACTTTCAGTGAATAAGGTTGTCCCGACTGCATTCTCTGATGATTCAAGCAACGCGTGTGCGAACGCGAGTTGACCTTAGGTCAAGTGTTCAAAATCCACACCTACAGCAGCGATGAAGACCCTTCTCAGTCTGGATCCTTTACAGGTGGCAATTAAGGAGGAAGCTATGAAACAGACCCTCAAATTACATAAAGTATACCATTTTAAAGAAGACAACCTCAAAGGTAATCTAGGAATTCTTTGAACCACTCCTTTAGTAGACATGGCTACAGAAAGCGACCAGACAAAAGTTAAAATGATCTTTGATCATAAATACAATGTTCGATTTCTCACTAGGAAAGACTGGACTGAAGACACGGACTGCGTGCCGGGACCTTCCTAAAAATAATACACAGACGGATCCAAAATGGGAAATGGTGTGGGGGCAAGAGTGGTAAGACCGAGGTTTAAAAGACACAAGTCTGCTGATGTAGAAGTACACGCCATCCGAATAGTGACAGAATATCTTCTCAACAAAAACCGATGCATGATGTCGGACAGTGAAGTGGCATTAAAAGCACTACAAAGTAATAGATTGAGATCACACATGCTACACAAGTGCTATCAGGCCTTAGAGCGAACAAAACCAAACTTGAGCTTGTCTGGGTTCCAGGGAATGAGGGAGTAGGAGGCAATGAGGAAGGAGATCAGCAAGCAAAGCTAAGGACAACAATACCTTTTATAGGGCTATCTCCTATGTACGGCTTTAACCAGAAGGATTATCAGGTGGTCATTACCAACTGGGCCAACAAACAAGTTAACAAAACTTAGAGTAATTTGCCAGGTCTCAAACATTCTAAAATATTTCTTATCCCTAATCAAAAGAGGAAAGTGTTAAACTTACGCAGAAGAAATTTAAAACTACTCTGTGATATACTAACAAGACCCACCTTTGCAGGTATCACTTAAAAAAGATGGGACTGGTGGGTGATAGTACATGCAGGTACTATGGTAAAGAGGTGGAGCGCATGGACCACATTATTATAAAGTGTCCGGCCCTGTGCCTAAAGAGATACAAACACTTAAAACTCATCTACATTTTGAAAGAAGATTCGCTAAAACTCTCTACTAAGGATTTGGTCGAATTTGTCAAAGACATAGATCTTTCCTAAGTCTAACTAGAAAAGGGCACAAATGATCTAATCTGGTCGCAGTGCAGGAGGTTCTTTCCATGACACTTACCCCATTCTTAATAATAATAAATAAGTCAAGTGTAATTGTAAGTGATACATTTACTTAATATTTGTTGCCAAATACATTTTAGTAATAAACGCACTCCTGCGGAATGGTTCCAATCACAAACAATGACGACCTTACTCCTCTAGAGTTATTAAACAAGAAATACTACTTTGAATCATAATCACTATTTACAGCTAACAAATTTGATTAATTAAGCAAAGACACAATGCCACAAACATAACTTCTCAGGGCTAACAAGCCGCAGCAGTTGAACACATGATTATCAGCGACAAAAATAATCCTTCAATTTTAACACAAGTAAATTCAGTAAAAATTCGATTATAGGATTGCCGTCTCAACCTTATCGCAAATCGACACGATTAATCTTACATCCGCATATTGCAACAATTAGAATGTAAAATTTAAACATACAATTAACGCCACAAACGCAACTAAAAAAATACTGATAATCGGGAAGCACTTTTAACGACCTTGTTTACAAAGCAAACAAACCTACTTCGTACATATGAAACAAAATAGATACGATAACAAAATAAATCAGAGTTCCATCAGCATCAGTTAAAGTATCAGTTCGAGTTTGGGTTCATCAGTTTAATTTAATTCGGTATTTAATTCGCCTTAACTGGTTCGCGACACTAACCAGCACGAGCCCTTCGCTAACATCCAAACCGGCCAGGAATCGTCGGCTCGACATGTGATACCAGAATATCAAGTATCACTCACGCCGCACATAGTACACGAATTTACATTGTTTCGCGACCTATACTGCTTTCATTCATTTATGTAAACACTACTTTAGGATAACTGTAAGTAAACGTCAATAAACGCATCTAAACACGAAACTCCAATTTTTTCTATAGTTTGACTCGGCGCGGCGTCTAGAGTATTCACACTCTAAACACTACACCACCTATATTTTTACATTATGCCTCACAAATAAAATTTCAAGAAATTATACAGATCTTAAAGAACTTACAACAGGAGAATTTGAAATGGCATTGAAAGGAGCATAAGATAACAATTAATCTAACCGCAATAGAAGATTACAGAAAAGTTACCAAATACTATTCTGTCAACAAATTGAAATATTAGACGTTTATAAATCCCGAGAATGGTAATTATGAGTAACCTTCCGGTATCAATCAATGATGAAGAACTACTAGAAGAGCTAACTTTTCCTTAATACCCAGTGAGTAAAGTTACCTGTCTTTATAACAAGGATCGAAGACCCATGCCACTATGTGTAGTAGAATTAACAAACTAAAACGCAGTAAAGGAAATCAGAAACTTAAAAAAAATTCAACATTCCATAATAGAGACAGAAGCCACAAAAAATCAACAAATGCACCACAATGCAAAAAATACTAATTTTAGGGGCACACACGTAATTATTGCCAATTGGAGTCCCAATGCATCAAGTTTAAATAATCACGTATACAACAAATGTACCAAGAAAGCTTCTGATCCTTTTCAATGCGTTAATTGCAAAGAACTGCATCTTAACAATTTCAAAGAATGCAGTTATTTCCAAAAAATCAGCTGTCAACAAAAACGGTCAACTCAAAAACTTAACCAAACTAGAGCATGGGCCTCTCCAAACAAAACGCAACTACCCAACACTCAAAATAATCAGCCACCGAACATGACTGATCAGCAAAACTATGTTACGATTTTATTTTTAAAGGTAGAACGTATGTCGAGAGCTTTCTTAAAACGTGTGTCGTGTGTAGCACGTTACGACGAAAGTCGAATTTGCCGCGCATGTCGCTAATTTTCTATTGGTGAAAATAAAAATTTGAGAAAGTTTTAGAGAGGAACAGCGAACATTTTCTTCTTCTTTCTACACGAGTGTTTTTGGCGTGTCTTTTAAAGTTAAAATTTGATTCATAAATTACTAATGTGTGATTCAATATTTCTAAGTCGAATTAGTGTTTAAATTTAAAATCGGCCGAATTCACCGTGAGTATACCTTGCTTTTTTTTCTTTCGTGGTTGTGTTAGTTCTAATTACAAAGTATGCTTTTGGCACGTGCGTTGACCTTAACTTTCATTGTGTATTACACTTAAATAACTCTTGGGGGTGCTGGAATGCCTAATTAAAAACCTTTCCCTATAAAATTAACGACTACCACGATTTCTAATTCAGTTAAACTGCAAACAACCGATGGACACTACGGTTTGCAGGGGTCGTTTATGTTGAATAATTTCTACTTCGAGGGAACATATTCTTCTTTTGTTTTTTGCTACATATCTCCCCTAAAAAAATTCTGAGGTTACCTACTTTCTGGAGCTGTCGAATACTGTCGCTAACAGGAACTTTCATTCTCGGAACTGCATACTACAGAATACAGCTAAGTTTTAATGTTTAAGTAACCTATTCAATATTACTGGGTATGAAACTCACGTACATGTGACGGTGAACGGTTTGATCTCTAGTATTTAAACAATTTTTATTTGGGGTATGCTTTACAACCGACGTTTGTTTTTTTAAGCAGTTCAATACGAACTCGGGCGTTTTATTTAGAGCGGTTGAAGCTAAAATAAAAAACCTTTTTGATTGGCGGGAGGTACTTACCTTTTTAATCCGAGTTTAAGTTAGTTTTAGGACGCCGTGTGTTAGTGACGTGTGTACGCAGAGCCTCCTTAGTAACCAATCCATAATTGGAACGCTAACTTTAATTTGGGAGTCACTAAAAAGCTTAAATGAAATTCGACACATTCATTGCGAGCATTATTTATTGTTGTTGCTAACGCACGTAACTATATGCGACAGTCAATCTATTCTGTCACATTATCTTAGTACTTTAGGATTTGTTTGTTGTATTGAATTGATTTAGCGTATTAGACCTTAAGTAAAACCTGTTGATCTCCTGTTGGTGGGTTTTATTTTTTTCTATTACCCAGCAGGTGGCGCTTTGTTAGGCAGCAGTCTATTTCTTTACAGTTCTTTAAAGACCCCCACTCACCGACGAAGCTAGACGCTGTTGTTCTAACTACCATAAATATTGGATCCTCCACGAATTTAGTGCGCTACGTCGAGCCAAATTCCCTTATTTTTTCTCTCTAGGTTGTACCGCTAGAGCTATCGCTTTCTCTCGTTATTTGTAAACAACAACCGTTACAACTATTACAGATTCCTTTCCAAACTACCAAATACAGCAATCAAGACATCAACCTAGACAAACTTGATCCATTGGTCAGCACTGTTCAAAAAATAATTGAGCTTATATTACACACTTAACCATCTCTATTTTAACTACGCTAATTCCACTTATAACCCACCATGAACCCTAATAAAAATCGCACAATCAATAATACAACAGTCTTAAATTAGAACGCCGATGGCATGAAACGACAACGCAGTGCATTCATTGATTTCTTTTCTAGACATAACGGTGATGTAGCCTGCATCTCAGAAACACATCTCCTAAGCACAAACACCATGAATCTGCCTGAATACATAATATACAAGGACGATAGAAAAACGAGAACCGCATCAAGAGGTGTGGCCATTGCAATCAAACAAAAACTACTATATTAATCCTTAGTTAACTTAAATGTAGCGAACCTAGAAACGGTACCTGTCAATATGTCCTCTAGATAATAACACAGAAATTTCACTCTACGCAGCGTATAAAAACCGAATAAACGAATTGAAAAAAGATATTATTAAAAAAATGTTTACACCAACAAGACAGTACTATTAATAGGTGACCTAAATTGCAAACAAAAATATTAGTTGTATAAAACTCGGCTCAAGTTAACCGTAGGTTGAACACAATCGTTGCTATGGTTATTCCTTGGCTACAATTGTATTTAACCTTCGGTTGAATTTAACCGATTTTTATACAACTTGCCCTTAGTCTCACTCAAAAACTTCCAAAAACCTATTTATCAAAAATTTAATATTTTAATAAAAAACCATACGTAATTCATGCTTCTTTCTTTGAAACGTTTCCTTTCAAGTGTTTACGTTTTTTCCGGATTTTTTGTAAGCGTCTAATAAAACCCAAATTTGAATTGTGATAAGGACCTTTAGTCATCTATAAACGTAAGCAAGAGACATTTTCCTAGGCACAACCCTCGGTTGAGTTAGTTTGGGCGTTTGCGACGCCGTGTTGTTTTTTGAGTTTTCATAGTGTAACAGAACACTTTAATATGCACTGTACATTCATAATAAAAAAAAAGTATTTCATGCAGAAATCCACATCCTTCCGATACTAAACAAAAGTGTAAAAATGTTTTAAAAAATGTCAAAAGTGCGTCGCACATTACATAATTTTTATAAAAAAATGGAAGAAAAAACTGATACGATAAATATGCCTAAACATAACACAAAACTCAGGTACTTGGTTGTAAAAAACCGCAAGACGCTCGCACTCTTTAAATTGTTTGAGACTGTAATTCAAACTTAATATGTTGTTCGAAAAATATTTTGGTTTTTAAAAAAATAGTTCAAATAAAAGTTATCGATAATAAAATTTCCAACAGTCTTCCTTTCACAACTTTTTTAATATTTTTGAAAATATTGACTAATTGGTTTAAGCTTTTGCAACCTTTTTGTAAACTACTTGAATCCATTTAAGTCTAAGGTCGTTGATTAGAATTTCTTTGTAACAAGAGAGGTCAGCTTCTTCAGAGTTCCGACTATTTCTTATGTTGGATGTAGACTGATGATTTCTACGCAGCAGTTTGTATTTATAGTTGGTTTTGAAGGAGCGGGACTTGTATGGTGCCTATCAATTGCTCATCTTCATAAGATACCATTCGGGTGTTCTTGAAGATTGTATATCAGATCAGGTTGAGCGTCACGGTTTCTTCCTTTCTATTAAAATTATCTGGATGTTTGTTGCTCTCGATGGCTTTCCTAAACTGTTATGATAACCGTTAACCGTTGATAAGAACTTAGAACATTTAAAGAGTATCTTGTGATGCTAGGCGCATGTTATGTTATTTGACAAAAATTATTGTAACTACTAAAGTTTCTAAAACCGAAAATAAGTGCTCAAAAAGTTTTGGCATTCATTTAATATTCCGTTGATAGACAATTTTTAAAAACAACAATAACTATTAACTGAGGATCCAATTGTTACAACTTAGATTAACACCCAGTACTTTATATGAAACTGAAAGAAAACTATTAAAAAGTCAATAAAAACTTGATAGGTCAAAGGGTTCTAAAAGCACAAAACTAAAACAAAAAAAATTAATTATTTTGGTGAGCTTGGGCCGAAATTAAAAGGTTTTACGTATTTTAATTTGTGGAACGAAAACGAGCATGATCTAAACTTCAAAAATATTTTAATTTATGCAAATTTTATTTAATTTAAAACTCACGTTTCATATGAATTATTTGCAAACTTAATCAAATGTTTAATTTAAATTTAAACGAAAAATATTGTTAGAAATGTAAATGAGTGAAATTAACACATCCAATCGTAATATACGTACAGTAATCTACCTACATTTGCTTATTTAGAAATCATTTAATTAATTCCGATTGAATTTCTATCCCCTTTCTTAACGTATTATTATCTATCACTACCTCTTGCTTTTATGTTATCAGTTTTCGCCAGGCCGTATGCAGATTAACTGTAAGACAACATTAGATTTTAACAAACATTCGAGTTTGTGCGTTTCCTTAATTTTGTGTCTCAGTTGCACATTTGCAAACAAAAAAGGATGTAATGCTAAGGGTGGGTGTTCCAGTTAACTCAATATTATTACTACTCCTCATGACGTTTAGAATGCCACCCTTTATGGCGCGAACGATTAAAAGGGGTTTATTTACAAATTAGTTGTGTTTTGTTAGCGGAAATGTCGGTTATTGTATTTATTGTAGTTTTCGTGCAAACCTATTTTAATAAAAACAACACGGGTAAAAATGCCGAAAACGTAGCTTTTAACGCTCTTCGTTAATTAAAAGCTCGCGCTTAATGAGATATTTCAACCCATGCTGATAGCAAAATTAGATAATCTTCCAATTCTCTTTATGCACTTCGCTCGACTTGCTCTTCCTCTCCCTTGCGCGTTCTTAATATTATCGTACTCAAATGAATAATTAATCAAACGTAATGCTGCTTGTGTTCATGCAGCTTCATGCGAGGAGGCAACAAAAAGAAAAGCTTTTAACGATTAAGTAAATTTTTCTTGAAGCAAATTGATATTTTATTATACATTGTGTTAAATTAGCTACATATTATAGAACTTTATCATTGTTACAACCACTTAATAAAGTAGTTGAGAACAAGTTTCCCCTAGCTCTATTAGTTAGTACTTTTACAAACTTCAATGTTGTCTTAACCCAAATATTACAAAACCTAAATGCAACTCTTTCACGTATTGTATTAGACAAATATTTTAAGGAAACATTATAAACTATTTTATATAAATATATAAACATTTGCTCATGATACTTATTTCTGAGTAACTTGACAGATCGTTTATATTTGATGATCAACGTTGTAGAGATACCGGCGGAAACATACCTAATATTGTTTCATATTACTGTAGGTTTCCGGTATCCCGCTTTGGGTTCTCGACTGTCGTACCGTAACAGAAGGGCAGAATAAGTAGGTATAGAATGTTGTACGCTCTGATTACACCCATTCTTCATAGTATCAATGACGGTTGTTCAATTTAAACTGGCTTGATCACTGGCCTAGCGCCCTCAAAGTACCTTACACCACATTAATGAACGATGACCGACGTTTGAACTTTACGTCCGGATTAAGTAGAGATTTTTTTTACAATCAACCTTAACTGCAAGTTAAATAGCGCGGCGATATAATGAATAGCTCTGGAATAGCGGGCTCTAGCGAATAACCAGGAAGCACCTGGCAGCCTCGTTGTATTTTTTTCGTATAAGAAGCTCTGGGGAAGTTGAGCCTCCTTCTCCCATATTAATGGATTTAAAACTGAAAGCAATAAATTTTTATTTAGACGACGGTGTAGTGGTAACGCAGGGGACTGGCTAAGCAGCAGCTAAGATAATGAGACCAAGTTTGAACACGCCGGCAAGAGGAAACAACGCAATTCTAGTAATATATCCCAATTACAAGCAAACATCAAACGTTTCCAAGTTCGGGCGGGGTAGGCTATCAAAAGGCAAAAGGTACGTTACCCGGAATGCCCCCGCTGCGCTCGAGCTTGACTCTAAACAAAGAAAGAAAATCTGCCTTAATGAGGGGTCGTAAAGACAATTGCTACTTGCAATCAGAAGAATTTTCGAAGGAGGATGACGGGCTACCACGTGCGATGGTACTGCAGAAGCGGATATAACGGATCAATATTAGACTCTGTGACCTTAAGCGTATGCAAGAGAGTAAAAATTAGCTGCATAGCTTTCTGTGAAGAAACTAAAACAAGGTACCAATGTAACCACAAGCTTTGTCATTTAGCGAGAAGGTAAGTACGTTGTACTTGCAAGCCAAAAAGTGCTTTCTCCGTATGTCAAAGCGGCAAACCAATCAGATTTTCCTGGCCTGGCAAGCTCACGCTGCAAGATCAATCACATTGTTCAACGTAGTTACGGATAAAACGACAGCCAGTAAAAACAAAGGTAATCTTAAAGGGGAGCCAAAACCTAGATTTTAAGGTGAATGCTTTCTTTTCTGGAAAAATTTAACTCCAGAGCAGATAAAGACAAAACTCCTTATCAAAATAATACGCTTATTTCTAAACCTATGTGTAAGTGGAATACTACTAGGCAGAGAAAGGTGACCCTGACCGTCTTGTCCTCCGTCCTAGATGAGTTCATAGACCCTCAGTTGGTAAATAAAATCTTCCCCAATCAGTTTAGCAAAAATATCAAATATTAAACACGAGAGTTGCCTTCTGCAGCAAAAAGAGAAGAAAAATAAAAAAGGAAATGGTTTTCGAGATTTCTCAAAAGGACATTGGGTTTATCCCCTAAGTTGTATGGGGAATGGAACCGGCCTAACATGTCAACAAGTGCTACAAATGCTACGCATTTGCCGACCTGTACAAAAATTGTGAAAACAAAGCCCTTCGTAGGAGATGCAGCCCACTGGAACACTCTGAGAAGAGCTAGAAAACAGACCACAAGTGCTTGAACTATCAAGCGCTATGCGCTGACAACTGACATTTAGTGACATCTAAAAAATACTGAAAGTACAAACAAATCACAAAGTAGTTGAAGCAAGCAAAATGTAAATATTGCAATTAAACTGCCAGAAATAGTACGCCTGCGTGTGCCTCATGATCAGATAGAGTTTTGGCGTACGTAGCAATGTTGCAAAAGTTGTAGTTAAGTGATAAAATTGTTTATCACCCACCCGAGTTTGGTGTCTGGTCTTTGATTGGCGGTTTGCCATTGTTGTCAACGGGGTTTAGCTCATGAGAGTAAATCATCTTACAACTGGGCATGGCATTTGGGTGCACTTCCAAATGGGTAACGCGGAGTTTTATATTGTTTCCGTGTACTGCAAGCACTCTAATGATGTCCAACTTTACTTGGACTACATTGGCGTTTGTCTGTCGCGGTTGAATCCTTTGTTAGTAGGCGTAGACGTAAACGGTTTAAAATGTATGTGATACAGTAAGTCGGCATAGGAACGAGCCAGAAACAAAAGTCTAAATGAGTATTTTATTGGAGCGAGGTTTAGTAGTAAACGACAAATATAAGATCACAGTGAGCGTAAAGCCGACCTGGATACAAATTAGCGATCATGATTTGTCCAAGGGAGGTCTCTTAGCCAACGGTCCCTGGTAGAGTAAAGTTGCACAATAGCAGGTACGAAATGTAAAGTGGGAGGCCTATCGGCCTACGGTTAAACGATTCCATAAGAATGACGGAATTTGAAGAGCTGGACTGCTTAACAAAGGTTAACTTTTTCTAAGGATACGTAAACAGTACGAATAACATATTCCAGGAAGAGAGAAACGAAGCAAAATAATTAAGGTGCATTGTTGTTGCAGTTTATTTGAAAGAAAAGTACTAATTTGTTGTCCGTTTCAAAACATCGTCCGCTAACAACAGTCACGAGGGATCGTGGTTTTTGTAGACACGATGAAAGTTAAAGATGTTTTGAAATGGAAGCCACCTACAATCTTGGTTATCGTCCTTAACAGTAAGTTAACAGACCAGAAATAAACAAACTGTTACTAAGAGAGACTAGAAAATTATTTTCAGTAATCAAATAAAGTGTTTAGCAAGACAAAATAAGTACAGTGTAAAATTTATATCATATTAACCTTTGACGTTATAAGCTGAATATTGATAAAAATTAACAATAATAGAAACTCGTGGTTAAGAAATGAACAACTACTTTAGACATCTAGTTTTACACGGGTAAAACGCAAAATGCCCGCAAACGTGTTCCTAAATCTAATCGTGAATGCAAAATATTCAGTCACGAAATACGTACACATATGAAAATTATTAAAGTAGAATAAAATTGGATAAAGAAATCTTAAAATCTAAGTACTCTAAGAACCAAAGTGAAATGCAGAAGGTCGCTGTTAGTTGATAGAAAACGGCTTCTCGGGGGTGTCAAAGGTGAAAGTTATTCTAGTCGACCCGTTATCGCGATTTTTTGTGTTGACAAAATAGCATATAGTTACTTCAGGAGCCAGGCAGAAGTTATAGATAATAGTAACGTTAGTGACGAAGAAAATCCAATTTTTTACTTAAAAATTGTAATGAGTGCTCCACAGCTGTTTGACAACACCATCTCAACCCCAAGTAGATCTATAAAGAAGAACGTAACGGCGCTTATCAGGCATAAACGCTTTGTACTTCCGAAACTAACAACTTTTGGACTAAGGTAATTTAGGTTAAATCAGCATATATTAGTACTAGAAATCTACAGTAGTTCTAAGTACACGGAATATCGGGACACCATGTGTATTCTTCTGCAACTGTACTAAACCGCCAACTTCCGTGTCTACCGTATCGTATAGACAGGATTCGCTTAACCTTAAAAAAATTGACAGAGCTAGAGAATTGCAAATAATGCCGATATATAAAATGTTCCGCTACAATCAGCTCATAAGATACGATTTTTCGACTTTACACTGTTACGGTACAGAATTACAGCATAAATCATTGAACAAATTGTGGCAGTATTTTTTGACTAACAAGAGAAATTCAAATAAATAATTAAATAAATAAAAAAATTTGCAATTTTGGAGTCCTAAAAATCGATTTGCACGAGACTGTATGGCTGTAGTTTAGGCAATTGCGGTTGCGCCCTTGCTTCAATCACTAGTGTTTTTAGGGAGTTTATAGCTTGGGGTTTTTACCCTAAAAATATTCCTAACAAACGTTCTTTCATGCCTTTCTTTGTAGTTTTAACTGCTGGCGCAATTGAGAGATAAGCACTCATCTTGTTAGCGTCGTAAGTGCCGTATCTTGCTATCAATCTAAGTTTTTGTAAAAACTTTCGTTTACCGCCATCATTTATATAAATTTGCAGACCACCTGTTGGGCATATGGA
The DNA here is from genome assembly GCA_030710515.1 of Abscondita cerata. Classification (NCBI taxonomy): domain Eukaryota; kingdom Metazoa; phylum Arthropoda; class Insecta; order Coleoptera; family Lampyridae; genus Abscondita; species Abscondita cerata. Next base: position 114,348 of record JALBCR010001168.1, read on the forward strand.
TAGAAATTAACTATTAAATAAAGCAACGAGGTCGTGAATCCAAATGCTATTTCTATAGGTGTACTGATTCAACTAAACTAACTAAATCTCGGTTATTGTACAACAATCTCTGTACCCCTTTGCGGTCTACGACCTCACGCAAGAGAATTGATTTCTACATGATCATCTGGGGCAAGCCTAGCTATCCATACTAACTGGTTTCGTAATATATCTACACCTTATCGTCATTGACATCTAACTATAAACGAGCTAATTTAACTATTTTTCATGCTGTTTTCTTATATTACTTGTATATTTGCTCCGTTAACGTAACTGTACGCCCTAGTAAATTTATCAACATAATTACTGCGCTTTGTTATTGAATAATTGTAAATTTGAAAGATCTTTTGAAGTTCGTTTTAAGTGTTGCGCTATCGGACAATTTTAGATTTTCTGTTGAGGTGCCGGTGCCCACGTACTTGCTTTTAGATTTAATTTAACGTCATTAATTGCCACATAAATTGGTGTGTAGCTTTTGATTAGTTATCGGCAGATGCGATCATAAAATTTTATTAAACGGTGCCCACGCCCTTCTCCAGTGACGTAGTTAATAATTAGGCAAATGCATATTTGGGGAGTTTTGCCTATGTTACTTGATACCAAATTGTTATATTGAACGTTTACTTCATTAATTTATGTTGTGCTTTATCTCTATATCTATTTGTGTTTATATTTATATGTCGTTGTTATTGAGACCATTCCATAATTATATTTCTATTATCCTACGGTTTCTTTCTGTTTCTATGAGCTCCTAGTTGCTCTGGAAAATCTCTTTTACGTTCTACTAGGTGGCGTCCTCATCAATTATCTCCGCAGTGTAGGAGCCTCTGTTCCAACTATTTGTAAGTTAAGCCCACGTTCACTCTTCGACTACTGGAGCAGTGACCCGGTCTCAACACTGCTTACAAATTTTTAAGTTTGGTTACAAATAAATCGTAACAAAATGATGTCATCTGGTACTTTTGTGATAAATTTGTCAATTTTGAGAGTACCTTTGCCTTCTTAGTAGCAATGCCACAATGACGAAGATGTATATTTTTTGCACACTTCAAAAACGCAAGCAAGAGAAACATTTTCATTATATTGTGTCGTCTTCTTATTTTTATTCCGTTTGATAAAAACATTGTAATCATATTTCTCTCTTCATTTTAGATTTTTAAAAACGACACAAATTTTATGCATTTTGAGCATAATTTGAAGTTTGCTGCTCTTATTGTCTTACTGTTTTGGATAACGCCTCGTACATTAATATGACGATGCGAGTAAAGTCGTAATTGTGAGAGGTGTCTTATGATTCATCGCATCTATTTTTTTTAACACAAATAACTCAATGAAATTAACATACACATTTCACTTATTTATTGGTGTTAAAGAAAGATGAATGCAATGAATCATAAACACCACTCACAATTACGACTATAGCAAACTGTTTCATTATACTCTTAATGCACAAATGACTATTATTACCTTGATATAACTTTTAATCATCTTGGCATTATATGCTTTATCATTGTTGTTACTTTACCTTGACTGAAAAAATAATGTTATACTCGTAATATTCTAATTTTAATCGCTTTTCTTAGATTAAAACCAAAACAAAAACAATAGAAACTTTGACCCGCTTTCTTCTATACTCAATAAGTTTAAAAGCGTTTGAAATAATTTAAACAATTCTGTGTGTGAACATAAAAGTTAAACGTTCAACAAACAAAATAAGAATTCAAAAATAAATGCTTAAGTTTAGAGGACGAGAAGCTTTAAATCAATCACTATCAAAATTTGTTAGAATAGTCAAATCAAAATTCGAATGTGATTCTCTGCTGACATATGGAAATAAGGGTAATATATCTAAAATCTGGAATTGGTTTGCTGCTTCGAATTTCCAACGCAAGTCACGTGAAGCGTCACGTGGGTTCCGTTAGATGACTAATGGGCTTTAGTATCAGAAGCGTAAATCATCTTTTGGTCGAGCATAAACAACACCTAATTTCTTTTAACGTTTTTTCAAGCATTTGAAAAATTTTAAGTGTCATTTTAAATTCGTTCTCGGAAAAAAAAGTTTTTTTTTAGTTCGATATTTGCCAATGCCGAGAGAAGCCTGATAAGTTATCTGCTTTTCAAAATAACCGGCCTCGTTTTTATTCTGTGAGGCTTTATTCAGCTTTTGTTGGACAAACGATAGCGACAGCTTATTTATTTATAGGTAGAAACGACCCTATCGTCTTCCTGGACTGATACGTTCTTATTCTTTGGACATCGTATAACTACTAAAACATTATTCAAAAGATACGTCTTTCACGATTTTATTTGAAAACTTTTAAATACCTTATACAGTGCAATATATTAGGTGAATATAAAAGTAAAAATAAGCTAACAAAGAATTTAACTATTTACTTACTGCACAAATTGCATTCAAGAACACTATTGAAGGAGTTACGAGTTCATAACAAAACATATTGTGTACATGATCTACAATGGGGTGACGTACTCTTAGGTAGGTGTTAGTTTGTAATCTAAAATAATATTTAATTTTAATGACAGTACTTAAATGGGGACTAGAAGTCACTAGTTAATAAAAAAAAACCAATGTAGCTTAAAAGTGTAACCAAACTTTACCCAAAACTGTATCTAAACTAAGTTTAAGCCCGAAAGAAAGTGTACACTACTAATATTTTTAATTTTCTTTATCAGCGGCAAGGCGCACAAAAGTTAAATAATAAAAACTGTTACGTTACAACCTTTTTTTTTTTTCCTATCACATTAAATAAATTTATTGTTCATAACTTGTTGTAAATATTAATTAATTAATCTTCGCCGTGGAATGTGACACGTATACATTTTCCATCTGCGCAGGCACGATTTAACGACCGGAACGTTATTCTTTGTTAACTTGCACAAGTGAACTAATGTGCGGTGGCAAGTGTTGACTTTCATGTACACCCATGAAATTTAAAACTTGGACACCACAATTTCTGTAAACAAAAGTTTGCACATTGTGAAGCGGGCTTAAGGGTATCATTTACAATTCTAACAGCAGGTAGTCTCAGCAGGGGTTATCTTATAGAAGGACTGTAGAATGAATCATTACACTAAGCACGTTTTAGAAAATAGGTAATTTACGTTGCTTACTTAATTTTTTCTTTAAAGAATATATTTGAAGGTATCGCTAATTAAACACCATAGCTCGATTAATTATCGAATCAAAATTTTGTTTAGGAAATGTTTACAAAATAAAATTAGAAATAATTTTGATTTAAAAAACGTCTACAAGCAATAACTTTTAAATTAAATCAAAAACTAAACATGGTTATTTGGGTTGACTGATTATTACTTATTTTTAAATAAATCTAACCTACTAATTATTGTAAGTTATTAAAAAAAATCATTAAACTCTCTATTCATAATATTTAGTCCTTACAAAATGTATATTTTATGACGTTTCATTTTTTTCTGTAGTTAATATAAAAAGTGAAAATAAAAACTAAGGCAATTCTTATTGTCAACGTATATATTTAGTTTTTGACAAGAATTTATTACATAATTATAATTAAGATACCAAGTTATAGTTTAAAATTAAATGAAAACTTTTTTTTAAATAAAGGTATTACTATATAAATAAATATAAGAAATCAATAATGGGTGTGACCTCCATTATTATTGATACATTCTTGGAGGCGTCTGCTCATTGACGCTATCAAGGTATCAATATAATTAATATTAATCGTTTCCCATGCGGTATCAATGGCTGCAATTAGTGCATTACGGTTTACTGGTATAAAATTTGGCCCTTGTTGTCTTCGGATAACAGCAAGTATTCGAGCCCAAACATTTTCGATAATGTTAAAATCTGGGCTTTTGCTGGCCAGGGTAACAGCTCCAAGTTATTTGCTTGTATCCAGTTGCGCACAACCTGCGAAGTATAGGGTCATCATATCCCGATAGTTAATTATCGAATGTTCCAAGAAAATATGTGTAAATAGTAAATGGAATCTACTAACGTAACGTTAAGTCGTTAATTATAGTTACATAACTCTCCTTTCATAAGATATAGTTCATATTAATATGCTTATTGTAAAGCTTCGTACACACCTGAACAACAAACCGAGGAACAAACAGAACAACGAACCGAACGACAATGCGCTCGAATGCGTTTGCGCTCCCATTTGTGGGTTTGTTGTGTTTTAGGTAATATTATGGAGTTGACAGAAGAAAAATGTTTTAAATTAATCAGTGTTTAAGAATGCAAGAAAAAAATGATGTCCCTATTAGCATCATTTGGGCGGGAAATTTCCAAAAAAAAAAAAAGCGACGTAAATTATAATTTTTTACTCTTCTTTGTGCGTAAAAATTTGGTTGGCACTATCTTCTTGTTTTCCGCAATTTTCTCTTCTCAATAATAAATATATATGAACTAAAAACTACTGTTTGTTGTTCGGATTGTGGAAATCATAAAAGATCGTTTGTCGTTCTGTTTGACTTTCGGTTCGTTGTTATGTTTGTTGCTCGGTTTGTTGTTCAGGTGTGTACGAAGCTTTACAACTTAAGCAACAATTTTTGGCGAATAAAGATTAGTTTGTGATGTAATATTAGAAACACAAATTTATATCATATCAAATTTATGACAACTTAAAAACCAAGAACGTGTATGTTATTGCTAAGAAATTATTAAGGAAAAAGCGCAATTGCAGTGTAAATATTTATAATTAGATATTTTCGAAAGTTTATAAGTCCTCTATTGTAATCTTAATACTTAAAAGAAAATCCTGTCCATTAGCATTATAAGGAAATGGCTTTATGAATAAGTTTCAATAACAATAGAATATCCTTGCTTGTTTAATTTACTTCCTTTGAGTCATATTGCTCTAAGGGTTGTTACATTGGTCATTAGAAGTATGTAATAAATAAACAATTACCTACTGTTTGAGAAGGGGTAGTGTGAACCAATAAATAAAGTAAGAAATGTAAATTCCATTTTAGTTTAAAATTTCAAGTGTTGTGAAAATGCCACCTCATCTCGGTGCTGATTTGAAAGCGCGGATTGTTTCGGAATTAGCGGCGGGCCGTAGCGTGCGTGAAATTTCACGTATGTTAGATATACCAAAAGCACCGTAGGGCATTACCGAGTAAAATGGAATCTTGAACACACTTTGAAAAGAGCCATCGGAAGTGGTAGACCTAAAGTATCTACACGTGCTCAAGATCTCGAGTTGTTTCATTACGTAACAGAACAACCATTTGCTACATACTCCAGGGCTATAGCAGATACACATTTTCCCGGATGCCGTATAACTGCACAAAAAGATTAAAGGAGATGGGAATAAAGAAGTATAATGCTGCTGCGAAAGAAGTTCTCAGTGACGAAAATATGAGACGTCGTCTGGAATTTGCAAGGCGATATGTGAACGAACCTTTGGAATTTTGGAATCGAGTGATTTTAGCGACGAAAAAAACGTTCAATAGCCGCAACGATGGACCACTAAAAGTTTTTAGAATGGAAGGAACTCGTTACGAAAATAATCACATATGTCCTAAAAACGAAGTGGTTATTTTTCTGTGAATGTGTGGGGTTGGGTTAGCGCGCGGGGTCCAGGAGTTTGTTGGGCTATCGATGGACGTCTTGATTCTGCTGCGTATTTAGATATTTTGAAAACTATTATGAAACCTTCAGTCGAAGTGTTTTATCCAGACGAAGATTATATTTTCCAACAAGTAAGTATTCTTATTTCACTATACTTTCTCCAAAAATAGTTCGGGATCTGTTGAATTAACATTTTCATAATGTATTTTTGTTGTTAAAGGACAACGCCCCTATTCATACTTCGCGGGTTGTGCGCAATTGGATACGAGAAAATAACTTGGAGCTGTTACCCTGGCCAGCAAAAAGCCCAGATTTTAACATTATCGAAAATGTTTGGGCTCGAATACTTGCTGTTATCCGAAGACAACAAGGGCCAAATTTTATACCAGTAAACCGTAATGCACTAATTGCAGCCATTGATACCGCATGGGAAACGATTAATATTAATTATATTGATACCTTGATAGCGTCAATGAGCAGACGCCTCCAAGAATGTATCAATAATAATGGAGGTCACACCCATTATTGATTTCTTATATTTATTTATATAGTAATACCTTTATTTAAAAAAAAGTTTTCATTTAATTTTAAACTATAACTTGGTATCTTAATTATAATTATGTAATAAATTCTTGTCAAAAAACTAAATATATACGTTGACAATAAGAATTGCCTTAGTTTTTATTTTCACTTTTATATTAACTACAGAAAAAATGAAACGTCATAAAATATACATTTTGTAAGGACTAAATATTATGAATAGAGAGTTTAATGATTTTTTTTAATAACTTACAATAATTAGTAGGTTAGATTTATTTAAAAATAAGTAATAATCAGTCAACCCAAATAACCATGTTTAGTTTTTTGATTTAATTTAAAAGTTATTGCTTGTAGACGTTTTTTAAATCAAAATTATTTCTAATTTTATTTTGTAAACATTTCCTAAACAAAATTTTGATTCGATAATTAATCGAGCTATGGTGTTTAATTAGCGATACCTTCAAATATATTCTTTAAAGAAAAAATTAAGTAAGCAACGTAAATTACCTATTTTCTAAAACGTGCTTAGTGTAATGATTCATTCTACAGTCCTTCTATAAGATAACCCTTGCTGAGACTACCTGCTGTTAGAATTGTAAATGATACCCTTAAGCCCGCTTCACAATGTGCAAACTTTTGTTTACAGAAATTGTGGTGTCCAAGTTTTAAATTTCATGAGTGTACCTCATTACGAGGATATATTAAAAAATTCTTAGCCTACTATAGAACCAAACAAAATTTTAATGTCAAAATATTTTATTACTCAACATATTCTCCTCTTAATTGGATACATTTATTTTAGCGAACCTGCAACGTCTCTAAACCTTAAAAAAAAAGTTTCTTCTTGCTCTGCAAACCAGACCTCCACAGCTTCTATTACCTCTTTGTTGGAAGAAAATGTACGACCTTTTAAACTTTTTTTAATTGAAGAAAAGGTGATAGTCGGACGGAGCCAAATCGGGTGAATAAGAGGGTGTTCTAGTAATTCAAACCCTAAATCACGAATTTTTTGCATGGCAACATGAGATTTGTGTGCAGAGGCGTTGTCCTTCAAAAACTAAACACTTTTGGATAGCTTTCCGCGTCTTTTCTCTTTAATATTTTCCCGTAGAGTGGTCAGTAATGTCGAATAGTAATCTCCAGTTATTGTTTTACCTTTATCCAAAAAATCAATCATGATTACTCCATGGCAATCCCAAAAAACTGAAGCAAGAACTTTTCCAGCAGATTTTTGGACACGAAACTTCTTAGGTCTTGGAGAACCAGAGTGTCGCCATTCCATCGATTGTTGCTTTGTTTCTGGATCGTAGAAATGTACCCAAGTCTCATCCATAGTAACAATTCGGTTTAAGAAGTCTACATCGTTTTCAAATCGAGCACAGATCGAACGCGATGCTTCTACCCTTGCACGCTTTTGGTCAACATTCAAACATTTGGGGATCCATTTTGCAGCAATTTTTTCATGTCCAAAGATTGACGCGTTCGTATGAAATATTCAGTGCTTCAGATATCCGTTTTAGCCCAATTCGACGGTCTGATAAAATCATGTCATGAACTGCATCGATATTTTCGGGGACTGACACAGAAACTGGCCTTCCCGATCGGTCATCATCTTCAATGGAAAATTTACCTCTTTTGAAGCTTGCATTCCAATTTTGACGGTCGCATACAAAGGACATTGATCACCAAGGGTATTAAGCATATCTTCGTAAATCTGCTTACCTCTTAACCCTTTTAAATACAGGTACTTGATGATGGCTCGATACTCCAATTTTTCGATTTTCACAATTTCGGTGGACATCTTTTTCATTTAATTTATTGCGTGACTCTAGTTTACTTTTTTGACGTCAAACTTTACACTGACACTTCTAATAAGTTATTGTTCGTTGCTATGGTAACGCAATATTTTGTTTATGCAAGGAACTGGTCTAGGCTAACTAGATATCAATACATCCTCGTATTTTGATGTAAGAACCAAAAACTATTTCTTCTTCTTTGCCTTTTGTTTTAGAATAATAATATCAACATTTATTACTTATCGGTTATCTCATTAAAATTTTTGGAGACTTTAATTAATTGATTTCTGAATCAATCAAGAAATCGTTTTCCTACTTTTATATATTCCTGTTAATCGTAAGCGCTGGAATTTAAGATGCACTGTCAGTTTAATTAACGCAAAGGACAACCCCTAATGCCGTCATTTTCTTACAACTGGTGTTATATTACTTTGTTTACTGTTTTTTATATAAACAACATTATTTTTTCCTATGAATAAATTAAATATATAAATTGTTAATGACTTCTATTAATGAACGATTTTCTATTAATAAACAATTTTAGTATAAAAACTTAACAGAAAAACAAAAACTGCACCAAAACTTGACTCGACACGTGTTTTAACAGTTTTGGTGTTTTTCTATTGGTTAAATAGACGCTGCAGTTGGTGTTCCTTTCCCTTGAATTTTATTATAGGCAACTAAACAAACATATCAGTAAATCAAGTTGCATTTTTATAAATATCTGTCAATGAAGTTCAACATGAAAGCATAAGTAAAAAATTTGTCTTACTTTGTAACAAAACAAATTTAAGTAATATCGTCATTAATCTACAGTTATAATAAATCTTCAAACTTAAAGACATTTTTGTACTGTACACAACATTCGGATGATAACTTTCAATGACATTTTTGGTGTTCAAATAATCAATTTTACAAATTATTGTCTCATGCAGTTCTTTATTATTGTTTGCCCATTGTTCAAAACTTAAATTGTTCAAGTAGGGCTGTAAGAGCAAATAAAAAAAGTAATAACCTTAGGTTGGTTTATTTCCTCTTTGATTAGTAAAACGATTGCAAAATTTAGACCTTCTTATAGGAGAGATAAATAAAACACACACTTTAATTTAAGATGTAATTTTGGCGACGTTTTGTGCTGCAAGGGTAAGCACTTCTTTAACAAACTTGTACCGCATCTTCAACTACAGGTTGTTAATGTAGGTTGAACTTTTCCAATTATTTGGTCCTTTTTTGGAGTTGAAGTAATCGGGTCAATAAAACACTGTACCTTTTCACTCAACGTTTTGACTGACATGTGTCCAATCTTTTTAAAAGTTTAGAATATTAGTGATTCAGAGAAAATTGCTCTTTGGACCAAGACATGTAAATTCTTCTTGCCATGCTCATGAGAAGACCTGCTGGTGTGAACAATACTGTTGGAAATGTAAACATTATATTAGCCCTCTGAAGGAAACTAGCTCTTTGAAGACGATTGCTAACAAAAAAAAAAGAAAATCTGTTTTCAAAAAAAGATACCAGTTTCCTCCGTAGAGTAACCTAAAAAAAAGATATACTACAACAGTCAACTTCAAGATTGCCGCCGAATTCTTACCGATATCAACAAGTGTGTTGCATGTGTAGAAATTCATGTCATTAGCAATACCAGTAAGAATATTCTGTTCTCAAACAATGTTCTCTTTAAAAATTATCGCTAGAAATGGCTCTTCTCCGTGGAGGAAATTTACCCAACTAAGTGGCTTTGCTGTCCGCCCAACACCGTCCGTTTTGTAACCACCGTTTCTCCGAAATTAAAAACCGCACTGCCAGGGGTCAATCTCAAATGGAGGACCAAGCTTGGACTAAAAAAAGTGGTTACAATAAGTGAAGGAATTAACCACCGCTTATAAAAAATTGCCTACTCTTAATACAGCCTTATATGCCCGTCCGTTTCTTAAGGTAAAAGTAGAACAAGGATAATTTTCTCTGCACTAATAGATGCTGAGACAAATGCGTGCTGTCGACTATATTTTTTACTGGAGAGCACATTATATACGAACTATAAGTGTTGCGACACCTAGGCGACGACTTTTGTAACTTACATGTACGAAAATGCATTTGCATTGAAGGCAACTTTGTCAACAGATGTGTTAGCGGTTACATAATCGATCCTTTAATTATCAGAGACAACTGTGTGTCTCGACAGTTGTATCGTCCGTTTCGGACAGATGGTATGTGAATCAGAAAACGATAGAATGGATACGCTACTACCGTTCTATTCCTGAAAAATTACCGTTTAAGCAAGTTCAATTAACCGACGCTAGTATTACTACCATCACCGAACTGTATTCTGTTCCCTTCAAAATTGAAGATATTTTCTCTTTATTTAATAATTGTGCTCAGAATGCGCTCAAGAGTGTTTAGTAGGAGACTATACTACCAATGAGTATATAAGCATCATCGTGCAAATCAAAATATTAAAGAACATCAGTAAAAGTTTTTGTTCATCGATGTCTTTTGAAGTGCGTATTACAAAACTTAGAGATTTATATGCCTTAGATGAAACTAGTTCCCTATACTCAAAAAAAAAAAATAAAGAAGACATGAATGTAACACCAAAATCTTTCACTTAAGTACTATGGATAAGGACAAATTAATGACAATATAATAAAATAATAAAAGTTTAGCTTATTTTTGTATAGGCTCAACCCATCTGTAAAATGTATAAGTCCTATACAATAAAAGCATCAAATATCGAACGAATGCGGAAATAAGTTGTCGCATTATCGTCATTAGCAAACACTTAACCCTAAAATACAGCACACATCTGTTACGGTTTATTTGTAAACAAACTAAAATAAATATATAGCAGTGCTAGATAACCTACCGGCAGCTCTTCTTAGTTGAAAGTGGTCGTGGGTTGATTAAAAATTGTTCGAAATGAAGGCTTCTACACTGCTCAAAAAATTTATAAAACGCCACTTAGGATTACGTATAAGAAATATCTAAAGAAGTAGATACCAAAACAAACCGCACGTGCATAGAAATATGTATATTGTTTTAGCGACTAGAGTTTAATTAACACATATAGACACAACAATATGAATAGCAAAATATCGTTATCAAATAGTAATAATTTACAAAAGCGAGTTAAAACACAAGTATAAATTTGAGGCCCAAACGCCCCAAAATAGGTTAGCGTATTTGACCGCCAATAACACCGATGAATCTCTGCAAGTAATTCACGCGACAAAATATTGTTCAACACATTAGACAGTACAGGATTGTCGATATTAATGATAAAGGGAAATCTATTGAAAGATCCTTCGAATTTACATAGTTATTTATAAGCGCCCAAAAAGGTACGTTGTTAAACGCACGACCACGATAAATATACATAGGACGCGACAAAATTTATGAATGACTTGCATAAAAAATTAACTTAGCTTGTGTAACTTGAAAGTCTTCAGTGTTCGACAGTTAATCGGTAGAGATAACAGCTCTCGTATCCAACTTTAATATTTGAGTGTCCAACGAAGGAAAAGGAAAAGCCAAAATGGACTCCGATGATAATAGTTGATGGCTGCTCACAAAAGACTAAGTAAATGGATTGTCTTGGGTGGTGACCTTGAACCGACGATGGCTTCAAGGTAAGTTGAAATTTTGACGGCGGTGTAATATCCACTTAGATATTTTATAATTTTTGAATTATTATCCTTGCCATCGCAACCATAATTAAATATTGATTAACTAATTAAAACGGAGTACGTCAAAAGAAAGACCAAAAACGAAAACGAAAAAAAAAGAAGCCTGCAATTAATAGAACCCGTAAAAACAAATATTTTATGAAAACAAAGGAAAGTAAAAAAAAATGTACTTACACCGGAACCGGAATTGAAGACTTATTTCCTAATTAGAATGGGATGATTTTACTTCAATCAATTTTACAAAGCACATGTCTAATTGTTCAATTTTTTAGACAGTATTTTCCATGTACACCTTTTCGCAACGGACAGTAAATCGAAAATAACGTCTAATTCTTGCAAAAGAATGAAGACAATTTATTGGAACTGGCAACTCCAAACAACCAAAATCCCTAAAACTGTTTAATATAAGAACGCATATTCAGATGCATTAGTGTAAACACGGCTACCTATACTGTAGGGAAAAATTATTAATTATTTGCGAAATAATCCCCTCACACATCATTTAAAAAAATTAGTTGTGGCAAAAACCGATTAATCGTTTTTAGAAACAATCGATTAAACAAACAAAATTGAGCAACCGTTACTTGTTGAAAATCGGTTTGTAAAACCGTTTTCTAAATCGATTTTAAAAAGGTTTTTAAAATTAATTATTAAACATTTATTTTAAAAGGATTCATATAATTGTTTATCAAAATTTGCAGTAACAATTTTGTAATGTACTTTTATAAACAAGCTTATTAAAATATGGGGTTTTTTTATAAAAACATTAATAAATATGTCGCATTTGTGGTAGTACCGGAAGTAACCATTTACTTTCTTATTTTAAATATAAACCCTTATTTTTCATTTGGTTTTATCTTATCCAATTTTTAATAAATATTTGCAAATTTTCAACTACTTAAGCCGTTTTAATTTAAATCCAGATTTATTTAGTTTTAAAATGGTTAAAAACAATTCAAACTCTTTCGAGCAGCAAACCTATTCGTAATTAATATATTATATTGTAATGGTTGCCCCATTAATGTTAATATTCTATATAATAATAGACGTAAGTGTTAAAAATGGTGCTATTTTAACAAAGTAATTTACAATATTCTAGAGTTGTACGTATATATTTTATAAAACAATCAATATTTTTGAATTTGTTTAATTAATTGTAAAAATGTGGTTTATAAGTTTATCTCGTTATTTATCTTATTTTCTAAAAAGACTTTCTTTTACAGTTTTTATGTTTGCTAAAACCGACCTTGTACCCGTACAAAGCAATGACAGTTTTATGCCGACAAGTGTTTCTTGAAGAATATACATAGGATTAAAACAGTTAAATCTTAGTTTGGTAAACTTATTAACCGATATAACTATGTTAGATAATCCTGCGTTTTGGCCCAAGTCTTTGAATAGTATAAATACAGAACTAACCGTAAGAAATAGCTCTCATAAGACTCATGATGGGCATTTATTTCCTCAAATAGTGCTCCAGGAGTCAGAATTACTCAAGCCGCGCCTCTGCGCTAAGGTATTAAAAGTTCGATCGCTTAGTCGCTTAAAATGACATTTTAGACATTGACCTCAGGACACTTTTTTTTTGGACAGCGGGCTTTTTTTCCTTCGGCTTTTTATGCGTGTATTTTTATCTGTTAGTTTTTATTTCGCGTTTTTTTCCGATTTTTTTAAAAATCAATTAATAATAGGAACAGCATTTAAATTCGCCATTACAATTGATAAAAACCGATTTAAAAATTGGCCCAAAACTTTATTTATAAAGTCAACTTTGAAATCCAATTTTTAAAAATCGACTTTAAAAACCGTTTTTTAGATCAACTTTAAGAAGAGATTTTAAAAATTGAATTAAAAACCAGATTTTAGAAACCGACTTAAAGACTGATTTTAAAATAAACTTTAAAACCGATTTTAAATATCGACTATGAAAATCGATTTTAAAAATCTATTTCGAAAGTCAACTATACTGGGTAAATCACCACCAACGGGACATAGATTTATAGCAAAACAGTAAAAGTTTTGTCTCTTTAGTAACTTGCAGGTTATGTTTTTTTTATGGAACACTCTGTATTTTATTGAGCTTTTTGATTTCCGTAAAAAATAAGGTATACTTTTATAAAAATTCCCTATACCTAAATACAAAGCGTTCTGAGTTACTTCGCCTTTTCTTAAAATATGGAGTATTAAAAAAAATTCAATATCTTCTAATCCAACAAATGATAACAAATTTACTCTTACGTCTAAATAGTTTGAATATTAGATAAATATATTCCATGATTAAATATTAAACATCACTTTACAGGGTGTTCAGGATTAAATTATTAAATCATTCAATATGTAATATAAACCTCTTTCGAATGGTATAAGGGTGTCATATGCTTAAGTGTTACAGTTTTTGCTCAATTTACAATTTTTTTGAAATTAATGGTAACGAGACATTTTAAAACAAAAAATGCATACGTAATCTAATCATTTAATGTTATTCTATGACATTTAAGTCTGCTAATAATTGTCAAAGTTCATAAACAAAAATTTATACGGTCATCATAATCGTAGTCAAATGTGATACAGATGATAGTGGTCTTTCTCAACCATTCTTTTCACACTCGTTTGATTATCCCTAAATTATCCAAAAAAATATGTAGTACTTGCATTAGGGCTTTCCGTGACAGATATGACACTTTTCATAATCAAATTAAATTTCAAAATGATCCACTTTTCTCAACTACTTACGAAAAATTAAATTTTTCGTCACTTATGAGTTTGACACACCTGATTAGAATTTGAATTTGAAATAGGTTTAATTCCTTTTTTAATTTATTTTTTAAAAATATTATACAGGCTGTCTGTATTTCGAGTGCCACTATGGGGATCTCGCTTATCTTAAGAGATACGAAGTCGGTTAAATTAGGGCAAAGTTGTGCATTTTTATGCTGAATTTCAATCTAAAAAGAAATTTGAAATCTCAAACAATTAAGAACATCCAAAGTTTCCACATTCATCGTACAAGCATAGTAATTAGTTATTCGTTACAATTTAACATCAAAAGTCCTACACATTCAAATAAATAATATTAAATTACAACAATAATATTAATAATAACCAACAATAATTACAATAACTTACCAAAATCTAGAAAAAATTAATAAACTTTGAACATTTCTGATAACAAATAGACAACACATTCTACAAACCGAAATTTTCAATAATGGGGCGTCCGCCATATTGGGACCATAGTCATTTACTGAATTTGTGACAATTTGTCTACAAATTTTAGCTCAGTCGATTAGTTCAAACTTGTTAAAAATTCAGTTGCATGAATTACATACATACACGGTAAGAAGTGATTTAGATAAAAGTATACGAAAGGTGAAAAAAGCAGTATCACAAAGTAATAATAAACCAAAATTAAAAACAAAATGCAAAACTAACAAATAATTATTTGAGTAAATTTTTAAAATGTCCCCTATTGACTTCTTCACATTTCCTTCCGCTAATAATTAAATTTGAAATTGCTTTCCTAATTACATTTTGATAATTTTTGATTTCCTGAAAAGATTGATTAATTCGTTGCAAAAGCTGGTCCCGTGTATTAATTTGTTTGGCATAAACTAAATTTTTCATGTGTCCCCACAAGAGAAAGTCCATTGGGTTGAAGTTCGGGGGTCTTGCAGGCCAATAATGAAGCCCCCCGTGGCCTATCTATTTATTCGGATAAGAATTTTGTAAAAATTGAAACAGCACTTGAAAAATGTGGAGGGACCCAGTCATGTTGAAAATACATCCCTCTTACATTAACATTCTCATTTTGAATCAGATTATTTGTGCCCAAACGCTTACAGAGAATTTATGTTGCGAGTTCGTCTGTCTAATAGCATGTGGATTTTCTTCACACCACACATAAAAATTTCGAGGATTATTGACACCATCTCTGGTAAAATGGGCTTTATCGGTCCATAAGGTCCGGTATATGTCTCTTCTGTGCCTTCTAATCCACTGACAGAAAAGTAGTCGGTTAGCATGATCACCAGGTTGTAACCGCTTCCTTTGGTAATGTTGAGTGGACTCTTGTTTGTAGAATTATAAAACGGCTAGAAATTCTTCTTATTGATGTTTTTTTTTTATTTTCATTCATCATATTTAGGATGTCTTCTTCCTCTTGAACAGGATGTCTTAGGGGCTGATCAATATTATATTGGGTTGGAAAATGTCCGTGTTCACCAACAAATGAAAATAAGTTTGAGAACGTTTGGTGATTTAGACATCGTCTACCAGGAAATCTTCTTTTATATTCTCTAGCTGAGGCTCTTCCATTGCCGTCGCAAAACTCATAAACAAAAATTATGTCGGCCTATTTTTGATTAGAAAATTGATACGGCATTTTAAACGTAAAATAGTTGTTTATAAATTGTAAAGGTATTTATTAACCAAACCAATAGGAGTAGCAAAAATTCGACACTGGCGTTTATTATTTGCCATTGTTGTGATCCAACGTAAATTGTCAATTGTCACAACTCTATGTACACGCATTATTTTTCCATAGCCATCGAGGTATTTTGTTTGTGGAACTTTACTGTAGAAAGCAATAATACCTATCTATGGTTTGGTTTCGTTCATATAATTGTTGTAATTAAAAATTACTTATTATGAAAGAACAACTATTTACTATGATTGGAGTGATGAGTGCGGCAACTTTGGAAACATGTTACTTGAATCAAATGTTTAAGCTTTTTCAAATAGTAATAAAGTTTTTGACGACTGACACAAAATATTTTTACACAATTTTTTTGAAGTACGGACCTGTATAACAACATTTTGGATATAGCATTTTTAAGGACTATTTACACACGTCAGTGCCGTATCAGTACCGTGTCAGTTCTATCAGTGTCAGTGAAAAATAAAATATCGTTGCGTTTGTATCAAACTGACCTGTTCAGACAAGTCCGACACAGTAACGTCTTTTACCGTCAGTGCCGCTGCAGTATCCGTAACGTGAATGTTAAATAGATCGACAACGATATTTTACGACATTTTCACTGAAGTGCTAACGGGATTTTTGGTTGCTCTTAGAAAAATAAAATTGATGAAAAATTAATTGAATTAGTACGAGATTGTCCAGAATTGTACGATTTGTCAAATAAAAAATACATGGACACCGGTTTTAAAACAATATTTGGGAAAATATAGGAAAAGAACTGAAACTTGAAGGTAAGTTGTTACTTTATTATTAAATTGTAAAAGTTAAAATGTTATTAATTAAATAAGTTATAAAATAACCGTTTCTTAAATTTTTCATCTTGCCAAGGCACACGTCCAATATCTGATATAAAGTAGTTAGTAAACAATTCTCTTACAACAAATGCGGCATTAGTTGCATTTCCCCTTGCATAGGTAGATTTTATCGGTTTGTCTGCCGAATAACATCCAAGTTTGCATTTGGATTTTGATATGTATATGTGCTTGTGTCATATTTTTTATGAAGTTATGTAGAATGCAAGCTGCCAAAATTATATTATCTACATTTTCCGGTTTGGCCTGGATTCGTCTCGTAAATATTCTAAATTTTTGAATTAAAATACCAAAAGAATTTTCAACAGTCCTTCGAGCTCTGCTTAAACGATAGTTGAAAATGCGCTTAGAATCACTCAATCCGTTTCCTGGATACGGGCGCATCAGATAAGTTTTTAGAGGAATGCCTCATCACCAACAATCACATAAGGAGCCTCAGTGTCTATGCCTGGTAATGTTGCAGGACGTGGTACAGATAAAGTATTGTTTTGAAGGGCTTTCCCCAGATTAGATTTAGCAAAAATACCACCATCACTATTCTTGCCATAAGCACCAACATCAATAGCTATAAAGTTGTAATGTGCATCAACAAGTGCCAGTAACACAACAGAAAAGTTTTTCTTGTAATTAAAAATTGAGATCCGCTATTTGGGGGAGCTTGAATTGTAAAATGTTTCCCATCTATCGCACCCAAACAATTGGGGAAATTCCAAATTGTGCTAAAGCCATCAGCAATAGTTTTCCACATTTCTTCTAAAGGTTGAGGCAACATTTCACTCATTAAAATGTTTGTTAGTATTTTGCAAGTTTCTATTACAATTTTATGCACTGTACAATGTCCCATGCGGTAACTGAATGATATTGTTTTTAGAGAATCTCCAGTAGCGAGATACCTACAAAAAAAGTATTTGTTAATTTAGTATAGACTGCACAGTTCAGCACCTAACCACTAATTTATTTTCAGGGTCCGCATGTAAGACCAGATGGAACAATATAAGAGACAATTACAGAAAAGCTTTAAAAAAACAATAACTAAAAGTGGACAATCCGCAAAAAAATAAAACTGTATAAATACGCGGAGCAGTTGGAATTCTAAATAAATTTTTGATGAGAGAAATACGAAAGGAAATATTGAATCACAAGAAGACGAGGTGAAGGAACAGGAACAGGAACATAATGAAGAAGAACAAAGCAATGAACAGAACGCAGTGAATGATGAAAATCCTCCAATTGTTGAACTAGAAACTAAAGATGAATCAAGGCAATTTTCTACGCCTAAAGCGTATTTAACAACTTCAACAAACGTAAAAAAGTAAATGCCTCCCAACAAAGTGCATCTTCCCAATTGATGGAATACCTACTTCAAGAAAAGTCAGAACCTTCCAATTCATCTGTTCGAAAAGTAGACTCCGTGGACGCATTTTTAACTGGAATAGGTTCAACACTCAAAACTCTAAGTCCATATTATTTAAATTTAGCCAAATCTGAAATATTTCAGACAGTTCAAAAATACGAACTGCAAATGATAACTGCGCCGGCGTATAGATCAAACCAATCATTGCATGGTGAACATCGAAGTAGTTCTTCAGAAACACCTTGTGTTAGCCAATATCCAAATGTTACATCTCCATGCGATATGGCACAATCACCGGCAATGTATTCAAATACTTCTACACGAACCTCGACTCCACTGTCGTCACCTAATCCAGATGTAGACCAACAGCATCCCAGAGTACTTGATCAAAGTATTATTGCGTCATCGTCCTATCAACAAGCGGACTCGATTCAAACCTTTTTAAAAATTATCAAGACCTTTAACTTAGTATATGTATTACATACATATATTTGGTATTTATGTTTAGTTATGTTCTCAGTTACCTTTCTTTGAATAAAAACTGTTTTATTACAATAATTACGCTTACTCACCTTAAACATACTGCTAAACGTTCCCTCGGGGTAATTGCTTTTCTCCAGTGCGTGTCTTGTTTCATTAAATGTCTTTCTATTTTATTCAGCAATATATTAAAACAATTTTGAGACATTCTAAAATATTCAAAAATTTTTGTTCATCGTCTACTAATTCCCGATATAAAGTAATAAATTCTCCTTCACTTTGTCGTGTCATCCATGCCTTGTGTACCCATTTTCGCTTTTTATTTAAACTCTTATTTTCCTCTTCCTCATCTAGGGCTATGGCGATAATTGCCAATTCTTTATTGGTAAAACAAGCCATTCCACTGATATTTCACTGCAAGCACTGTTTATATACTACGGACGTGTGTGTATTGACATCACTGAGCGACCACGGATAACAATGATACTGAACTGACACGGTACTGATACGGCACTGACGTGTGTAAATAGTCCTTAAAGCGGCTGAAATACAAAATACTTACACCCAAAATGAACAATTTGTATCGGGTGCTAAAGAAATTATTTGTTTCAGTGTATGATGTTTTTTTTGTTGATTTCTAAAGAAGAAAATTTGTAATTTTTTAAGATTGATTGTTTAGCGCGGCAGCTTTAGAAAGTATGTCATTAGAATAATATTTTTATGTACTTTCTAAATAATAAATATTTTTTCAAAAAATTTGATATTTGAATTTTTTAAAATCGAAATCGACAATTTTTTTTTAAATATGGACCTGGTAAACAACAATTTTGCATATGACATTTTAAAACGACTGAGATACAAAACATTTTTACCAAATATGAACATTCTATACGGGGTACTTAAAAAGATATGATAAAAATAAATATCTACCTAATATTATAAATCATCCTGTATCTGGATAACCGTCGAAGATGGAATCACTAAAGGTGGGTTATTTAAACCACCTTGATGATTCAAGTCACCCTGTGTAATCTTGTAAGGTAAGCGCGTAGCTGTTATTCAAATATCATAAACACTTGACCCCAACATTTAAATAAAAAATTTACCAAATGTAGAACGATAAAAGGTTGTGTTAAAGTACTGTTTATATTAAAATAATAAACATTTACGTTAAAATTGAAATACAATATAAAAATTTTAATTTTTATGTAGGTTCTGTACATTTCAATAATTACTCGTATTTAATAAAATAATATCCTTATTTTTATTAACGCACACATTGCCTACAGGATACTTTTATTAATTTTTCTGCATAATTGCACCGTAACTAAAATTTCAAACTTGCTACTTTTAATTAAAATTTTGAAATAATTTATTTAATATCAAAAACTAATAGACGTTGTACAAAAATAAACAGTATTTGATCATAGATTTATTTGTGTCGGTTTATTTGAACATTTTTATTTCTATTCAAAGGGAGTAATTAAATTTTTGGGGAACGTTTGTTAAAAAATAAATCCTCAAAGTTCAATCCGCGTCTTGTCAGAAACGCGTCTAAATACGTTTTTCATTTAAATATTGCAAAAGGGATGTAAAACCGCTGACCAACTCAACAAAGTATAAAATTCGATTAATCCCAATAACATCGTGTAGCAAGCGGCAATGCCGTGTATAAAGGCAAAAGAATTCTTCCGAAAGCGTTTCTCCCCCCAATCTCGTTTTATTCTACTTCAACCCTCTGATGCACACATCGACCCAAACCTTTCACTTAACCCAATTAAATTAATGGACATCGGCTTCGAAACTACCTTTACATTTATAGAAATGTTATAGGAAAACATCCGTTTAGTAATTTGAATCCACCCTTATGCAATTTATTTTACAAATTCGATTTAAAAAAAAACGCCCGCGAAGTTTCGGATGCGACAGATTTCTTGCGAGTAGGACATAAGGGGTCGGGGATGGCCAAGCCAACTTGATGAATATTAATTGGGTTTACCAGCCCCAATTAGAGAACGATTGGACGTAATTTCCATACAAAACCATTACTCCTTATCGCCTGCCTAAAAGGCACCCCAAAGCGTCGCATCTAATTGTTTTTTGCTAAAAATAGGACGCTATATATTTCATTTATTTTCGTTTTTGACTTTTTTTGCTGCGAAACTCGTATAACAACTACATGTTATTCATAAATTTTGAAGATAATGTTGGTGCAGTTTCCTTTTGCACTGTAAAACTATACATTAAGTACGTTTATTTTTATTGGTGCTGAAAAAGTTGAGCTTGGTTGAATGTCTTGCGACTATATGGAATATTCAACTACAAAGTACGGTAAGTACATTATTGTTTTTTTAAATGTTACTATAAAATAAATGTGCATGTAATGGGTGCTATTAACACACAAGCAAAGATCGTATTACCCAATTAATTTAAATTCCATGGACTATTTTTCTATCAACTACAACAATAAATAGAAACCCCAATTTTACAATAAAATAACTAGGTTTAATATGAATTGTCAAATTTGTATTTGACGTACGGCCATATGGTAATACTCGATGTGTACAACAATAATCAATAGGGCGTTTGTATTGGTTATAAATTTGTGTCTTACTTATGGAGCATTTAACATTAATGTAATGACATATTTCGTATCGTAATGAGTTTATTGGATTGTAAAATTTTAATAAATGAATATAAACATAATTGTAGACCCAATAAGACTGTTCCTCGGCCATATCTCGGGAACCGTTCGTCGTATGACTTTGGTGTAAAAAAAATATTAGGTAAATCGGAAGAATCGCAGGAAAATATTTTCAAGTTTTAAAAACGACCACCAAAGGGCGTAACTGCCATCTTAAATTTTTAAATTGCATTTTCTATAAATTTCGCATAATAAACAAAAATATTTTTTCACATTTGTAAAGAGAACCAGTTTATCTATCATTTTCGTTAAAACCAAAGTTCAGTTATTTCAAAAACAATGATGGCGGGGGGTGTTCAATTGTTTTTGCAATAACCTGCTTTAACTTCTTAACGGTTTGACCGATTTTAACAAATTTAGTATCGTTGAAAAGAGCATTCCTTAAGCAATAAGAATCAACCAAAATATAGTTAATTTAGTTAAATCCTTCTTTGCCAGGGGGCTAGTTTTGACACCATGACCTAAATTAAAAAAAAAATCAAAAAATCAAATAGAATGATATGTTTTTTTCTTTATTATAAAGTAGCCAACTAACATCCAAATTAAGCCAGTAAAAACCATTTTTCAAAATCTCGTTCCTAACCTCAAATATTGGGAAAATGAGAATAATGGATGTTTGAAGATCGAGGACCGCGCGCTAAATTTTTTAAAATTATTAAAAATTTAGCACAAAATGAATAAAGGGACTAAACGCATTTTGAACTTATTGTCACTTTCATATTACTTTCGTAATTCTAACCTTTAATTTGAAACGTAAGCCTAAAAACCTAAATAGGTATACTATATCCAAATTCGAATATGTTAGACCATCTATTTTGGAACCATTTACAAAGATTTTTGTAGGTATAATATAGTTACTTTACGGAATTCATTTTATGAAATAGTCTGTAATTCTAAAAAGAACCGTTTTTTAATAAAACCCATAAAAGAAAAAAAAAGAGATCTAATGGCGACCCAAGTGTTCAAAATGGCATCCGTTATTTTGGATGCACATCTCAAGACGCTGATGTGTTGAAAGAACAGCATTCTCAATTTCAGCTCTTGGGATGTTCAAGATGGCATTCCTGCTTTATGCAATCATATCCTCGCGGGAAGTTGGCTTTGTTGCTAAGACTGTATCCTTAATTTTTCCCCAGAGATAAAAATCAAGGCAGGTTAAATCGGGAGACCTTGAAATATTTAATAAGTTTTAATATGTGCGCAAATATCAACAGAATCATTCCAAATGCAACATCCAAAGATTATTGTGTTAAATACTGAAGAAATTTTACGGCAAATAACATTACAAAAACTTGACTTGGAGGTCAAGGAAACAGGCTTCCTCTTCCGATCCAACGGTCAGGGAAGGTGGCATTTAAATACTAGCGAACAGCAAGGGCATAATGGGCGGGACAACCATCATGCTGGAAAAGCATATTTTGGCGGACGTCCAGCGGAATATCATTCATTAAAATTGGAAGAACATTTTCTAAGAAATGTAGGTATGTTCGACCATTTAATGCTCCGTCCAAAATAAACGGACCAACAACCCGCCTTCCAATTATCCCACACCAAACATTTACAATATATCTCCCTTGATGCTAGACTTCTCCAAACCAGCGCGGATTATTTCGGGCCCAAAAATGCCCATTATGTAAGTTCAATTGCCCATTAGTACCGAAAGTGGCTTCGTCAGTCCACAACACATTTGACAGAAATTGAGGATTTTCTGCTACCATATTTAATAGCTAGTGGCAAAAATCTATCCTTCGGTCGAAATCCGGAGGAGTAAGGCCTTGGTGTAAGTTGATATGGTAGGGGTGTAGCCTAAAATAGCAAAAAATGTAAAAAAACATGGGAGTTTATAATTTGAGTGTAAAATAGATTAAACTTTATAAAAAGAGGTATACCTCTTACATACCTCTGGGTTAGAATAATGCGATAAACCGTTCTTTGAGGAATACTCAAGTCTCGAAAAATTTCTCTAGTACTAATTTGGGAATTGATTTCTATAGATGCCAGGATATTAATAACATTTTGTCCGTTATTTTGCCTATTTCTCCGATTTACGACAGGTCTACGGATGCTACCCGTTGTTAATAGGCGCTGGGCTAAACGCACAAACACGCGTCGATGATATCGCGGTCGATTCGGATGGCGGAAATAGAAGGTGCGAACAGCGATAATCCCATTTTGAAAGCATTCAAAATAGATCGCCAGCACATTAAATGCTTCTTGGTTAGAAATCGGCATTTTAAAAAAGATTAAAAATTCAAAAAACTGCACTTTCTGAATGTAATTTACAAAATTACGACTTTTATAATGCATCGTCTTCCATTTGTTTAATTTTCCAAGGCCTAAAGTGTAGGGTGCTTTTACTTTACTTTAAAACGAAGCCAAGACTTACCTTGCTTTTCATTATTGCGATTAAAAAGTTAAACCTTATACTTTTTAATTTTCAAATATTTTATATTTTTTGGCAAAGATGAACTGAACTACCTACCCGTCTTTCTTTTTTCCAAGACCACACACCATATTGCAAAAAAACAGCTTAAAACTTTACACAAAGTACTAGATTTGAGGCATCAAATTTTACAAAGAATCTTTGTAAATGGTTCCAAAATATATGGTCTAACATATTCAAATTCGGATATAGTATACCTATTTAGGTTTTAGGCTTACTTTTTAAATTAAAGGTTAGAATTACAAAAGTAATATTAAAGTGACAATTTGTAAATGCGTTTAGTCCCTTTGGAGCAACATGAATGTTCTGATGATATATACTTTTTGAAATAATACATAAATAAATTCCATTTAGACTCACAATTGTCTGTTTAACATCTTATTCATTTTGTGCTAAATTTTTAATAGTTTTAGAAAATTTACCGCCCGGTCCTCGATCTTCAAACATCCATTATTCTCATTTTCCCAATATTTGAGGTTAGGAACGAGATTTTGAAAAATGGTTTTTACTGGCCTATTTGGATGTTATTTGGCTACTTTATCATAAAGAAAGAGTCATATCATTCCATTTGATTTTTTTTAAATTTGGGTCATGCTGTAAAAACTAGCCCCTGGCGGAGAAGGATTTAACTAAATTAACTACATTTTGGTTGATTCTTATTGCTTAAGGAATGCTCCTTTTAACGATACCAAATTTGTAAAAATAGGTCTAACCGTTAGAAGTTAAAGCAGGTTATTGCAAAAACAATTAAACACCCCCCGCCATCTTTGTTTTTGAAATAACTAAACTTTTGTTTTTACGAAAATGATAGATAAACTGGTTCTCTTTACAAATGTGAAAAAAATTTTTTGTTTATTATTTGAAATTTATAGGAAATGCAATTTAAGAATGTAAGATGGCAGTTACGCCCTCTGGTGGTCATTTTTAAAACTTGAAAATAGTTTCCTGCAATTCTGCAAACGACGAACGTTCCCGAGATATGGCCGAGAAACAGTCTTATTGGGTCACCCGGTACATTGACAAAACACATCGAAAATTCTGCAACGAGTGTGGTCATTGAGTACTACCAAAACGAATTTAAATGACTTCTGGATTATCTTAAGAGTGCATGTTTTAGACATTTTACAATAAATATAACTTTAAGATTTTGAAAAAACACGAAAATATTGATTATCAACAAATTTTAAATAAAATTTTTATTGATTATATTATACATGTAAGTAATCATTAATATTCAAGCTGTAATTAATTTCTATCTAATTTTACTTTGTAACGGTTGTAGTTCACAAATAAAAAAAAAGGAAGTGTCGGTTCTAGCGATACAACCTAGACAAAAAAATAGAGCAATACTATTTAACTCGAAATAGAGAACTAAATTCTTGAAGAATCCAGTATTTGTAGTAGTTAGCACAGCAGCGTCCGGCTTAGTCGGTAAATTAGGAGGTCCTTAAAGAACTATAAAGAAATAGACTGCTGCCTAAGAGTGCGCCACCTCCTGGGTAATAGAAAGAAATAGAACTGACCACCAGGAGTTCAACAAGTTTTACTAAAGGTCTAATACGTTAAAACAAACACAAATCAAAGAGACAAATAGACATGTAAATATAGCAAATACAACTTAAAATATTAGGAGAATATGTGAGAAGTAAGAAATTCTGTCACATAAGTTTAAAGGCCTTAGCAACAATTAAAGCTCGCAATCAAATATGTCTAAATTCAGTTAAGCTTTTGTTTATTACACCCCAAATTAAAGTTAATGTTCCATTTGAAGATTGGTGATTAAGGAAACTTGACGTACACACGTCACTTACACACGGTAACTTAAAAACTAAACTTAAACTCGGACTAGCACGGTACGTAGCTCCCGCCAATTGAAAAGGCCTTTTGTTTTAGCTTTATCTACATTATCTAAAACGCGCAAGCTCTTATGGAGCTAGTAAAAACAAAACCAAACGTCGGTGGATGGAGTCTACTTCGAATAAAAATTCGCTTATATACTAGAGATTCAAACCGTTTAATGTCACATGTACGTGAGCTTCATACGCATGCAAAGTGAATAGGTTCTTTAAACATTAAACTTAGCTGTGTACTGAGGCATGTAGTTCCGATAAGGAAAGTTCTTGCTAACGACAACAGTTGACAACTATTAGAAGATCAGTAGCCACAGGATTTTCCTCAAGAAAACTAAACGACAAAGCTTGAAAAAGCAGATATGTTCTCTCCAATGAAGCAGGCACGCCGCGTGAACGACCTCTTGAGCCAGTTGAGTCAGGTCACTTTTAATTGCTAGGAATTCTTAGTTAATCGTTCCAGCACCCTCAAGAATTATCCAGATAGTAATACACGGGTAGAGTTTAAGGTCAAGACACGTGGTAAAACATACGTTGTAATTAGAAATTAACACAACCACAAAACAAACAAAAGAAATAGAAAAAGAAATCACTTACGGCGAATGCGGTCGGATTTATATTTACACACCAATTTAACTTGGAATTATGAAAACCACATTAATATTTTACGTGTAAACTTTTAGCTTCACAAAGCACGCCGACAACCGCCCAATAGAAGAAAAATCACAAGATATCATTTAAGTACACTATACTCAGTATACTATTAGCGCAGTGTAATGAACCTGTCAGAATTATCGAATCTCCCGTATTGCAGTGGCGTAGGTACCTGATACGTTTGGAAAATCATATTTTTAGTAGGTAAATATATTATAATAGTAAAATCTACCTTGATATGAATTATTATGTGGTTATATGTTATTTATTTTATTTGTATAGTAGATCACATTACAAATTTTACTTCTTACGTATTATATACCATTATTTTTGTATCTTGGTATTAACCCACATCTACCCGTAAGACGGTAGTTTGCAGAAGTTTTTTACACTTGACTTAAAGACTTTCTCCTATACTAACACTATAGAAGTGTCGTATTTCTACCAAGATATTTAATCTTTAAGGAGGTGTTTGGTAAGGTATGTTGGTGAAAATGTCGACAAAGCAGTTAAGTTTGATGGGATGATATCTTCCATTTTTAAGCAGATAAGTTTTGAAGAGTTGGACGTTAAACTTTATAGCGAAAGGAAAGTGGGTCGCTGTCGAACGTTTTCCATTTTATCTCGGGTATTATGATTGCGGAACAAAAAGAGAAATCTAATACTAAAATGTCGTTTGATCAACGTAGGTAAACCATCATTCATTGATGTTACATTGTCATTGTTTATTCTAAATTCTTCTATTAAATAACCACGGGTGTCCACTTTTGAACACAATTAGGGACGCAACTATGTAAGTTGACCTTCCAGATTTGCGGACCAGTACAAACGGGGTAAGTAAACGTTGCATACTTTTTCAACGGAATGGTATTTGTACACACACCGCTTGTAAATTGGTGGTAAGCTTTATTTGTTTACTAAGATTATTATCTTCCGGGTTGAGCCGTGTTCGTCCTTCCTTCCTACGTTCTCTGCTTGACGTTTCGCTAACCATGCTGTTATCTTCTTCAGAAGTTACTCTAAAGAATGATGTTGTTGTCTTCTGCTCCTCGTCATATACCAATGTTCCGTTACGGTTTGTTGATGTCGATCAGTGACGGTTGGTTGGTTTTCGATGGTTGGTTGATCTTCTGTTTGGTACTGACTAATTTTGTGGCGACATTTGTTTTCTTTGTTTTTGTGAAGAGTTAGTTTCCACGTGTTGCTTAATCGGTAACCATCTTCTCGGTTGAAGTTGTTTTTATTTTTTATAATTTCTAAGGATTCTTTGATTATCCCTGGATAATATTTGTTAGTCCTTGATAGAACTTTAGCTTCTTCGAAGTTGATGATGTGTTTTCCTTTTTCGTGCAGATGTTCTGCGATTGCTGATTTATCTACCGCTCTGGACTTGGCGTCTCGGTGATGTTCTTTTAATCTACATTTTATGTTGCGTCCGGTTTGACCAATGTAGACCTTTCCACATAAACAATCAATTTGATAGACCCCTTTTGTTGAGAGTTTTGGCGGGTTATCTTTATTAGAAGGTGTATTAGTAGTTGCTGGATTTTTCTAACAGTTCCAAACCTGACACCGATATTCTTCTTCTCCAATGATTTTTTTAATTTGTCAGTTACTCCAGCAATGAATGGCAAACGAGCGTAGGTGGCGACCTGTTCCTTCTCTTTTTCGGATTTCCTGCGACAGGCGGC
The DNA here is from genome assembly GCA_030710515.1 of Abscondita cerata. NCBI lineage: Eukaryota > Metazoa > Arthropoda > Insecta > Coleoptera > Lampyridae > Abscondita > Abscondita cerata. The sequence goes on from JALBCR010001168.1 coordinate 142,449, forward strand.
TTTTATTTCTTTTCTGGTATAGCCGTTCTTCATTAGGGCTTGTTGGACGTGTCGAAGTTTTTCTGCCTTGTGAACCTCGTCAGGAATCTTGTTAGCTCTAAGCAATAAAGTTTTGATTAGAGACCGCTTCTGCTGTGGATGATGGTGTGATGTGGCATGGAGGTATCGGTCGGTCTTTTTACGATATACACTATGAACCAACTTGTTGTTATCCCCTGTTTCACTAGAACATCCAGGAAGGGAAGCTCCTTATTCTCTTCTATCTCCATGGTAAACTTGATCTTTTCGTGCTGAGTGTTGAGGTGGTTAAGAAATACAGTAAGTGCTTCTTTCCCATGAGGCCATATGACAAAGGTATCGTCCACATATCTGAACCAGCATTTCGGTTTCTGTTTGCTGGAAGACAACAACATCAGTCTTTAGAGTAACTTCTGAAGAAGCTAACAGCATGGTTAGCAAAATGTCAAGCAGAGAACGTAGGAAGGAAGGACAAACACGGCTCAACCCGGAAGATAATAATCTTAGTGGCAACAGCCGCGAAAGATTACACTCATACTTTATTTGTTTAATTTTCTTTACACCAGTCAATACACCACCGTTTGCTCGTTGGGCAATAGCTGCATAGCACCGTGGTATTTTGTATTTTTTCAACCAATGATTTCCTTTTAATGTTAGATAAATCTTTTATAAGGGCATCAATTGGTCGGCGATGTTTTTTAAACTGGTGGTGTACTGCGAGGGGGTTGATTTTGCACTTTCAGATTTGCCTTATTTCAGAGTTTGTTACGGTTCAAAATACTCGAGCACGGACGTAGGTCGCGTGAGTTGCGCGTTGCGACGAATCAAATTTACCGCGCATGCAACGATTTTTCCTATTGGTGGATCGGTTTATTCGGAATTTTTAATCAAAATGACGGGCTGACATCTTAGGACTCTCTCTTCCTTTTGGGCAATTAGCGGTGCTTTACGAATGTAAAAACTACATGTAAAATTTTAATGTGGCTTCAATAATTGCACGATGAATTAGTGTGAAAATATAAATCCAACCGATTTTCGCTGTAAGTGGTTTTTTTGCTATTTCTTTAGTTAGTTTTGTGGTTGTGTTAATTGTTAATTACAACGTATGCTTTAGCACGTGTCTTGACCTCATCCTCTACTCATATCTTACTGTCTGGATAATTCCTGGGGGCGCTGGAACGAGCAATGTTGTGGATGGCGCACGAGGCGTTCCTGGTATTACGAAGGCAACAATCTGCTCCCAGAGCTGTGTCGTTTCCTTCTCCAGAGAGCAATTCTACTGATCTTCTAGTAGCTGTCAACTGGCTGTCGTTAGCAAGAACCTCTCTTACCAGAACTACATGCATCAGTACACAGCTAAGTTATTGTTTTAAGGAACCTTTTCATTTTGCATGCGTTCAAAACTCAAGTACACGTGACATCAAACGGGGTAGTCTCCATCCACCAACATTCGGTGTTGGTGGCACTAACTCCCTCAGAGTTGGCGCGCTGTCATTAATGTGGGGTAAACTAAAAAAGGCCTTTTAGATTGGAGGGAGATATTTTGTATTAGAACAAGTGTAATACTAGTTTTTAAGTCACCGTGTGAAAGTGACGTGTGTACGTCAAGTTTCCTTAATCGCCAATCTTAAATTGGTACGCTACTTTTAATTTGCGATTAATAAACGAAAACTTAACTGAATTGTTACATATTTGAACGCGAACTCTAACTAATTGGTTGTTGCTATTTCTTTTCTTATCTTTTATTTCTGTCAATATATATTTATGATAGCATAATGTTTCGTTGTTGAGTACTTTCCAGGTGATGTCCTTCTTTGCCGCCCTCTCAGAAACTATTGTTAAGTCTATAAATGATGTTCCATTGCTTCTAACACAAATAGGTTCGACATCATCATTTAAAATATTCATGTTCGTTGCTTGAATAATATCCCAAAGAAATTCCCCTCTTAAGTTGGTTTTTTGCCCTTCCCAGGTTACGTGTTTAGTATTAAAGTCTCCCGTGATAACTACTTCCTTGTTTGAGGAGTTTATGGGTGCTACTACGCAGTACAGCTCATGTAAACTTTTTTCATATTCCTCGATTGTTTTATTGTGGCTAAAGTATACACTAAATACAAAGTATTTTTTTAGTTCTAGGTACGTATAAAAATTATGGCTACAAAAGGATATAACTTTACACTTTTGAGTGATGTTAATTATCGCAGCGTTTAGGGTTTTGTTTGTGTACGTATGTTTTCGTTTTAGGAAACAGAATTTTTTATTCGGTTCTGATATTAGGATAAAGTCACAGTTATTTATAACAGCATTTGCTTTTGCAAGGTCTAAGGCCGCTAAACTACTATTGGTATTAATTTGAAGTAGTTTAACTATTAAAGATTAATTGCTGTCTTATTAATTATTTTTGTGCTAATATGGCTTGTTTAAATTTCTTACACGCTGCCTCGCCTGTTATGTGACCATCTGTCTGGCATATCGGGCAATATGAATTCTTGTCGCAATTCTTCCTTTCATGGTCTAGGCTCGTGCATCTTTGACACATTTTGCATTTATCTTCTTCTGACTTGCAATCTGATGTGTGTCCAAAGTTCCAACATTTAAAGCATTTTATTACCTCGATCCGTTCCTCGATAGGGCATGGATTAAAGTTAATTCTAACTCTGCCGAGGGCAAGAATCTTTCGTGCGTCTCTATTATTTATTATGATTGTACCGGACTGGTTACCAAATCTCGTTGGTGGTAAAGGTCTTACTACCAGGTTCTGTTGGTTTTCTATCAATCCGGTATCTACTAGTGCTTCTCTTACTTCGCTTGCGTTTGTTAGTGCATCCGCTCCTTTAATATGAAGTACTACTTTCTTGTCTCCCCCCAAAGTTCTTACTTGTTGTCCATCTAGGACCATAGTAATTGAGTTTTTTACTTGCTTTTCTGTTTCCTTGTTAACGGCAATTAGCAAGTCTCCTTTCATCGTCTTCCTCACACTTTTATATCGCTTATTGTATCATTATCCTTTATATTTCCCTTTAATTTTTTCTTCACTATTTTCTACTATGATTGCTTCTTCTGATCTGTTTGTCTTAATATTATTTATTTTCTTTGTTTTGAATACAATATTTATATCTGTTTTTGAAACAGAGTTTCAAACGTTTTCCTCATTACTTTTACGTTAACATTTCTCGATGATACTATGTCTATTCTTTTTCCCATTTCTAGTAATAAGAGTTTGCATTCTTTTGTTATGCCATATACGAAGATATATTGAAAAATTCTTAGCCTACTATAGAACCAAACAAAATTTCAATGTCAAAATATTTTATTACTCAACATATTTTCCTCTTAATTGGATACATTTATTACAGCGAACCTGCAACGTCTCTAGACCTTTCAAAAAAAATGTTTCTTCTTGCTCTGCAAACCAGACCTCCACAGTTTCTATTACCTCCTTGTTGGAAGAAAATGTACGACCTTTGAAACTTTTTTTCAGTTGAAGAAAGAGGTGATAGTCGGACGGAGCCAAATCGGGTGAATAAGGGCGGTGTTCTAGTAATTCAAACCCTAAATCACGAATTTTTTGCATGGCAACATGAGATTTGTGTTCAGGGACGTTGTCCTGCAAAAACAAAACACCTTTGGAAAGCTTTCCGCGTCATTTCTCTTTAATATTTTCCCGTAGAGTGGTCAGTAATGTCGAATAGTAATTTCCAGTTATTGTTCTACCCTTATCCAAAAAATCAATCATGATTACTCAATGGCAATCCCAAAAAACTGAAACAAGAACTTTTCCAGCAGATTTTTGGACACGAAACTTCTTAGGTCTTGGAGAACCAGAGTGTCGCCATTCCATCGATTGTTGTTTTGTTTCTGGATCGTAGAAATGTACCCAAGTCTCATCCATAGTAACAATTCGGTTTAAGAAGTCTACATCGTTTACAAATCGAGCACAGATTGAACGCGATTCTTCTACCCTTGCACGCTTTTGGTCAACATTCAAACATTTGGGGATCCATTTTGCAGCAATTTTTCTCATGTCCAAATTGACGTGAACCATATGATGAACGCGGCCGTATAAAATATTCAGTGCTTCAGATATTTGTTTTAGCCCAATTCGACGGTCAGATAAAATCATGTCATGAACTGCATCTATATTTTCGGGGACTGACACAAAAACGGGCCTTCCCGGTCGGTCATTTTCAATGGAAAATTTACTTCTTTTGAAGCTTGCATTCCAATTTTTGACGCTTGCAAACGAAGGACATTGATTACCAAGGGTATTAAGCATATCTTCGTAAATCTGCTTACCTCTTAACCCTTTTAAATACAGGTATTTGATGATGGCTCGATACTCCAATTTTTTGATTTTCACAATTTCGGTGGACATCTTTTTTCATTTAATTTATTGCGTGACTCTGGTTTACTGTTTTGCCGTCAAACTTTACACTGACACTTCTAATAAACAATAATACAAACAACTATTAAAATAATAACAATATAATCAAAAGAATTAGTCAGAAGGCAGGCGGCAGTCAAGTTATTAATAATTCAGAATCAAGTCATTTAGTTTTTGGATCCGGCAGAGGAATTTTTAAAAGTTGAAGTAGAAGTAAAAGTAGAAGTATCTGTTATTGTTTATCTTGTCGTAGCATGGTTAATGGGCCAGGAATATCTTTGTACCCTATTATCTTGAGAGATGTGATCTAGGGCGTTTGATTTTGGCTTATACCATCGAATTTATACTGTTTTATTATCACCCTTTCCTAGAATTGTAACGGAGTGGCAAGAAAGTAGAAAGAGTGGTAGGGACGACTGGGGCGATGATATTTCTATTCCCACAAATACGTCACCAAAAGTACAATCATTACAATTTTTTCGTCATGGTCGTCAACGTTGGACTAACAATCTGCATTAGAAGTAGCGTTACAGTATAATACATGCGAGGCATTGCGCATGCTGCTAATAACAATTTTTGCATTTTAAATCTACTGCTAGCTTTACAAGATGTAAACCGTCTACTTTGATCAATAACTTATTGGCGGTAATACCAAGGTAAGGAGATTTTTACAGCAGTAGTCTTCTAGCCCACTACCGAGCTCAGAATTTTAAATTTACTAAACCCGAGTACGCGGGCAGTTATTATTATTTTTAACTTTAGGAAAAAAAATGTATTTAACAAATTTGTGGTATCACTCATTCTATTGATTTACACAATATACCGGGTGAATGAGATTGACCTTTTTATTTATTCAATTTTATGGTAAAAATAATATAAACCACATATATTTGCAAGTGACACGTTAAACCACATCTGATGGGCTACACAAATTATAATTATATTGACATATGCCAAAGTTACTACAATCAACTTTTTTGTTTTAAATGACCTTCTGTATATTTTTTCTTCTTATTCTGGTTAAAGTTTGTAGCCAGTTTGTAAATTGACAACATTGCAATTTTACGGTTGACGTTCACTTTACATTGTATATCAATGATCTGAGGCCTAATTAAAGTTTACGTTTAAATGTGTGAACTTCATTTTAATCAGTTACGGCCGGTTGTACCAAAAAGATTTAATCTTAAGCGATCTTTTATTGAAACGAACAAGAGTGAACACGTATAAGGTGACGTAAATTTAAATTTGGGAAGATGTGGTATTCTATTATGATATTATTCTTTAATTACAACATTCAGATACAGCTCGCAATACCGGAGTAGACACTAATTCCAAGACAGGATGTGGAGTAAGAACTCAATATTTTCTTAGTCAGTTTTGGTTTATTACTTAAGTACACCAGAAGATCATCTTTCATGTCGTTTAAAAAAGTTGTTCCTGATCTAGGAACTATATGGCCGATATGTAAACAATGTCTCATGAATTACTTAGCCTTTAGCAAAAACTTTAAAATATAATTTGATAGTTATATTGATCTTCATCATTAAGTTCTTGCCATCGGGGCATAGAAAAAGAACTTTTAAAATTTTTTTATAGTTTGAGTCTCTTTTAAGACAATGACCAGAATTTTGGCCTTTTAAAAATGCACGTAAAATCATGTAATTTGACATATCGATGTTATGTTTAGCATTTAAAGTAAATAATTTCACAATTTTCCACAAATCAGACATTTTAACGTTTTCAGAAAATAACTGTATACTTTTCTCTTGCTGATAATAACGTACGTATACAGGGTGTTTCAGAACTCTGGAATCAAACTTCTAGGGGTTATTCAGTGCAACAGTAGAAAACATTTGAGTATAGAGACCCATGTCCGGAAATATGCTCCAAAATATACTGAGTGTTAATTAGAGAGAATTTTGAGATGTTGCCGCGTTTTGAAACGAGTGTATTTTGTCAGCAAATTCTTAGAGATAGACGATAAAAAATTTTTACTTTGTCTAACTGAAAGATGAAGGGAAAGAATTCTACACTGACGATTACAAAAATGTCTCTGATCATGTAAAATTTAGAAGCAAAGAAAAAATATTTAAAGAATTTTCTGAGACTTTACCTCGGCCTTTTTTGAAGAAAACCTTAAATATAAAGCGTTATATCTAGAGATGCTTGTTGTTTCAGACTTTGAAAATACATCAAGGAAATGCTGAAATAAGGAGTTTGTAACGGTTGTAACTTACAAATACGTAAAAGGATCGACGGTTCTAGCTGTACAATCTAGAGAAAACAAGAGTAATACTATTGAGTTTGAATCAACGCACTAACTAAATTCATCGGAGTTCCCGAGTTTGTAAATGTTACCGCAACAGTGTCCGGCTTCAATGGTAGATTTGGGGGGTCCTTAAGGAATCTGAAAAGAAATAATCTGTTGCGTAACTTGGCGCCACCTGCTAAGTAATGGACAGAAATAAAACCAACCAACAAGAGTCCAATTTGGTTTTACTACAAAATCCAACACGTTAAGACGAACACAATATTAAAGAAACACATACACGATTTAAATAAAGCAAATCACAACTTCAAAATTACTAAGAGAAGGTGTAAGGAGTAATCGGGATTGTCGCATAAAGTTTGTACGGGCGTTAGCACTTACATAACGGTACCCTAATAATGACTTAAACTCGGAGGTAAACCGATAAACAGGTCTCGTCAACCCAAAAGGCTTTTTGTTTTTAACGTCGCCCCCGTTATCTACAGCGTCTAGTTCTAAGGGAGCCAACGTAAACAAAACCGAAAGTCGGTGATCGAGTTCACCTTGACACAAGAGAATCACGTAAATACTAAAGTTATAAGACCGTTTGATGTCACGTGTACGTGAGCTTCTTACGTTTTGATAATGAGTAGCATAATTAAACATTAAAACTTAGCGGGGTTCTAGTAGTATGCAGCTCTGCGGAATCGTTCTCGCTAGCGGCCGTATCGAAGGATTGGACAGCGTCCGAACTTATTTAATTCCAGAATTTCCCTTAGGGGAGGTTCAGATTAAAAAGCAGATAACAATTAGGCTCTCTCGAAGCAATGGGTACGCAACATCGACAAGTCAATCGGCCTTCAGCATTCAACAGTTGTTGGCTAAAATGTAGGCGAAAGCCAGGTACTCGAAAAATTAGGCAGCGAGAGGTTTCTAACTAGCCATTCTAGCATCCCCAGAAGTTTCCCAGGTGTAAGATAAGGTAAAAGTGTAAGGTTAACACACGTGAAAAAGGAAACGTTGCAATTAATAATTAATACAACCTCGAAAGTACCCACAAAAATAGTAAAAGATCCACTTACGGTGTAAATTGATCGGGTTTATCTTTCCGCACTCAATTATGGTGCAATAATTAAAACACACAAAGAAGTGAAAAAAGTGCCCAAAATGTTGACTCGTCGCTTAACTAGTAATTGTCGTTCACTAATAGGAAAATTCGATGTAGCGCGGTAGATTTGATTTTCGTCGCAACGCACAACCTACGCCCTACGTTCTGAACACGGCTTACGACCTACGTTTTGTTCAAATTTTTTTGAACCGTAACAAGTTGTAAGTGGGTTAGAGTGCAAAAACACCTTGCTTATTTTTCCTTGTCGACGTTTCGACCGACGACGGTAGGTCTTTATTAAAACATCAAAAAAATAGGTAATAATTAAGCAATCCCATAAGTTAGAAAGAAAAAACAAGGCGTTTTTGCACTCTAACTCACTTCCAACTCCTATAAAAAAAGCCCTTTCTGCCTGGAGAAACAACTAAAAAGAAAAAGATAAAGAGTTACAATAACATGCTGAAATAAGGTTTCGGCCTGATCTCGCTTTAGTCGCACGGGAGTGGATACCAACAACATTTTTTGTACCGCGTAAACAATCACTTAAATTACCTCAAGCTCGACCAATTGAAGACATCTGGTCATTATTTAGTCGGAAAGTGTGTAATATTGATGGGAATTAGACAATAAGAGCAGTTAGAACGCCGTATATCCACAAAAAATAGAAAAACCAATTTTGAAGGAAGATACCACGCATCGCGGAAAAACTTAAGCAAATCGAAAACAATATTTGGTTTAGTAATAAAGATAGTTAAAGGCGATTGTATAAAAATTTAACAAGGACATAAAACTATTTTTATAACACCGTGTTTTTTTCCAAAACTTTAGGACCATACGTTACATACTTTTTTTGAAGCTCTTTCATATACTTTCCCGGCAATAAATGTAACGTAACTGCGTTGGTAATTTTTCTAACATCAGGTGGCGTACATATCTTCACAACCATTATCTGTTCTTATTTTCTTCAAAACCTAAAACGGACAAAAAACTTTTTTTGACAATGAGGGTTGACAACCTCGGTTGGAAAAATTAAAATTTACTTTAATATAATTAATTTAAATTTTTAATAACTTCAACAACTTTTGCACCGTTGTCCTAGTAGAATTTATAAACCTTTATAATCGTGAAATTTATCCGGTTCGGAGGACCACTTTAATAGATAATGGTATTTTACTTAAAATATACAAAAAGTGTTGATAAAACTTTATTTCATTAAGTTGCAATCCCTAAAAACAAAAAACGCGAAGATTGAAAATATTAATTCAATGACGAAACAGAAAATAGAATAAAAATACCTGCAGATCTAATTGTAAATTTAAATATAAAACATTAAACGATCACAAAAAAATTGCAAAAATTAAAAAGAGCAAAGTTAGTTTCGCATGCAGAATAAATTTTCTCGTAAGCTTTTTACTGTTGCATATAGATGTAACAATAAAAATCATAATGTAAGTTTATGACTCAATTTCGGGACAAACCCCGAATTAATTTATTTCGTTATATAGAATAAAATATCTATTAGCTTCTTTTTTTATTTGATCAATAAGTAAATTTTGCAGTTTGTGTTCGATTACAGTTTTTGTTGGATTCTATTCTTGAATGATTTAATTAATTTTTTGTGTGTTTCATTGCATGCACTCGTTTACATTAATTTAAATTCTATATTTTGTTTTTGCAAAGTGTGATCTATTTGTGGTTTAAAACGTATAACTGCAACGACTAAGCATAAAGTTTAATAGTAAATCAATGTCTTACAAAAGATTGTGTGATTTTATTAAAGAACTTTCGCTAAAGATTTTATTTTGTAAATGAATGGTTGGATGTTATAAAATTAAATTGTCAAAAAGTCACAAAAAAGTTTTCAAAACTGAGTGTAGAAAGAAGTAATAAAAGTGATAAAAACAAAAGTGTTTGTGACAGCATCAGTGACATTGAAAAATATTTTTTTATATAGATTTTTCGAGACTTTACTTTTTTAAAAGATCAATGAATAAATTACTTTCAACGTACGTTAATTTATTAAATTCGGTTTCAAATAATATATTAAGTTTTTAAAACAAAAGAAAGTGTCAAATAAGAATAGGCAAAAACACGATCTACATAATGAATTGCTGAAGATATCTGCAAGAAAAAACGTAAACCGAAAACACACATTATTAATAATATTAAAATTAATGAAACCAAAAATGTTATTTATTTCATCAATTTGTTGGTGCTTAAAAGAACTCATTAATCACCCGTTATCACGAACTAACTAGCGTAACATCCGACAATAGGGTATCAACGATGAATTTGTTTCTTCATTGTTTGTTAAGAAAACAAATGCGCTTTGAAGTCTTTTTAAGTAATGTCAGGATTATAAAGGAATTCGCGAACGAACAAAGTTGTAATGTAAAAAAAAAATAGAATTATGAGCGACTGACGTTTACAGAATCCCATTATTCAATATTCGTTTTGTTTTCTTAAAGTTTCATTGTTTTGCGACTCTATTAGATTTACACAACTAAGAATTATACATACTTAAACTTAGTTGTGTTTGATCCTTTGTTGGTACGTGTAAAAAGTTTTATAAACAATTTATTTTATTGTTCGTTTTTATTGTAAATCATTCAAAGTAAAATAAATTTTTTTATGGAACAATTTCAACAAGTTATCGAGTCAACATAGGTGCGTTTTGGTCCTTCGCGCCGGATCGTTCATCATTTCATTTACATAGCAACTCTTTAGGTAGTATTTAATTTAACTCAAACACAATAATGGGTGATTTATTTAGAAGTATTTTTTTAATTAAAAAATAAATAAAAACAATTTTGTTTTGTAATCTTTAACCATTCTTTACAATTATTTCTTAAAATTATTGCTTTCAAATGTTGGCCGTAACTACGGTTAGCATAGTTTATTTTCTATTTTAAATGACGCGCTTGAGTATTTTGAGTAGTAATTGGCCAATAACTAGAATAATATTGGCCTCCAATGTCTCAATCGTAATCGGCTTATCCATGTATACTTTAGAGTTTACATAACTCCAAAGAAAAAAGTGAGTAGGTGTTATGTCACATGATCTAGCCGGCCAATGCACTGGTCCAAAGCGTAAAATAATCTGTTTACCAAATTGTTCTTGCAGTAAAGCCATTGTTTCACGCGACGTATGAACCAAATTTTGTTGAGATCACGGGCTTTAATTTTAGGTCAATCAAATAGTTTGTTATCAAGGCGCGATAACGATCACCACTCACAGTAACATTCTGGTCGGCCTCTGTTTTGAAGAAATATGAACCGATTTTTCCACAAGCCGTAGGCGCTGTGCGGGACTAAGTCTTTCTATTATATGTAACGGTTGTAGTTTACAAAATAACAAAAAGAAGCGAAGGCTCTAGTAGAACAACCTACAAAAAAAACTAAAAAAACTAAAGAGAATTCGGTTCGATGTAGCGCACTAAATACGTGAAGGGTAAGAATATTTATAGTAGTTAGAGCAGCAGCGTCCGGTTTTGTTTGGAAGTTGCGTGGATTTTTAAATAATTATAAGAAATTTTACTGCTGGTCTAACAAGGCGCCACCTGCTGGATAAAAAAGAATTAAAATCGACCAACAACAGATCAACAGATTTTACTTAAAATTTAATATGCTAAATTAAACACAAATTAGAAAGAGAGAGAGAAACAAGCAATATAATATAACAAACACATTTTGAAATATTATAAGAATGTGACAGTAATAGAGAGACGGTCGCATATAGTTACGTGCGTTAGCAGCAGCTTCGCTTAACAATAAATAAAGCTCGCAATTAATGTGTAAGCTTTGGTTACACCCAAATTAAAGTTAACATTCCAATTGAGGTGTTACGTCTTTGTACCTGTTAATTTGTCCTAATTTTATGTCTTATTATTTGCTATATGCAATTTGGAATACGTACGAGAACATGCCTTTATTCTCTGCCAGAAATCGTACATTCTTGCGAGTTGGTTATTAGCAATTGATAATAACAACGAATAATACCAATTTTTTGTATTCAAAATTTATGATTCGTGCGACGTATTTAAAATCGTCGTACAATAAATTAAATTAAAATAGATAAAATAGCTATATTTCTTGATCCTACGGTGGATCTGTCTGGTGGCATCAGAAGAAGTAGTATGATACATCTTGCTGCATATTTATTGATTGGTGGCATCCGAAGGAAGTAGTATGGTAGATCTCGCTGCATATTTATAGATTGGTGGCATGCAAAAAAGTAGTTTGGTAGATCCCTCTGCATAATTGTTGATTGGTGGCATCCGAAGTCCTATCTAGATGGTGCAAATGGTGCGATAAGTAATATCGTTGTACATAGATTTTTCTTTATGTTTGTATCTATCCTTGTAACATTATCGTAAGTAATCATAAATTTTGTACATATTTTTTTTTTTGGGTGCTTGAAAACAATTTTGTTGACAGCTTGTGACTTAGGAATATAATTGATTTTTTTCGTTAGTTGGTTTGATTTGCTTTGGTACGTAACATAAAAATTGGCTACTAAGAATGCTCTGCGTACACATATCACTTACACACGGCGACTTAAACTAACTTAAACTAGGATTAAAGGGGTAAGTACCTCCCGCAAACCCAAAAAACCTTTTGAGTCCGCGACAACCGCTCAAAATTAAACTCCCCAGCCTTTATTGGGCTGATTGAAAACAAACTTCCGGTTGAGGAAAGTACATCGAATAAAAGTTACTTCAATATTAACTATCGTCCGTTTTATGTCATATGTAATTGACGGTTATACCATTATTATTATGAATAAATGGTTTAAATACTAAAACTTAGTTGAAATCGTTGAATGTAGTTCGGAGATTGAAGGTACTCTGCTAGCGACGGTATCGATAGTTCGGGAAAGTTAGATAGACCTAGGGATTCCTCTTAGAGGTGGTGTGCGCAAAAAAACAGCAAACAAGTGACTCCCTTGTTGCAAGTATGCAACATACTTAACCTCTGTAGACGTAGTATTTACCATTGGTTTGCGGCTTGATTAATGCAAAACCGTTGTTTTTCATTTATAGAAAAGGCTTTTAATTAGCTACTCCAGCACCCTTGAGAGTTATCCCAGTATCGTACACAACGAGCACATAATGCCGGACGCAACGTGCTAAAAGCATATGCAGCAATCAGAATTAAAACAAATAGGAATAAAACTCAAATACTCACGGTGAATGTAGTCAGTTTAAAAGTAAACGCCAATTTGTATTGAAAATTGTGAAACCTACATTAAATAGTTTTTGGTGAGAATTTCACTTCAGGGAAAATGCTAAAACACCCGCGTGCATCAAACGAAAAAGGAAAATGTCCGCTGTCCGTCCAGAAAATTTTCAGTCTAATTTAATTTCCACTAACAGAAAATTATAAATACGACTTTTCGTCGCACCATACTACTTGCGACACACGTTCTAAGACGGCTCACGACATACATCTTAAGTACGGGAAATAAAACCGTAACATATGAAATGTTAAACACTACTGAGGAAGAATGCCACTTCAGTTGACCCGACGCATGCGCTATATGCAATTAAATCCCCATAATAAAAAGTACTTCTAAATTAATCACTCTCTAGTTTATATTTGTAGAAGTTTAAATTTTAATGGTATGAATTTGCTTCAGTCACAGTCAACTATTTCCGACAACAATTGCTTAAACAAGTTACATATTCCACGATGTGTCATTGGCTCCAAAATGTTGTATTATTTTAAATTTTTGTATCTTATATGATCAGTTCTTTAGTTATTCAAAGAAAACTGGCAAAAACTAATATGTCTCGAACGCTGGAAAATACCTTACAAAGCACAAACTTTGACGTCATTTACAATGAAATTTTTAGTTTGATTTTTATAGAGTAAAGTAATGGTACTAATGCCGTAAGAGCATTTAATAATAAAACTGATTACAAGGCTTGCCAAGTGCAATCTAATCTAAATAAACTATTACTCAAGTTCTTTAAACCAACCTATAAAAACTTTGAAAGTTTTACGTATTCTTTGCCAATATTATGTTACAGTATATTGGTACTAAAACATTGAATTAAATTGCAGTGTCAAAAACTTGGACCACAGCTCTGCTAGTCAAAGAAGGATTGTAGTTGTAATCGGTAGTAATTAAGTCAAAGGCTTTCACACTGCAAAAAAAGTAATAACAAGAGCACCACCCAGCAAAACGCGTAGTAAATACTGTAGAGCAACTAAGAACTTCTTAAGACACAAAAATATACCGGTAAAGATATTATTTTTGCAAAACGACTAGAATAGTTATAAACACACAACACATGTAAAATACATAACAACTGCGTATAAAAAGCTACACGATACGAGATGATTTAGTAATAATTAAATAAAACCGTTAAATTAAATAACAACTGTTATTATACACGCCCCTGCTCGGGCGTGGTTACCGGATAATTTAGTAATCAGTTGACATAAACAAATAAATAATTAATGTTCAAAGAGCTCACACACAAATAAATGTGGTGTTTACTATTATTGAAAATAAACACTCACATTGCGTAACGGTACTCGACGATAAATCTAACAGAAAACAAAAGGCGTAATCACATTATACTAATATTCGAAAGATCTTTTAAATCACACCGATCAAATACAAAGCGTAGAAATTATGTAAGCAAATTCACGTTAGAATACAAATAAAATAGCGTTTTAAATAAAACTATAACGTAAAGCATGCACAATTTTAACTTATCTGACTGTCGATGATTACGATGAAGAATAAGTCGGTTTGTATTCCAAAACAGATGAGTAGTAAGACAGACAGGTAGAAGAGATAAGCAAGAACAAGATGTTCTCGACTGGATAAATAGATAAGTCCAGGTTATGACCTTTAGGTGACCGGTTTATCATCGATAAATAATTAGTAACCAGTTCAAGAAGCAAATGGATAGCAACTGCCTATCAAGCTAGTGTTGACTTTATTTCCCAGTTAAACAACCATAATTACGTAAAATGTTTTGTATTTATTCATTCCAATCAACCATACCCAGAGAAAGTTCTGAAACGTGGGTAAGATGGCGATAGAAATTCAAAGTGTAGAGTTGTTACAATAAATTAAGAAATGCTACTTACTACGTACAAGTGTAAGAACTTGGTGTAGTGTTTATCCATTACAAATTAAATAATAACGGTACTTCATCAGATTTTCTCCATTTAAAACTTGAAGTTAACTACGACTTGTTACACCAACGGCACAGTTAGAAAAGTAAGTTTGGACTAGCCAATTTCTAGAAACTTGGAAACCCTAACTTTAAGTGATTTGTCAAATTAATACCCTAATGCAACTTAAGTTGCACAGCTATAAACGGATTTATCCTTTTAATTTGTTAAACATTATTACATCGGACCAGTAAGGTGACCGTCACAAGTTAATCCACTAATACCACAATTATATCTACCATATTTAACCCTTTCGATCTATCAACCACAGTCGAAGACGGAAAACTTTCAACTCAAATAATAATGTTAAATAGTAACTTATTTATTGCAAAAGAAACTAACCTAAACAATTAATTGTTGAAACTAAAATCGTGAAAAGCACTAACTTTGCAAGTTGTACAATCGGAGTAGTACAAAGCTAGGGAATATTAGTTTTTTTATGTTTAAAGTATGGCAACAAGATAACCAACTGAACAATTATTATCAGAACAATAAGTTTTGCGACACCTAGTGTCGACTCGTGTTAACAATTACATACGGGGTATTATCAGTTCCTCTTTATTAACAGTTTAAAATATGCTTAGTAGAATGAGCATTCCGTACTTAAAGTATTGAAGGAAAACAACAAGAAGTTAAAAAAAAAACTATGCCAGTATCAGCATCGCGGTGCATGAAAATTTCAAACTACCTACATACCGGCATTAAGTAGTTAATTTAGAAATTTATAAGCATCCCTATAAAGAATAATTTTAAAACGATGACAATACAAAAACGTGATGAAACTTATAAGCATTAGGAATCTAGAAGAAGAACAAGGAATTTAATGGTTTACACCGATCATTTAATAAACAAATTAAACTTCCTTAAAAATAACACGTACAGAAATATATAATTTCCAATAAGAGCAGCCGTACACTAACACCACCGCAAATATAAACGCAAATTAACCACCTGTTAGAAATACGTTAAAAGTTTGTCAGTCGAAGAAAGGAGGAATCGTCTCGTCAACGAAACACAATTATAATTTTTATTAACTAAGCGAAAAGTGAAAATGGTTGTTCAAGAGGGTAGTGAAATGTGTAATGATGTACGGGGCAGAAATTAGTGGGAGCCAAAAATGGGAAAAGCTAGAAAGGATACAGGAAAGATATTGGAGATAGACTCTAGGTTTTGAGACAAAGACACTTGGATATTTAATAAAGGAAGACATGAAGCTTGAGAAAATAAGAGTAGGAGCACTAAACAAAGCAATAAAATTAGAAGGAACTATAGAGAATAAAAAAATAGTGAAATTTAGTATGAATCTTGGTAAAAACTGAATTAGAAAAAATAATATATGGAAAAAAGAAAGAAAAGCTATTATAGAAGAGGAAGTTACGCCATAGAAGTAGTAAAACGGTTAAGAATAGAGGAAAGAAAAATCGAGAAAGAAATAACAAAAAAGGTTAAAGATAATCAGATACAAAATATAATCAGGATCAGAGAAGGAAGATACAATATGCGATGCGTGGATATAACAGTGAGTTAAGAATAGAAGGAAGAAGAATAGAGGAAGAAATAACAAAAAAAATTAAAAATAATTAGATTCAAAATATAATTGGGAGAGGGAGGGAAGAGAAAAATGGGAAAAAACAGAAAAAAATAAAGTAATTTTATAGAGGAAGAGTTTTTAATAGGGAAGGAGTGTAAAATTCTGTTTTTTATTATTTTGCTTATGTTTGTTAAGTTTATTGGTTTTTAAATCCGAATCATTTTGTTAATTTGTAAAAGAAGAAAAAAAAATACAATACAATACAAAATATAATGAGGATCAGATAAGAAAGATACAATATGGGATACGTGGATATAATAGCGGAAAAAACTTCAAGGTACTTAAAAGGAGGGGTTACAATGCTAGAAAAGAGAATGATAGCTAGGTTTAGACTAGGTAATGAAGAGAACAAAAATAAATACTGGATAATAAAACTAAGAAAGATTATGTAGAACGTGTGGCAATTATAAGGAAATTATTATACATCTAAGAGAAGATTGTGTGAAATTAAGAGAGGAGGAACTAAGAAGAGAAAATATATTAGGCAAGAAAGAAAATGGTATAAAGTGAATGAAAGAGGTAGACAAGAGAAGAGAATGGTTTGAACCAAGGAAAATTCGTAAGTAAGTTACCCTTTTGAATAACACCGTGAGTTTTATTTATTTAAGTTCCTTTTTATTGTGTGGTCGAATCCATTAGTTAATTTTAAACAACAAATAAAAAGTTTAATTGATTGATTGAACTTAATTCTAGAGGCTTCAAAATTCTGTTAACACTTTATCAATTCAACCAAAAGTTTTATCTACATCATCTATCGAAACACGTTCTAATATTAACTCTTGCAAAACACTCAACAATAATAGAATTTATATCCCTCAAACGCAGAACAACGATGTCACTACCAAAATCAACTCAATACTTAGTTAATTTCTAAATAAATTTATAAACCCGTCACAACACTGCATTCAACAAAACAGCTTAATAATTAGAAAATAAATAATGCAACCCAATAGCCTAACAGAATATGAAGAGAGGTAAAAATCTTTGTTCCTCTATACATAACAGACATACTTTTAATTGTTGAAACTTATCTCACTGATAACAAATTTCAAATCCTACCACACTAATTATGCTAATAATACAACTTGTGTTGGCAATATAATAGTAATAAAAGATTTAATCAAACACCAAACGTACTTGTCAATGTCCAAAAAGAGTCCTTGTTAGGATTCTTACGCGTGCATAACTTTGGCGTGTGCAGACGTGTGTGGAACATATTTTGGGGACTTGTTAATCCAAGACTTTTGGCAAACTCCGTAAGTAAAGTGTTATCAATAATTAACAAGTTACTATATCGCCATTTTGAAAAGTTCCCGAATTTTCCCTAGAAAATTTGAAACAATTTTCTACTACAAAAGTTCTCCATCAAAGATTTTAAATATTTATTTACTACCGAATTATGTACGGTCTGTAAACGTCACCGTCAACTTTGGTAATTAAATTAAAATTTAATTAGGGTGTATGCTATGTGAATTTTTGACCTGGTTCTTTCTTTGTCACCGATAATCAAGATTACTGTTTGAAGGAGGCTATCCGATATTACACAAATCACTAGTCCATTCTTATGTGGTGATGATATGTAACCGTCCTTGTGAAGTTGTCATCGATATACGTCAGATAAGTTAGTTTCAAATTCTTATTAATTGTACGGTGAAATTATCCATAACTTCAAGGCGCGTCTATTAAGCATGTATAAACCGTTATATAAATTAAGACTTATATTTTTAAGATATCAATTACCAATTTACCAATTGTGAATTCAAGGGCCCTCGAAGTCGTCGAATTTTTGTTTTTTTTGGCACTAAACTAAACTTTTGGTGTATGTATAATGAGCAAAATAAATGTTTTTTTAGGCCGATATACTTCTAGAGTACAATAACTTATTAGTATATCGTGTCGCGCTACGTTCTGCCATTTAGCTTTAGTGTCAGACGCTTAAATAAACTCGTGGGGTCTATTCTCAATTTTAATTTTATATTGTCAGACTGTTTGATGTAATAACTCTAATAATCTGTATACTGTTGTGCCTCTTATAATCTTAAAATTGTTGGTGTCTCGCTTTATTTTGGCAAATATCGTCATAATAAACTTTCTAGTCCTTCTTCTTTCTTATGATACTGCTTAATGATAGTTACTAGAATTCTGTAAATGTTGTTACGGTATTAATTTTCTAAAAACAATGTTAATATAAATTCAGTTTTGTTGTGTATAAGTATTAAGTTTCATTCTTAATAGCAATGATTTAAAAGACTAATACTATACATTTTTTATGTAATAAAACAATTATTATTTGGGGTTGAATAATTTATTCGGCATTATTTTTTTGTTGTTTCCAAAATTTGGCACATATTTTTTTTGTTAATTTACTGCTTTTTTTTGTGTGATAAATAAACATCTTATAACCTCATTTTGATTTATTACCCTTTTGATGTTTATTTTTCCTCCGACATCTTTAAGAGTTGGTAATATAATTTTTGTAAAACTTTAATAACTTTATTTTCCTAAAAGGGCATGATGAACTAATTTTTGTTTTTATAAAAACATTAATTGGGATTTATGTGAGCCATCACCGAAAATATTTTAGAATTCGTTTAGTTGTTAGCTTCACATCAGAATTTTACCAATTATGTTTTTGGATTCTCCAGAATCTTTAAGACTGTAAGAATAATAATTATCTTTAAAGCCACATACCATTTTGGTAAGTTTTGTAGAGTTTCAGACTTAAAAATTAAAAACAATAAAAAAAATTTTGTACGCTTTTGCTCTCATAATATGTCGCAAAAAATTCATCGCCTTGTATTTATTAGTTTGAACTAATAAAGTAAGGGCGACACAGAGACACTTGTGTTTCAACCTTGTAACATGTTGCTTGAATTATGTACAAACTGTTTTAAATATATGTTGGGGATGCTTTATTTTGAACCATATTTAATTTTGCTCTTTTTCACGTTTCTAGTGTTTACCTTTTACAATCATTTAAACTATATAGAATGAACTATTTAGGAACTGCTAACGTAGTTTCTTTATCTGGAAGTTTATTGGGTAGAGAATTGTCTCGCACGTAATTTTTTTGTAATACGCACTTATAAACCGTTTGTCGCCGACTTATCCAATGTTTTTTCCCATTTCATTAAAGTTTAATTTAAATTGAGTTCATATACTATATTGCTATGGAAAACAATTGATAAAATGTAAGTTAACAATGATTAATTCAGATTGTAAAATAACCGTTGTCGCAAACGCATTATGATTCTATTTTTTTAACGTATGAAGGAGATGTTTGGAAACAATGCAACAAAATGTGGAACGTAACTAAATTAGTTTGAAACTGTTTGTTTACATCCACTTGAATTAAATTAACGTACGTAAAATTAAGAATTGGCAAATATTTAACGGCGTTCCGTTAACACTTGTGTTTAATTTTAAGTAGACATACCGAAAATTAACGTAGTATACAAAATTGTTGGGTCAACTTCAACTTAAGAAGGTACTAAATAATTTTTTATGTTTGTGCGCAGTTTTTACAATGAGTGATGGCAAAGTAATGTTCAACAAAAGCTTTTTAAGCTAACTTAGTAAATGTAAACGGAAAGCTTCATTTATTCGTGCGTTAATTCTTATATTTTTAGGCCTGCATTGGTTTAAAATGATGTAAATAATACTTTACTCATGAATTCGTTTAATCGTTAATTCTATTTATCTTTTATAAGGAGGGGAACGCTTCTGCATGAATGGTTCTTACCGATGTCGTTTTTTAAATACATTGATCTGATATGGATGGGTGTATTTTAAATATCCTGGTAACAGCCGTTGGTTGACTTAATTGTTTTACCTTGGTTTGTTGGGAGTGGATTAGTTGTACACCTTTACCGTCAAATTTTTGATATTTATTATTCAACAAACATTAGGGAGTGTACTTCAGAAAGAGAGATTAAACTTATTATTTACTTGCTGATACAAACAATATCAAAACAGACTGTATTAATTTATGATTTTGATTTGATTTTATATGATCTTTACTATGTATATGTTATGTTTGTTTGTTTGTCCTCAAACTCCTCCTAAATCGTTAGTCCCATTGGAATTAAATGTTACACACTTCTTTAGGTGAATCTAAAATAGTTCACAAACGTTTGATTTTCGCGATTTAACACTTTTTAGCCGTTGTTCGTTGCACAGCAAAGCGCGGCGGGACAGCTAGTTTCCAATAAAAGTTTAACACTTGTGATTCAAATCAAACACTCACTTAACGACAACTATAATTAAAGTTGTACTCACTTTAGCAGGAATAAAGTAGGCAAAAACAAGGGACCGCCCATCATAATCAAAATGGGTAATAGAAGATCCAAATGACTTCCAATTTAAATTACATTTGAATTTGATGGTAGACCAATTTCTATACAAAAGGTGAAAATTCTACATAGTTAGTGCAATTAAAAAACTTAAATTAACTTACCCCTATTGTAGAGAATATAATAAACAAAATTTGCTGCAAAATACCAGCCACATAAAAATATGAAAACTTATTATTAAGGTATATACGAATACGAATAATCAAAACTTTAACAAAGCAATTTTCAGTTCAATTGTCACACCAACTTCGCAATTATATCAATGCCTTTTAGACCAGAGATGCAAACGCCTATCTCCTGAACTCGTTTCTAATCGCAAACTTGGAAAACTCATTGTGCAAATTTACATATAATTTATACAATTGCGTTCACAGAATGTTAAAAAAAAGAACGTGACATTCAGTTTATACCGTGTGTTTAGTTTAAAATGAAGTACATAGGGATATTGAATACGAATTAGCAGTTATAGAAATACCCAGTAGTCGGAGAGTTTGGGTTGTGGGCTGAACCGTTACACGTTGGGTTCTTATCTTACTAGAATTATTTTTATTTAAGCGCCAAGTTCCAATTTAACTGAAGCGAGTACTAACTCGGAACTAGTCGTTAGCAGTAAACTGAAAGTACTGAATTATTCTGTTCAAAATTTAATTTAGTTTACGTTGGTAGCAAGGAAATTTTCCAATACAGAAAATACATATATTTAGTCAATAACAAGAATATTTATACACAAACAAATAAAGGTGTACTTAATTGTAGTACCTCAGCGCACAGCAAACAAACGATATTCACGTAAAAAACAAGAAAATATATAGTATAGCTAGACAATAAATGTACAAATTAAAAATGTACTCGTGACCGCACGCCTATGTTCTATATGTATGGCGGTTGTTGTGACATTCTTTACACTTGCATGTAATTAAACGCAAACCGAGGGTTCATGTAAGTTATGTGTCAAATGCCAGTATTTATTTAGAAAAATTTCAGTTAAGCTACGATAGTGCACTAACGCGGCGCTGAATGAGGTTTCCCTTCCAAGAGTGTTATGTTCCTTACACGTCCCAAACAGAATCAAATCTTACTACAATATGGTTTATGTATCATGCAATGATTCTAAAGTTAAACAAGTCTCGATTGTGCTTAAACGGTAAATTTCTACCAGCGACGTTCAGCAAGTATAGGAGAGCGCAACGGTATGAACTTTGAAGGTGATTAATGCGTGTTTAAATTTTAGGACGAGGCGTAAGTCCGCTTATGTAAGTAAAGTCTCCCTCTTGAGGTGGTATTGACAACACGAGAAGGAAAGAGTAACGGAATTGTACAACCTGTTCGATGGCAGGAAATCCCTGGAGTTGGTGCAAGAGTTCCGCGACATAAACGGTTCCCAATACGAAAGTTTGTGCTTTTCGTAATCGGTGGCTGATTTTCCGTACTCCTTTTAAGTGTTGGAAAGGTAGTGTTTAACCCAAGGACGCTGATCAGATGCACCTGTATTTTGTGGCAATGTGAACGTTGCCAAGCACGATTGAAACGGCGGCAAAAGAGCCAAAAAGAGGAGGAGTAAAAACTCTGTAAGAAGACATTTACTTGTAAGTATGCCCTTTCTTTGGGGAAGCAACAATCTGATTTCTTATATTTACCTGTGCGTTACTAAGGACGTCTCCAATGCGTCCCACGTTTGAATGGTGGAGATGTACCTATTATTTATAAAGAAAATCTTCGTTCTTACGGACTGAGTTTAATAACATGGATGCTTGCGGTCGAGAAATTTTTAACAGAAAAACCGATAAACCAGAAGGACGTTCGTTTTAATAGATTCCCACAATTCATTTCGAAGTTTTTCGGCGTATTCGCCAATTTTGAAAAAATGACAAATCTTTCGGTTTAATACCGGTGTATCGCAAGTGGCCTAACTTCGGCGAGTGAATTCTAAAACTAAACAATGTTTTGTAGAAAAATGGACTATTTAACCGTTACAATATACAATGTCAGTTAAATATTACGGTTTTTCTAAAACACCGATTTTTGGTTTTCACCCTGTATTTAAATACTCAATAGGTTTTTAATAAAGTCAACCCAAATTATCCATAGGCATACAAGTACGCAACTTTTGTTCCAGTTAACCGACATTGTATATCTAACGGTTTACGATATCTTCATGTAGTTAGTTTTAAACTGGACATACTGTATACTAAGATTCAAAATTTGTTTGTTTCATTGTTTCTTTGTCCCTCTATAGATTCGGCGAATATAAGTGCTAGGCCAAAGCCAAGTATATAGTTGGACTTAGAATGAAGCTAGGGGGCGAATGGAGGCGTCTGGGGAGCGGAGATCCACCTTTTTTTTAAATATCCTGGTCCCGTCCAATAGAACGGGGGTTTTATCTAGTTATACATATAATCAATAATTTTTTTTTACTACTAGCTGTGAAGTGTACAATTATTGCGTCTCCTAGCCAACTGAGAAGTTGAATTTCTCTATTAGTAGTTAATAATTTTTTCTATTGTTGACCTAGGTTAATAATGGACAATTTTAAATTTTTTGAGAATCTAAGAATAGTTGTTTAACAAAAACGAGTGAAACATAATTTTGTATATCCAGGTGATTATCTTTAACTTATTTGCTGCTTAAAATTACCCAACACGATAAAATTATTTGAATAAAAAATGCAATTAGTTTAAAATTTGCGCCCCCATCCCATAACCGCAAATACATAACCTGAATTTATTTATTTATTAAATATGATGGTAGAATCAGTTTTTTCAGGTTTCCCAAAGGAGATTTAACCAGGCGAGTTAAGTTACATCAAGAATTTTAAGTAAATTACAAACATTTTGTTGTAGGTATTTTGAATGGTTAACAGAATCTGGAAGGTCCGATCTGTTGCATAAAAATCTCGACTCTAAAAACTTAACGAGTATGTGGTGAACATTTGCCATTCCTAAATGAATTACAAGTGTCAATTTCTGAAACCCAATATTCAAATGATGCAAGGTATATTGGCGAAGCAATAAAAGCCCGTTAACATCTTTAGCTATACCAAAACTACTCAAGCTTGCAGCTCAAATACTCTTAGGTAAAGAAAATTACGGAGGAACATTCTTAAATTGCAACGTGAAAAGAAAGCACTTCAATTGAAGTTAACATCTCCCAACGATTACTTCCCGAAAGCAGAGCACAAATTGTGACAGCCCAAGTGGACTTAAAAAATAAACCACTAAGAAGCAGGAGATATACAGAGGAATACAAACAATTTTCACTAAAATTATATTTTACGAGCCCCAAAATGTTAATTTTAAAGTAGGTTTTAAATTTTTGCCAGCTCAAACTGCTACGTGATCATGGTTAGAGTTATATATAAAAAGTTAAACAACCCTTGTGCTACATCTTTACAAATACGATATGTAAAGGTGACAAATTGAAGTCGATAGTATTAGACTGCATAGAAAAGCTACAATTACAATGCGGTGCGAATGTTAGGGCAGTAGTAATATTTTCTAAGCCTAATTAAAAGAATAGATGTATCACCGGAAAAACCATATCTTCTCGTAAAATATAAGAAAATCTATTATTTCTTCGATGTCTCCTATTTATTGAAGTCGGTGCAAAATAACTTGATTAAATACGATATAATCTTTAATAACAAAAAAGCATCTTGGAAAGACATTAAAAATTTCTACATGTCAGACAAATCTAAACAGCTGCGATTGGCTCTAAATCAACTAATTTACATATTAATCCAAATAATATTCAGAAAATGAAGGTGAAATATACCACACAAGTGTTTAGTGAATCAGTTGCAGTTGGTTTATCAACGTATGTAGCTTTTAATGCTTTTGATTTATTTGCATTCCTGTGCTACTTGATTTTTACAAAAAAAATGTTTATTTTTATTTTCGCTTAAATTTGGCTAGTAGTAGAAAATAGTATATTATAAACCTAGGTATGAAGTAAGTCATTATTGCCGACCGCTGAAGTTTATGTCGAGCGATAGCAAGGGACATAATCAGAGAGGGCAATAATGACCTTCACTACCGTAGTTTTATACTATTTTTTCACTACTAGCTACTAAACTTAATTGGAAGTATTTTTAATTTTTGAATTTTTGTAAAACTATGAAAAATATGTTAGTCTTGATTTGAATAGAAATCACTATTCATTTGTTTATATCAGACATTTTGAAAAAGTGTAATTTCAAATTTGCAATTACTATTTTCATTTACGAATATTTTTATCATGTCTAGTGATGAAAGTGAAGGGTGTACTCCTCCAGAATTGCATGAAGCTGCAAAACAAGTATACAATAAATTGCTTCCAGAAAATCAAAACATTTATATTTAAAAGTATACAAGGATTTCAAGTTGGTGTCACACAAAAATGTTACTACAGTAACAGAAAACGTGCTGTTGGTATATTTTCAGGAGCACGCAAATGTAAAAAAAGGCATCTACTTTATGGTTAACATTTTCAATGTTAAAATCTACCCTTGCAATTGAGAGAATATTGATTGCGGAAAGTATCCAAAACTTATATCTTTTTTAAAAAGGCAAAACAGATCATACAAAGCAAAAAGGCACCTGTTTTTCCAGAGAACAAATTATAAAATTCTTGACTGAAGCACCTGATGACTTTTTCTTTCTACAAAGGTAAATGTAGTAAATTTTTGTTAAGAATTTACAGAATAATCTAGTTTTCTATAGGCAATTCTGGTCGTTGGAATAGCAGGGGCTTGTAGAACAGATGAACTTGTGAAAATGATGTTCAGAGATGTTGATGTACGAGGAAATGATCTTGTCGTAGTAACCATTCCAAATAGTAAAAATGACACTAGCCGGAACTTTGTCATAACTGATCCACTGTGGCTTAAAGTAGTGTTAAAATATGCAGGCACTCGACCAACTTCAGATATGCAAAGATTTTTATAAGATTTCATGGTGGTAAACCAACCAAGCAAAATATAGGTCATAATACTATCAGTAATGTGCCAAAAGTAGTTGCCAAATATCTAAAATTAGAAGATGCAGATTGTTATTCTGGTCATTCCTTAAGACGTACCTCTGCGACCATGTTAGTAGAAAGCGGTGGCGATATCTTATCGTTGAAACGCCTAGGAGGCTGGAAAAGCTCTACGGTAGCAGAGGGATATGTTGAACAATCTCTTACTGACAAGAAACGGATTGCGTCAATGCTACAAGGAACCTTCGTTTCAAATCCTATTCAGTCTTCTTCGTACATTAGTGCCACTACGTCTAATTCTGCATCAACATCAACAGCAGTTGAAAGTGTCGTTGAAAGTGCAACACTGCACTTTCCAATGCAAAATGTAGCTAATACTTCTTCGATCACTAGTTCTTCGGGAATTAATGTGACCTATAATAATTGTTCGATAAACTATTATTATAAATAGATAGTAATGCCATTGTTTCTAACTTACCTAATGTGTTTGAACTTTTCTAACGTTATTTGTATTCATAAATTAAAAATTGTTTAATTGTTTGAATTTTGTGTAGCTTGAAGTTGTGAGGTTATGTTTATCAACTAACTGAGAACGCAGAGTCGGCTTTGGACTACCAAATTTGTTTTATTATTGACCTAGGTTAATAAAATTTTTTTATTGACTTGTAGCTTTAAAAGTTCAACTTCACAACCTGCATTAAGGTTAATATGACTGTGTTTGATAGCTAGTAGTGAAAAAATAGTTTTTCCATTACTAGCTGTGAAGTGGACAATTATTGCGTCTCCTAGCCAACTGAGAATTTGAATTTCTCTATTAGTGGTTAATAATTTTTCTATTGTTGACCTAGGTTAATAATGGACAAATTCAAATTTTTTGAGAATCTAAGAATAGTTGTTTAACAAAAACAAGTGAAACATAATTTTGTATATCCAGGTGATTATCTTTAACGTATTTGCTGCTTAAAATTACCTAACACGATAAAATTATTTGAATAAAAAAATACCATTAGTTTAAAATTCGCGCCCTCATCCCATAACCGCAAATACATAACCTGAATTTATTTATTTATTAAATATGATGGTAGAATCAGTTTTTTTAGGTTTCCCAAAGGAGATTTAACCAGGCGAGTTAAGTTACATAAAGAATTTTAAGTAAATTACAAACATTTTGTTGTAGGTGTTTTGAATGGTTAACAGAATCTGGAAGGTCCGATCTGTTGCATAAAAATGTCGACTCTAAAAGCTTAACGAGTATGTGGCGAACACTTGCCATTCCTAAATGAATTACAAGTGTCAATTTCTGAAACCCAATATTCAAATGATGCAAGGTATATTGGCGAAGCAATAAATGCCCGTTAACATCTCTAGCTATACCAAAACTACTCAAGCTTGCAGCTCAAATACTCTTAGGTAAAGAAAATTACGGAGGAACATTCTTAAATTGCAACGTGAAAAGAAAGCACTTCAAATGAAGTTAACATCTCCCAACGATTACTTCCCGAAAGCAGAGCACAAATTGTGACAGCCCAAGTGGACCTTAAAAAGAAACCACTAAGAAGCAGGAGATATACATGGTTAAACAACTCTTGTGCTACATCTTTACAAATACGATATGCAAAGGTGACAAATTGAAGTCGATAGTATTAAACTGCATAGAAAAGCTACAACTACAATGCGGTGCAAATGTAGGCAGTAGTAAAATTTTCGAAACCAATTAAAAGGATATGTATCACCAAGACCATACCTTCCTCGTAAACAGATGTAAGAAAATCTATTATTTTCTTCGATGTCCCCTATTTATTGAAGTCGGTGCCAAATAACTTGATTAAATACATATAATCTTTTAATAACAAAAGCATCTTGGAAAGACATAAAAATTTCTACATGTCAGACAAATCTAAACCGCTGCGATTGGCTCCTTAAATCAACTAATTTACATATTACTCCGAATAATTTTTAGAAAATGAAGGTGAAATATATCACACAAATGTTTAGTGAATCAGTTGCAGTTGGTTTATCAACGTATGTAGCTTTTAATGCTTTTTGATTTATTTGCATTCCTGTGATACTTGATTTTACAAGAAAAATGTTTATTTTTTATTTTTGGCTTAAATTTGGTTAGTAGTGGAAAAAATAGTATATACACCATGGTTGTGAAGTCCATTATTGCCTTAGCACCAGTTTATTTCGCGAGGGGCAGTATAATATAATAATATAATATACTATTATTGTATTTAACTAGAAGTTTTTCGTTTCTTTCATGCAAGCCACTCTACGACACAGAGCTACGAGTAGGTTTCTCAAAGGCTTTCTCAGTTTTAAATATATTTTTTTAATATCTAAACAACAAACCTGTAAGAAAATTGCAGTTTTAAACCAAAAACGACAAAGTCCATTTCTTCGTTCAATTCAAATTAGTAATCAATTGTTTCTAAATCCAAATCGATTGAATTGAATCAAACATATTATCAGGTGAGTATTCCTTTAAGTAAATTATAAGTTTTGTATACAGCTTGCTCTTTCGAGCCCTTCTAGGTGGAGGTGAATGAAACAACAAACTCAATATGTTGTCAATCAATTGATGGAAACGTCCACAAATATGGACATATATATATATATATTTTTATATCAAGCGACATATACTAATGCTTTATTGAACATTTCGCAAACGCTAAAACTTATTTACATATATATACATGTATATAAGACTGTTTTTATTGTTATTTTGAATCCATTTAGAGGTTGGTACCACGGTTCAATTGATGGTAAGTTAAGATACCAACTCTTATTTGTTATGAGCCTTGATAAAGCCCTACGCATAGGGGGGCGAAACGTCGGCGTTGAAACAACATATTGAGTTTGTTGTTTCATTCACCTCCACCTAGAAGGGCTCTGAGAAGAGCAAACTATATACAAATATATTATATACTTTTTTTAAAGTAAATTAAGATTCACATAAGTATTCGTAAATTCTATAAAAGTGAGAATTAACAGATATTATTTACTATAACTTTAACATCCACAAAATGCTGCCAACAACAAACTTCTTTTCTATTATTTTAAACGGATACACTTTTTTTTATTACAATTTAGTGTAATTAAGAATAGACTCAACAAACAAGCATTAATCACTCTCACAATATTGCTTGTTTAATTTTGAGCATTTTAATTAATCAATTTCGTCGAGCAGCAGTAAAGTGAAATAAAAGTAATCTAAGAAAAGTACTGTATAGAAGTTATTCGTATCTAGGAACTGTAATACAAGATTACCTTGTTTTCAGTCAAGCAATCTAATTCATCTCCGTCCATTGAAATTTATACAATTGAAAACGAAAATCGTCTAAATGCGATTCAACAGACTGCACCAAACCAAACATCAAAACAAAGTGATTAACGCATTATTGTACCAGCAACAGCAATAAACAAAGAGTTATTGCTCATATATTAGAAGAAGTTTGGCGTTAAACCAACAGTTTGTCCACAAATTTTGTTAACAACAAGTGGCCTCATTTACAACCCTAAACTAAGCAAATAATGTACTTCGTGTAGGTCATTAGACAGATAATTTAGTAGTGCATTACCGTGAGATAATGACCAACACCTACTTAGTGTAAGATTCAGCTAGCATACTCATGGGAAACATTTTCTCTTGTAAAACTTTAACACTAACGTATTTGGGGTTAATAAAAGATATTTGCGCTTGCTCAAAATGTCGGACCCGTAAAAGAAGCAAACTTTAAACGTTGTCATCTATTTTAGAATTTTTGCTATATACATAATCTATATTAATCTGTTCATAAATTCTCGTTACCTGAAATTACAGCGCGTACGTGTGCTAGTCATTATCTACTGTATGTATAATACGTGAGGGCACTAAAGGGATAGCACAAACCCCAGATAACAAACTTGCATCAACCTTATTTTCGTGCTAATGCGTTGCACAACTTATTAAATAAATTGCAACATTCGACGAAACAAAAATTAATGTTGAGAAAAGTTATAAGCACTAACAGCCTGTTTTCTCGAGTGTAAATGCTGTTTTCGGTTAAATCGTAATATATGTTAATGCATTGGTGTCTAAATATGTCGGCATTCATTTGAGTTATGTTTAATTTGGGATTCATAAACTCATAAAATATATAGCACAGGGTATGCTACATTATGAAGTTATAACTTATCCGTTCAATGTTACTTACCCGCAATCCCAGAGAAAGTTTTATCAGTTTTCAAACGCTCTCTTACAAAAAATCCTTCTTACCCTCCCATCACGTTTATAACTTATCTTCACTTTTATTGCCCCTGTTTTAGGGTAACATACGAACACAGTCAAACCAATTTATTGTATTTGTTTTCGCAAAATTGCTTCCGGAATTTGTGAATCTATTAAAAATAAATAGAGCGCGCGCCACTCAAACATTCCTAAAAGATGTACGAAATTCAAAGCATTTCTATAAATATTTAATTAATTATCTATAAGAACGTACGGTTAGATACGCTTTTGAAACGTTTATTAAAAAATAATAGTTTGTCGAAAAGTTTTATACTAAATTGGTTTTTGTAGAATCAACATAAATGTACATACTACTTAAGAAATAGTTTTAGAAAGCTTGATCAATTTTAAAGTTTTCGCTGTGTTACGAATTAAGCTTGTTTGTTGTTATAACTAAGACGAACATTTATGAATTTAATAATTATCAGTAGTGTGCAAAACTTTCTAAATTAATATTAACTTTATTGTATAGCATTGTGCTACAGACTATTTACAAACAAATGTTAATGTAGCCGCAATCAATAATATGAAAAAAAGTTATAATATAATATATACTGTCAGAAACTAAAAACTAAGTTTCGTTTATTTTTTATTAAACTGTTGATTGGTTTGTTTTATTAATTTGACGTTTTCAGAAGCACTTGAAAATAGTTTATGGGTGTTAAATAATTATTTAAGGATGTATTTTTTACAAAATATATCTCGATGCTGGGCTGTTTTTTTGTGCTACCGGGTGTATACTGTAAACGTGCCCCTTTGATGCCCAAAAATTGCAATTAAAAATTGTAATTTGGGGAATAAAAGGACTCGTACAAAATTTATACTTAGCCGCGAGTTTAGCTTCAGTCAAAGAACAATGTCCAGAGTTCGAAATAATATACATACAGGGTGATTTTTTAAATTGGTTATTTGAAAATTTTCAATTTATGATTATAGAAAAAATCGGAAAAAATTAATTCCGACGTTATCGACCATTCCGAATCTAAGTAAAATATTTTCAATATGGCGGCACTTCCAGAAATTTGTTTAAAATTTTTTTTACATCTACTACGCGATTTTGAAGATAAAAAATGTAACATGTCGACACTTATCTGTCATTGTTTTTGACTTATGTCAATTTTTTTTCAATGTTTTGCAAATGCAAAGGTACATTCAATAATTAATTACTCCTTAACCATTCAAGATAAATACATAATTTTTTTTCGTGTTCCTTCAAAGTTCACAAAATTTTTTTAGCTAGCGCGCATGTTTCTACAAAGTTCCTACCGCCTACAATGGTTTTTTAAAAATCAATTTTTCAAATGGCACCTGTCAATTTTCTTAACAAAAATCGATGTACAATTGAATTTCAGTACAACTTTTGTAAGCATGTTCTATACTTACGACGAAAAATACTCGTCAACGTAAGTCAAAAATTATGACAGATAAGTGTCGACATGTGGCATGTTTTATCTTCAAAATCGCGTTGCGGATGCAAGAAAAAATTGAAAATGCGGGGTTGCCATATAAATTAACAAAGTTGACATCGATTTCCGGAAGTGCCGCCATATTGAAAATATTTTACTGAGATTCGAATTCGTCGATAACGTCGGCATTAATTATTTTTGGTTTTTTCTACAATTGCAGATGGAAAATTTTTAATCAACGCTTTAAAAAAAATCACCCTGTATATTATTATATTTACAAGTTTATGTTACCGTAATTATTTACACGCGATAATAATATACAATATAAAATGATTTAACTCGTACGCTCGAAATCTCCCGGCGGAATGTGGCGTTAGAGGAGACACGGTCGTGACCTTGACCTCGGTTTAACGTTTTCTTGCGTACGAACGGCGGGTTAATATTTGCTCGTAGTTTATTTTGGTCCCCCTTTAGGGTCGAATCGGTCGGCGTCTCGGTGTTGATGCAGAGGGGTTATCGAATTGCTGTAACAGGTTAGTTAGGTTATACATTAACGGCGGTGATTTAAAACCGCAATTATTGTTGTACGCTATAGAAGAACTGCTACTGGGTCTTGCTTCCTAAGGGATAGGTAACGGAGTTTAAGAATACGGCTTTATAAGTGACGGAAGTCCGTTGTAAGGCACCCAGGATGGTCTACAGTTATTCGAAGTATGATGAAGCCTTGTATGCAAGCGGTTTATGCACGAGAAGTTTTGGTGGTAGTTGATTGCGGCTGTAATTAAAGTAAGCGGAGTAATTTTGACACATCCTTTTCCAGTGCTACGGAGTGAATCATCCACACTGTAGGGGTTTGGTAATAAGTATGCAATAACTGTAAGAGAACGGATTATGAACGGTGGTTTATAGGTGGATTTAAAATGGTTAAAACGGTTTTACAACAACCCGTACTGAATGCTAATCAGCAGTATAAGTGGACTTTGAACTACGGTTAGTAGAAAGAACTGAGACCTATGTCTGGACGAGAAGAATTTAATTACCTGATACAGACTGGTATCGCATTTAACAGTTGTGGTTTACAAATAACAAAAAAAAGCGACGGCTCTAGAGGAACAACCTAGAAAAAACAACTAAAGGAAATTCGGCTCGATGTAGCGCACTGAGTTCGTAGAGGATAAAGTATTTATAATAGTTAGAGCAGCAGCGTCCGGCTTTGTCGGAAAGTAGGAAGTCCTTAAAAATTATAAATTAAGCGGCTATCTAACAAGGCGCCACCTGCTGGGTAAAAGAAAGAAATAAAACTGACCAACAGTAGATCAACAGGTTTTACATAAAGTCTAATACGCTAAATCGAACACAAATCAGAGAAAAAGACAGACAATTCAATACAACAAACAAATCTTACAATACCTAGAGAATGTGACAGAAATAGAAAGACTGTCGCATATAGTTACGTGCGTTAGCAGTAACCTCGCTTAACAATAACTAAGGCTCGCAATTAATGTGTCGGGTTTCAGGTAAGCTTTAGTTACACCCAAACTAAAGTTACCATTCCAATTAAGAATTGGCTACTAAAAAGACTCTGTGTACACATATCACTTACACACGGAGATTTAAACTAACTTAAACTAGGATTAAAGGGGTGAGTACCTCCCGCAAACCCAAAACGCTTTTTGGTTTTGCGTCAACCGTTTTAAGTAAATTGCCTAAGCCCGTATTGAGCTGGTTGAAAACGTTTGGTTGTGGAGCGTACACCGAGAGATCAAGCCGTTCTATGTCATATGTACTTGAGCTTAACACGTTTTCTCTGAATAAGTTGTTTAAATATTAAAACTTAGCTGTAATTGATAGGATGTAGTTCCGAAAATGAAAGTTTCCTGCTAGCAACGGTATCGACAGTTCGGAAAGTTAAGCGGAGAAGAACGGAAGGCGATGGGCTCCCTCGATGAAGTTATGAAGCATAACCAACCCCTGTAGACGTAGTATTCACCGGTTGTCTGCAGCTTAACTAATATAAAACCGTGATGTTGTCTTTAATTGATAGGAAAGGTTCTTAATCAGCCATTCCAGCACCCTCAAGAGTTATCCAGGTATAACACACAACGAGAACATAAGGTCGACGCAACGTGCTAAAAGCATACGTAGCAATTAGAATTAATACAAACAGGAAAGAAAAGAAAGCAAAATTTATTCAAAGTGAATTTAGCCGGATTTAAATTTAAACACCATTTTGAATTAGAAATCTTAAATCACACATTAATAATTTTTGTGAAAATTTCAACTTCAAGATGTACGCCACAAATCACCCGCACGGAAAGAAAAAGAAGATGTCCGCTGTTCGTCTAAGAAATTTAGTCGGATTTTATTTTCCACCAATAGAAAATACCAAATGCGCCTAAATACGACTTTCGTCGTAACATATTACTTACCCCGTTTTAAGACGGCTCTCGACATACGTCTAACATTCAAAAAATAAAATAAATTAAAAGGACTGAGTACGGTTACATATTTAGACCGGATTAGGACGGTTGTTAAAAGCTCAGTATTCTGAAAGGATTTTGAAGGAATAATCAGGAAAATGGAATAGTGATTGTTTTGGCACAGAGCTGGCTTTTATAAATGGGACGTTCCAACCGAATAGTGCAAACGTTATACAGGGGGTGACGCTAAGTGGGGCTGTTGCGCATGACGATTGAAATTTCTTACAACACAAACATACGCAGGTTATATGGGGCAATGTTTCAAGATATCGTTAATTATACGTATTGTTGACCAAAGATCAACTACAATTACCCGATAAGGAACATGAACTAGTAAAGTTAATTGTTAGTTTTTTCTTTTTCACGTCTTGAACATAGAACTGCCTCGTTATCAAAGAAAGTTTACTTATGCACCTGGCATTGTAATATGAATAGTCATTATCAACATACGATTATCATCTGACATTTATTGTTTCAACAGGATCTTCACGAGTGTTAACTAATAAAAAAAATAATACTGACAATATTGAAAATGTTAGTAGATTGTGGGAAAATCCACTAAGCCAAAGACCATTTTAGGAAAAAACATTTTTTGTTTCAATTTAATTACAAACAAATTTTGCTTCAACAATTTTTTATTTAATAAGAAATTTTGGTTTTGTTAGCTAGATCTCACACTCACCAAAAATGGGTAAATTTTTAATTACAAAAGTAAATAATTTAGTTTTGGCGCCCAACTGAGGCAAAATTATTTTTTTGTGGCGTATACGTGTTTCAGATTTCTCCACTAATTTTTGTTAAAGATTGTTTTTACGTGTTTCTACAACGTCATATTTAGATTAGATTCTCATTGATTTATAGGTTGTTGTCGGTAGCATTTGTGCATCGTTTAAGTTGAAATAGTAATTTTAGTAAATTTTATTATTTTAGTTCAACTAAGTGAGCACTGAAGTAACAATAAACTATTTGTTGAAAGAGGAGTTGCCGTATGAATTAAGTATTTGTGGGAACTGGAACAGTAGACGACACGAGGAAGAAACTAAGATAAAGGATAGCAACAAGTAAACCTATTCTGATTTACTGACGAGTAAAATTATGAAATAATAAAAAAAAATTGTTAGAAATAAGTGTAGAAAAAATTTGTTACGTTGTTATTTTTATTACC
Source organism: Abscondita cerata (assembly GCA_030710515.1). Taxonomy (NCBI): domain Eukaryota; kingdom Metazoa; phylum Arthropoda; class Insecta; order Coleoptera; family Lampyridae; genus Abscondita; species Abscondita cerata. Next base: position 177,618 of record JALBCR010001168.1, read on the forward strand.
ACAACAAGCGTATGTTTGTCCTTTATTCCCCTTCCTTTCCTATTGGTAAAAATTCACTTTGTATACAAAGATAATGTTGGGGTGTGTATTAAAGTTAACATAAATAAAGTACATAATAGCTCGCCTCATGATTTAGTGGTTAAACTCTTCTTGTTGACACTGCTGTCACTGTTAGCAGCTCTGGCCTCGCCCACTAATATTCTGACATTTGAGTAACTTTCAAATTCGTCAAATCATTGTTTATTTTGCGGTTACAACACGGGGTTATTTTGAAAGCGACTCTTTAAAAGGAGAACGAAAAATCGTGAGACGAGAAAGATTCAGAGTAGCCTAAGGTAAAAAAAAATTGAAACGATATTGATACAAAATGTTTCTTATTTAAGGTTAGGTTTTTTGATGGTTTTGTGGTTTTGATATGAGTAACCTCGATGTCACCCCTCCAACAGCAACATGTGAGCGGCCAATACCGATACTCCTGTACCAACATGCGCGTTCAGCTCAGTAACTTTTGGGGAGATTTTTTTTTTTTTATTAATTTTTATAATCCCTTACTATATTAAACACTAATTATAATATTAAAAAAAATTATACATTTATAAGAAGATAATTTTAAAATAACAAAATTTAAAATACTCAAAAAAATAAAAAATTAGTTTAAAAACTCAACTTCTTCTACCCTAAATTTTTAAATTTTTTACTTTTAACTAAAACTTTTTTTTAAATTAATTTTTTTTAAAATTACACACTTTGCCTTTAAAAGAAGGTAAATGAGTGGAGTCTCAAATAAGCATTTTTTCTGTCAACAGTCGATTTGTTTGAAGGTTCTGCTTTGATATGGCATTGATCTGTACGTCGTACTCTTACTTGTTGAGGTGAGTTGTTGCCAATATTGAAGTTGAAATTCCAATCTGCTTAGTACGATGAAAAACTATTGTCAGCAATAATACCAAAGACAACGCAGTTGAAAATTATAATGCTCAATTTTCTACCACATTTTAAAACTTCTTCGTCGTCAGAGTTGGAAATGTTGAGCAAGAGATTTAAAATTAACAGGAAAGCATTTGCTATACCAAAAAAAAAAGTACTTGAGCCTGCCTTAACTTGCTTAAAAATTAAACCCGATAATGTAACTAATGCTTGCTATTCCCCCACTACTCCACAATCCTCTTCTGCAACAACTTGTTTCAATTGCCAGCAATCTGGACATATAGCAAGAGGTTATTTTACATTGTAACAGATGCAAGAAACCAAGAGTCACTTCCCAAAATTTTCGGTCTAGTATCTGTGCAAAAACAAATAGACAACGCTACGAAATTTCTATTTTATTTTAAATTTTATTTAACTTATTTAGTCTATTGTAGGAAACGGTGACGATTCAAGTCAATCAGTAGCCAATCATATGACGTACACGAAAGAATTATCATTGAAGATAGTGTCTCTATTTGATGGGTATGAAACATTGGGAAACTACCTTGGATGCACTCACCTAGTAAAACATGTCATAAAAAGTACATGGCCTCCCACAAAACAATGATACTATCCTGTTTTTCTAGTTGTTCTAAAGAACATCAATAAGAAATTTGATGACATGTTGGAGGAAAGTATTGTTAAAGCTTCTTTAAGTGGATGGTCTTCACTTGTTTCATTAGTAAAAAATAAAAATTTTACATGCAGGTTATGCGTAGATTTTAAACGTCTTAATGCTGTAACTAAACGTGATAGCTACATCCTTTATTATGTTAGTGCCACTGTACACAAACTGAAAATGCATCAATTAATATTAAGTCGACTTTTTGGCAGGTACCGATGGATGAAGACTCCAATAAATATACTGCATTTACCGTGCCAAAATGATGTCTGTTTCATTTTAATTGCACTACATAATTTCTGAGCAACATGACAACGCTTGATGGAAACATAAAAGAGAAAAAAAAATATAAAATAAAAATAAAAAATTAAAAAAAAAGGAGAAAAGTTTTGTATTATAGTTTTTTAAATATATATTAATATTAAAAAAAAAAAAATCAAAAAATATTTTAATTTTATTTTAAAAAAAAAAAAAAAAATATAGTTTTTAAAAAAAAAAAAAAAAAAAATTTTTTTTTTTATTAAAAATTGGTCAAAAGAGTAATATTGAAGTGTAGAATACAGAAATACCATCAGTTGTCATCAAAATATTACTCTAAAATTATTGCCCACGTTTAGAGCTTTTGAGAAAAAAAGCTTCAAATGGGAAAATATAATTTAACCAGCAATTTTAAAAAATTCGAAGAAACGGTTTGTACTACCGTGTTCTACGCATTGATTTACATCATAATATGATAAAAAGTCTCACAAAATGTTTTGTCAATTTTTGTCAAAAGACCAAAATCTATAGTCTTGG